>JARFJB010001910.1:970000-1092500 GCA_036346205.1 Vesta saturnalis
TGAAATAAATAATGGCGCAAGATGTATGTGATTTGAAATACGTAAATAAAAGGCAACTTAAACTATCGAAATTGATAGTAATAATGACAAATTTATTAGTCTTAAAGATAAACATATTTTTTAAAGAAACTTTATTTTTACAGAACTTTCTTTTATAAAGTCTCTTAATACAAATCAAAACTAAAAAATAGGTTTTGAAATGCTTAAACTGTATTATCAATATTTTTAGAGAAGCGAAGCTTTCGTATTACAAAAGCGGTTGCATAATAGCAACTGTGATAATAGACAGGTAGATAATGACCATTTCTGCCCTTTCGAAAGTAATGTTGTAGATGTGAAATACCTCAAATGAAATAGTATGTAATATACATGCGTGAAATTGTAAAAAACGAGGTGTTTAAATAATTGACAAATTTTAGCCAGAGATATTAGTAAAATAAATGGGCAGATAATTTGCGCATGCGCGACAAGTTTTTAATGTTTTGCTCGTGCATCAGTGTCATTATCTGCCAGTCTATAATGATACAAATAATATATTTATAAATAAACTTAATTTTTATGGTGTACAAATTATTAAATGCAGAAGCAATTAAAGCAGTAGAATTTTAAGAGTAATAATGAATGTATGGTATGATTCTGTCATAATACCGCGCTTTACCTGACTAGTGTTTCGGTTAGTTTAAAAATAATAATATTAATTTTTATTTTTATTTTCAGTGATGCTATGGAAGATGATTGCGATGAAAAAGACACGAAAAGGTATATATTTAATTTAAATAATTTTATCTTAATATATTTTTTTAAATTTTGTTTAGAAAATCAAGAAATTTAAGTGAAAAGAAACGACGGGATCAATTTAATTTATTAGTAAATGAGTTAAGTTCAATGGTTTCGTCTGGTGGAAGAAAAATGGATAAATCAACTGTATTAAAGTCAACAATCTCATTTTTAAAAAATCATAATGGTGTATAGACATTATTTTATGAACTCGTTTTTTTAAATAAAATATATTTTTAGAAACTGCTGTACGTTCACGAGTACACGAAATTGAAGAAGATTGGAAACCTTCTTTTTTAACTAATGAAGAATTTACACATTTAATCTTGGACGCGATTGATGGATTTATAATCGTTTTTTCAACAACGGGCCAAATTTTATATGCATCTGATAATATTACGCCATTACTTGGTTATCTTACTGTAAGTGTTTACCAACTATGTGCTATTTACTCGTAACACATGACATTTATCCAATGGCTAAATATTTTATCATAGACGCAGTAGATGTAGGAGTATAATTTCAGTTCCAAATGTTAAAAGCAACACTGCCCTCACACTTGAAACTAGCGAGTACACGAGAGATATAGGTTGTTTCTTGAAACTCCAAACATAGTATACCTCATTCAGTGCGGAAACTCGAAAAATTTTACTCGTTTCAATAATTGCTTACATGAACACTACTTTTTATTTAGCTAATGTGTGAATGTTATTGGTTATAATTTGGTTATGTAATCTTGAATTTTGATTATTTGTTTGTTTTTATAGTTTGTATTTGTTGTTAACTCGTTTTTGTGGCTAGATTTGTACTAAAATACTTATCTTTTTTGGGATTTTTTAATGGTGTACTTTAAATTATACAATCTAAACGTTTCGATAACACTTACAGTTATCTTCGTCAGTAGTAATGTTTGTTAAAAATTGTTAAAGATGTAGTAAACAATTTTGTCAAATTTGAAAAATTAAAACATAAACATAAGCCTGCTATTAGTATAACAGTTTGGGAAACATAAAGCCAACTATAAATTTTTTTTAATAAAGAATAACTAGATCATAAAATTAAATATTATTAAACTGCTTCAAAGATGACAAAATCCTTACAAGATAATGGATATTCACTTACATATATTAATAATGTTATTACACCTTCTAGGCGTAACCTTAAAGAAAAACCAATTCTTAATGTTGGTACTGCTTTTCTTCCTTTTATAGCTAATGTTACAAATAGAATTGAAAAAATCCTAATCAAATATGGCATTAGGACTATTTTTAAACCTACAAGAAAAATTAAAGAACATTTAAGATCACCTAAAGATGTGTCAAACCCTTTATCATCTTCCGGAGTGTATAAGTTATCTTGTTCATGTGGAAAAGTATACATCAGGACCACAAAACATAGCTTTGATACAAGATGCAAAGAACATATGAGATTTTGTAGATTGGGTCAACCAGAGAGGTCTGCTGTGGCTGACCATGCCCTGAATAATCTAAATCATGACATTCAATTTGACAATATGGAAATATTGTCAAGACAAACTCATTATTATGTTAGTTTGCAACGTGAAGCTATTGAAATATATAAACACCCGAATAATTTTAATAGACAAGAAGAAAATCTCCGTTTAAATAGGTTTTGGCATCTTATAATTAAAAAAGAGCATAATGATACGCCTTAATTTTAATTTGTTTTCAACTTTTGGTATGTCTAGGTTTTTTGCTATTTTTCCTAGACCTTGAAGCAAATGCTTTACCAATTATATGTTAAATTACCACAGCACTATAATTTAACATAAGTAGTTGAAATTAAATTGAAATTAAAAATTACAAAGAACGTTCTGCATTGTGCTTTTCATTGTTAATAACACTTCCAATTATTGATAAAGATATCTCTTTGTTAGATTTAACTGGGTTATTTTATTTGATGTAATGTTTGGATTTGTGAATGCTTCTATCATTTTAAAATTGAAGTTTTTCACAACTTTACACTTACATCATAACTCGATTAAATTTTGTTAAATGTGTTTTTTGGCTGGCAAATTTCATTGTTAGCTTTCGTCGTAGAGAGTGTTCTGGTTTGTCATCTTTGAGGCAGTTTAATAATATTTAATTTTATGATCTAGTTATTCTTTATTAAAAAAAATTTATAGTTGGCTTTATGTTTCCCAAACTGTTATACTAATAGCAGGCTTATGTTTATGTTTTAATTTTTCACTGACACTGACAAAATTGTTTACTACATCTTTAACAATTTTTAACAAACATTACTACTGACGAAGATAACTGTAAGTGTTATCGAAACGTTTAGATTGTATAATTTAAAGTACACCATTAAAAAATCCCAAAAAAGATAAGTATTTTATTATGAGTGTTAATGGTGAAAGTTTACATTTTCATAGATTTGTACTGTTTGCTTTTTCGCTCGACAATTTTTAAATTTTATTTAAAGACAATAGGTACACCTTTAAAACCTAAAAGTATAGTAAATACGTCCGTAACTTCTGGTATTAGCCTTTTTAAGCTTCCAAAATATATCAACAGGTAATTGTAATAGTAGCTATGCGCAAAATAAGTTTTACTTGTAAGTGTGTATATCAGAATATTGTTTCATTGTTTGGTTGTACTTTAATTAAAGTATGGAATTCTCATTAATACATTGCAAATACATAAAATTTAAGTAATTTGATTATAAGGGATGTAGGACACTTCGTTCCCGGATATTTCGTCCACGGATATTTCGTCCCCGGATATTTCGTCCCCCGGATATGTCGTCCCCCTAACCTAACCTAACCTGTAACACCCTAGGTTTCAGGTTTGTTTCCTTTTCTCTAAATTGACATCAGTCGAAAAATAACTTTGGCCAGTCATGGTTTAGTATTAATCTTAACAATTATAATCAACAGAAAGTGAAATGGAAATTTTACACTTCACAAATATGTTCAATTCTAAAATGTTAGAATTCAATAACGCTTCCAAAAATAAAAGAATACATTTTGTAAAAGTTGCGTCAAATTTTCTAAAAATTTGAAATAAGTCATGGGGATTAAATATCCGGGGGACTAAATATTCGGGGGACGAAATATTCGCGGGACGAAATTTCTGGGGGACGAAATGTCCGTATCCCGTTTATAAGTAACAATTAATGCTAAATATTTCCTTTAAAATCCTTACGCTTAGCTCATATATGGTCTAATTTCTTTTGCTTTAATAACCACTCAATTCATGAAAAGAATACATTAAAGCAGGAAATAGTTTGTCATTTAGGAATGTAATTAAAGTGTAATTAAGCAAAGCAGTACATCTTTCCACCGAAGTTAAAAAATTTGTCTTAAATGTTCATACATACAAAAGATCCTGCACGTAGGATGTCAAGAGTAGAAAATTGTGAAATAAACGACCGGGCAAAACAAATTTAAATGTTCAACCTATTCCCAAAAAAGGCGATAAGATCGATCCCTCAAACTACCGACCAATTGCCATCACTTCCATTTTGTCTAAAATCATGGAAAAAGCCATCAATCAGCAACTGCTCACGTTCCCTGAAACTAACAAACTCCTTAGTGACCACCAATATGGGTTTAGGCAAAGTCGTTCAACAGGTGATCTTCTTTCATATGTGACCCAAGTTTGGAACAATACAGTAGAGCAGTCCGGTGAAACAGTTGTAGTCGCTTTAGATATCTCAAAGGCATTTGACCAAGTTTGGCATAAGTGTTTATTTGCCAAACTCACCTCGTTTGAGTTAAATGATACGCTCATCAACTGGGTTTCTAGTTTCCTTGATAAAAGACGAATACGTGTCGTAGTTGATGGCTTTTTTTCAAAAGAAGTTAGCATTAACGTGGGCGTACCACAGGGATCCGTTATAGCGCCTACACTTTTTCTGCTGTACATAAATGACCTTATTTCTTCAACAACTAACCCCATCCATTGCTTTGCTGACGATAGCACTCTTCAATGTAGTTCATCTCAGTCTACTCATAGTGATAATCCACCTTCTATAATAAATCAAGAAATTAAAGCTGAAATGGCAAATTCAATCAACAAAGACATTCAACGTATTCTCGAATGGGGAAGCAATAATCTAGTTAAATTTAATGATTTAACTCAGTGTTGCCTTATGTCCGCCAAAAAAGATCGATCATTTTCTGTTGTAAGTATGAATGGCTCAGTTCTTAAGTTTTCAGACCCTATTACTCTGTTGAGTATGACTGTATCTTCGAATCTCTCATGGGTTGACCATCTTCTGTCAGCTGCTCGTAAAATAGGCTTTTCGTACAGATGTACAGTTGTACTTTACCTCTCGACAACTCCTTCTGCTGAATAAGGCTCAAATTCGGCCTCATCTGGAATATAATTCTCACCTCTGGGTTAGTGCTCCCCAATATGCTCTCGATATCGTTGATCATATTCAAAAGAGGTGCGATTAGGCTTATAAATGACCCGTTCTTAACTTCTCACATACAGTCCCTTGAGCATAGAAGGATGATTTCAGTTCTTTCTTTGTATTATCGTTATTACAACGGCTATTGTGCTGCTGAATTATATTCTTTGATACCTTCTCGGGCTATCTTTGCGGGAAACACTCGGTTTGCCCATTCACATCATCAGTATGCAGTACAAATATCCACCTGTCGTACCAAACGGGCGCAATCCACATTTTTCTACATGGCTTCTAAACTCTGGAATGATCTTCCTAGTTCCTGCTTTCCTCTCACTTATGATATGAGAAAATTTAAGGTAGCTGTTCATAGGCGTCTATTGGCAATTCATTATTCCTATATCCATCCTCCCAAGTATTCCTGAGTGCTTTAGCACGATAGGCCAAATTTAGCCTGTTCAGGTCCACAATCATAAAAAGAAAAAAAAATCATATGGCGGAAAGTAAATAAACAAAATAATACACAAAAGTTGTGAATCTACAATGGAAATCTTAAATAAAAAATTAAAAAGTGATAAAGATATAAATATTTTGTGGCGTGTTAAAGAGGTTAGGTTTTAAATATAAAAGGTTAACTAACGACAAGCAATTACGGAGTTGAAGAAAATTCAAACATTACGAGGTAAAAGTATGAAAATTGGAAGAAGTGTTTTAAACGTGTAATTTCTGGAAAAGATAGCTATATATATATATGAGTATATATATATATATATATATATATATAATATATATATATATATATATATATATATATATATATATATATATATATATATATATAAGAGAGAGAGAGAGAGAGAGAGAGAGAGAGGGAGAGACATAGAGAGAGAAAACTTCCTCCAGAATGTATCATTTGAATTAATAGTAGTAACGATATTGACGAGTGATTAAGGTTAATTATCTATTTTAGTATTAATTATTTTTTTTATGTTTATCTTTGTATCTTAAAACAACTTTAAACACATAAAATGCTTTCTAATTCAGAATCTTAGACAAAGCTACCATTCCATGATTTTGTATAGTTAAAATCATATAAGATTGCGTATGCCTCATTCCGAATAACTGCATGATTTAATTTTCCTAATCGTACGTCTATGTTAGTATTTTATGATGTTTTTATACAGATTTCTGTATTACCGATAACATGTAATTATAATACATTAATCAAATGTGCTCCATTTTATTTCATTTCTATGAATTATGTAGTTATTGAACGCGTACTATTTGTACTATTTTTTGAATTTTTGAAAACAGAAATAAAGTTAAATGCAGTTACATTATTTATTTTTAATCGATACAAGCATTTCAGAAAATTTTATATATCACAGCAGTTACTTAACCACTATTCCTACATAAAGGATAATTGTGCTTAGGAATAATAAAATTTATAATACAAACATTGCTGTAAATAATGAATAACTGGTAAAAACTGTGACACTACTCAAGGCTCTCGTAAAAATTCTCTTTTTCGCTTTCGTCAGAACTGGTTTCACCAATAGTTATGTTATAATTAATAGGGCCACCTCAATACCTAACTATTTTTCAGTTCTCCACCATTCTTGCATATTTTTTTCCGCATGTGAAATACACTTTATCCAATAGTCAGCGTCAATTCGATTTAAAGCTGCTAACCATGTTTTCTTCACATTCGCATTGTTAAATTCAACATTATTTTGTCTGACAGTTTTGTTGTAAAACTCTCTTGTAATTCGCCCATACTAACACAATAACATTGAATTGACAATATCCATTTTTTAGTGCAATTTCCTATTTTTTTGGTCTACGGTTTTCTTGAATTAATTCCAACAGTTCTCATTTAAACATAACCCTGTTGAAAGGAATTTTATGGTTTGTAAGTAATTGCAATTTCTTCTTTCGTAGAGGACGTATTTCGAATTTTCTCTAACAGTTTTGAATGATAACTAGCATTATCTAACACAATTAAACTCGGTTCACTTAAGTTCGGATTAATTGTTCTTCGAATCATTTTGCAAACAATTCGCTACACATGTCTCCATGATAATCAGCATGTGGATTTTTTGTTCAAAATCCGTCTTTATTTCCTGCATTGAGGACAATAAACCTAAAAACATTTCCGCTGCAGCAAAAATTTAAAGATGAAATTTGTTCGTATCGTTTTCCGTCCTCCATTTCTTTATAATATTTTTTAAGGTATTATCGTAGGATTTTTTTTAGGAGATCCTCTACTGAAAATCCACGCCTCGTCTAAGAACACAGGATCATAACCTTTTGATTCTTTATTCGTAATGTAGTCCCTCAAAAATCGAACACTGCTTGATGCAGTATGGTCCAATTCATATTGACCTCTTCTACAGTCATCTTTTGTAAAAGAAAAACCAATGGGATGCAATAACCGTGTTAAACTTGCACTAATGAAGTTAAACACACCCGCTTCTGAAACTTCTCGCTTTAAAGCAGTAACAGTAACATGACAGCCCATAAAATTCTTAGCTAATTATTTCACACAATTTAGGAAAAATGATTAGGTATATACGTTTTGAACGCATTCCGTAAATTTTGCGTTTAACAGTCTTTTATGTAGTCATCGACCTCAGATAATTTCGCTTTGTTTCTTTTGCGTTTAAAGAGACCTCCGGTTAATTTTTTTTAATATTTGTTAACGTGTGATTGCTTATGTCGCAGGATTCAGGAGTACGCTGTTATACAATTAGATAAATTTTAAAATCCAATTTAATAACCTCAAAAAAGTTGTACCTGCATAATAGAACTACATGGTGCAAATGCACTACCATTGTCACGTTCTCGTGACAATGAAGACCATTCATAATTACTTGTTGAGCTTGTAACTTTAGATGTTGTTACGGAACACTTAACCTCTGAAACAAATTATGTTTAAAATTCACATATATGTATACAAAATTATATTTACCCCTTTCTACAACGTTTATCGGTAATGTAATTTTGAAAAAAAATAATTAACAGTGTAATAAATGTTTAGGATCCATGATTAATTTTGTATACGTTTGTGTGAAAATAAAGACTGTAATACAGGGGCTGGTTGTAAGAAATCAATAAAAATGAATATTAAGGGGCTTCACTACTTCCTAGGGGCAATTATTTTACAACATATGGCAACAAAAACAAAGTAGTAAAATTTCAGTTTACTTCAAGCTTCTCCTACATAAACATGATGATATATTTCTATTCGCTTCAAATCGTTACATTAATAATTAGTTTAGTTATTATCAAATTAAATATAGTTATACAATAGAGAGAAGGAATTGAACTTGTGTGTTGTTTTTTTAATACCCATTTGGGATCTCACATATTTCTACAGATTCTTGGATCAATTATTTGGGATAGAATGCAACCCAAATAAAATTTTCTTAGTTTTGGTAGCATGGTCTTATTCCATAACTCTTCATGCCTGTAAATTCCTTCAACTGAAGAGTCTGTTTCGCAATATATGATGAAGTTGAAACATTTTCTCCTGCTTATATTTAATTGACTCTCAACTTAATAAGAATAGTTGTGATTTCCCTTAATCTGAAACATAGTATTGTCGCCGCATCAAAATAACTATAACTCTTACTTAGTTATTCCATCAACAATTTCATAACATAGTTTATTTGTCAGTGCTGTATTTTCTTACATATATGGGCCCAACAATGTTTTCCCTTCATACTGTGCAAACACTTAATTTCCACAATGCTGTCGTCATCAATTAACCCACCGGGTGTATATTTTTACCTTCCAACCTATATAAATATATATATATATATATATATATATATATATATATATATATATATATATATATATAATATATATATATATATATATATATACTATATATATATATATATATATATATATATATATATATATATATATATATATTATATATATATATATATATATATATATATATATATATATATATATATATATATATATATATATATATATATATATATATATATATATATATATCATGCATACGAGGATAAGGTGAATAGTTATAGGCCTGACACAGAGATGGCACTCCAATCAGGAAAAATGTATGTTTCCTGCCTTGGTGTACGTGTCATTAGTTGGTATGACAAGTTACAACTTGTTCTTTCAAGTCGTTTGTTTACACGAATTTTTGCAGTAGACGCCTTGCTCGTTTTCTCTTAAAATGTATAAACTTGAATATCGTGCGGTCATAAAATTCTTCGTTTTGGATGGATTAACCCGTAACGAAATTCAAAGAAAGTTGACATAAGTTTACGGGGACTCTGCTCCTTTCATATCAACCGTTAAAAAGTGGGCAGCTGAATTTAAACGGGGTCGCACATCCCTCAAAGATGACCCACGTGAAGGAAGGGCAAAAACCGCAACCACACCAGAAACCATTGAAAAATTGTATGATAGCGTGTTGGACGATAGGCGATTAAAGGTCAGTAAGATAGCTGAGGCTGTGGGGATATCGTAAGAAAGGTTGTGAAACATCTTGTACAAGGAATTAGGGATACGAAAGCTCTGCGCAAGATCGGTGCCGCATTTGTTGAATGCCGATCAAAAGCAAATGCGCAAACGACTTTCTCCGATTCAATAGGGATCCAACCGATTTTGTGCGACAATTTGTCACCATGGATGAGACGTGGGTCCACCACTTCACGCCAGAAACAGCAGTAAATCAGTGGGCGGAAGCCGGTAGTTCAGCGCCAAAGAAAGCGAAATCGATCGCATCTACCGGAAAGGTCATGTCCAGCGTTTTTTGGGATGTTGTTAATTGATTACCTTGCAAAAGGCAGAACAATTACAGGCGAATATTACTCTAACCTTCTGAACCAGCTGGATGCCAAAATTCGCGAGAAGAGGCTTGAAGAAGAAAAAAAATCTTTCACCAGGCCAACGCACCTGCACACAAGAGTGCGTTACTGATGAAAAACTGCAGGAATTGAGGAACAATTCTCTTGATTTGGCACTCTCAGACTTTCATCTGTTCCCGAACTTGAAGAAATTTGTTTCTGGAAAGCGCTTTGCATCCAATGAAGAAGTGGAGAGAGCCATAGATGGATACTTTCACAGCCTTCTAGACTCTCACTTCCGAGAAGGAATACTGATGTTGGAGAAATGCTGGACCAAGTGTGTTGAAGTAGAAAAATAAAATCGCACTCTTTCAATGCACTACATCAGTTTTTTGTTTTTATAAATGGTAGACATCCCAGCATCCAGTTTACCAAGAAAAAAGACACTGATGGACGTTTTTCATTTCTTGGCATATTAATATCTAAAAATAATAATTCACTATCTTATAAGGTTTACAGAAAGCCGAAACACACGCTTATAGACAACTTCATAAATTATCAAACCACCATCCACGTCAAAGAATATGTGTAATTAAATCTTTAGTAGATCGAGTAAAACGAATTTGTGATCCCGAATTTTTGAAAAATGAATACAAATATTTAACAAGATCATTACAAGAAAACGGATATTCACTTACTGATATTAATCATGTTATTACACTTTCTAGACATAACCTTAAAGAAGAACCAGTTCTTAATGTTGGTACAGCTTTTCTTCCGTTTATAACTAATATTACAGATAGAATTGAAAGAAATTCTAATTAACTATGACATTAGGACTGCTTTTAAACCTACAAGAAAAATTAAAGGATATTTGAGGTCACGTAAAGATATTTAAAACCCATTAACATCTTGCGGAGTGTATAAGTTATCTTGTTCATGTGGAAAAGTATACATTGGAACCACAAAACGTAGCTTTGATACAAGACGTAAAGAGCATATGAGATTTTTTAGATTAGGTCAACCAGAGAAGTCTGCAGTAGCTGGCCATGCCTTGAATAATTTAAATCATGACATTCGATTTGATAACATGGAAATATTATCACGACAAACTGATTATGTTCGTTTACAACGTGAAGCTATAGAGATATATAAACACCCTTATAATTTCAATAGGCCGGAAGAAAATCTCCGTTTAAATAAGTTTTGGCATGTTATAATTAAAAAAAGGCATAATTGTATGTCTTAATTCTAGCTTTAGTATGCCTAGGTTTTTTACTGTGTTTTTTCTTAGACCTTGAAGTAAACGCTTTACCAGTTACATATTGAATGACCACAGCACTATAATTTAACATAAGTAAGTGAAATTATAATAAAAATTAAAAATTATATAAACGTTCGACTATGCTTTTCATTGTTATGTAACACTTGCACTTATTGACAAAGCTATGTCTCTGTTAGATTTGACTGGATTATGTTAATTGATGTCTGGTTTATATTTGTGAATGATTTTATCAATTTCAAATTGAAGTTTTTCACAACTTTACACTTACATCTTAACTTGATTAAATTTTGTTAAATTTGTTTTTTGGTTGACATTTTTCATCATTAGCCTTCGACCGTTAGAGGGTGTTCTGATTTGTCATCTTCAAGGCAGTTTAACAATATTTATTTTTTTAGTGATCTAGTTATTCTTTACTAAAATTATATTTCATAGTTAGCTTTATACGTTTATCAAACTGTTCCAGGGTAGACAAAACAATCTTATTTCTCTTATTTATTTTTCATTTGCAATCTTTCCCCATGTTTCCTATCCTTTCATACCTCCCCAGCTTCGTCAAGATTCATACATTGTCTTTAAATCGCCCTTTTACTTTTAAAATTCCTTACCTTTCTCTCTTGTATCATACACTCTACTGCTTTCAGGTAAGTTTCAACGCCCTACCAGGGCCGGCCTTACACTAACTTCACTACGAATTATACACTCGTCGTCCATCTTATCCCTTCTTATTCAATTTTTAATATCTGAAAAACGATTAATTTTATAACATGTGAAAACATATTTTTTAAAGATAATTTAAAGTCACATAACTTTTCTATATAAAGTATTTTAATACGAAGCCAAAATGCATTAATAATGAATGAAATACGATTGAAAATGCCCAAACTGCGCTATTGATGTTTTTTATAGAAGCGGGCGGATTTGGAATTTTAAGTTTTTAATAAAAAAGATATAATAAAACATGTATTTGAAATTTTAAAGAAACGATCGTTAGGTACTAAAATGGCTCTAAATGTTTTATTATATCTTTTTTATTAAAAACTTTATATTCAGTTATTCACATAAAGCACATTACTTAACTTAGTACCACATCAAACACTAAAAATCAAAATAACTCGGAAACGCACAGGAATTTCGAAACAGAAGAAGGTACATTATTTTTGTTAAACTGTATGTAGATAATGAAAATAACAGTTTTTTTAAAAAATAGTCATTGACGTAGAAGTTCTGTTTATGAAAGGGGTTGAGCCAATACCGACTCTATAACAAGGCCGCAGTGCTCTGACGTCAGGATCCTGTGACGTCAGCATGAGAAGGCCATACGGCGCAATGCACTTCCGACTTCGTAGGTATAGCGCAAATGCACATTGCACCTTACTCTGTGTTCAGTTTGCACTTGCATACGTTGTACTTACCATTTGTTTGTTTATTTTGCAGAAGTCTTGCCCAATTAAAAGTAGATAGTGAATCATTATTAACAATAGTATTAGTTTAAAATGCCAAATAAGTGTTGTGTGCCCAATTGTAAAGGAAATTATAAAAGTGGCCCTCGTGTACACGTGTTTAGTTTTCCATCTAATGCACCGTTAGTGCAAAGATGGCTGTCGGCTATTCCACGGAGAAATTTTGTTAACACAAAATATACGAAGGTGTGTCAATTACATTTTAAAGATAGTGACTTTATTAAAAATATATCGGCCCAGGATTCTAAAACGGGGCAATCTGTAACAGTGCCTCTCAAAATCCCTCGTTTAAAATCCAACGCAGTACCTTCACAATTTCCTAATTGTCCTGGATATTTGTCTAAAAATATATTAAATCGCAAAAGTTGAGATGAAAAATTAAAAGATTTAGATGATTTACACTTGCAACAGGCAATAGAACTAAATATGCAGGAAATGTTAAATTTTGAACAATCCAAAAATTACTCATGTTTTAAAGAATTTATCACCATATTTTTAACCATTACTTTAAATTTAAATTGGCATAAAATAATAAATGACGATAAAATTACAATTTATCAAATAATTTATTCACCTGGGCCAATAATTTCTTATGCAGTTACTATAAATTCTGATTTAAAAGTAGAAACCTATTTATATGGCCAGGAGATATGTATTTCTTTCACTAGTAATAATAATAATATTAAAACACCATTTATTTCAAATAATATTGATGAAATTAAAGATTTATTTGATCATATAGAGTCACTGGGTACGGATAATTTGAAATCTAAAGAACATAATGAAACTAATTTAAAAAAATTGTTGCTCCACTTTTCGGATGTATTAAGCGGTTTTCATTTTAATGATTGCCTGTTATTAATTGGAGAACAACTAAAATTACAAACAATGTCTAAAGAAAGGTATCGTTATTCAGCTAATATTATGATTCTATCATCTTTGTTATTCACAATTAGTCCACATGCATACAGATTTTTAAGACATTATAACTTTTTAATTTTACCACACCCGAAACTATCAAAACGGTTTGCAACTCACATTTAACAGACCCAAGTAAAGATGAACGTAATTTATTTCTAGTATATGCCAAAACTATTATTAAGTATTTAAAAGACAATGAAAAAAACATAATTTTGCTTATGGATGAAATACATATTAAACCGTACTTAGATTATAAAGGTGGCAATGTAGTCGGCATGGCTTCTAATAATACTAATTTAGCAAATGCGGCATATGTTTTTATGATATCTAGTGTTTCATCTAAAGTTAAAGAAGTAGTTCATATCGCACCAATTTCGCAGTTGACACATGACACGTTGTTTATTTTATAAAACTGTAATAATTAATTTAGAATTAATTGGATTTAAAGTATTTTGTGTTATTAGTGACAATAATGCTATAAATAGTAAAGCAATGCAACACTTTTCTAAAGATAATATACTTAGTATTGTTTACACACATCCATGTGACATCAATAGACCATTATTTTATTTATTTGATCCAGTTCATATTTTAAAATGTATTCGAAATAATTGGCTAAATTCAAAACCGTCGCAAACCTTCAATTATCCAAATTGGAATACAGGTAGTGAAGAAGAAGCTTGCTTTCAATCTGTTAAAAAGCTGTATGAAATGGAGAATAGTAAATTATTAAAATTCGGTCATACTTTAACTTTAAAAGCATTATATCCCTCAAATTTAGAGAGACAAAATGTAAAATTAGTTTTAAATGTATTTAATTCGTTTGTAGTAGAAGCTTTAAAAACATTTGCAGCTTATATTAAACAATCCAAATCAACATCTGACTTTATAGATATTATATTAATCTGGTGGAAAATTGTAAATGTCAAAACACCTCTTAAAGGTAAACGATTAAATGATATTTATCAAGAACCTATAGTAGGTAATCCAGTAGACGATCCAAAATTAGTTCACTTAAATAAAATGTTAGAGTGGTTAGATATATGGAAATCCTTCAATACAAAACAAAATTGACACGGCAAACACATACAGCTTTAACTCATACAACTTATGCTTTATTAGAAATTATTAGATATTGCACTGATGATTTAAAAATGAATTATATTTTATTAGGAAATTTCAAACTGACTGTCTCGAGGACAGGTTTGGTAAATACAGACAATTAGCTGGAGGACAATATAATATATCTATTCGACAATTATATGAAACTGAAAAACGTCTTAGAATTCGTTCAGTGCTTAGTTTACATTCAAGTTCATTTGGTGTGATTAGTATAAATTCATTCCACGATGATATAGATATTCCTACAGTAACAGAATCAAATTATAATTTTAATCACAATATTTGTATTAATGAAGCAGATATAAATAGCGTAAATGATGATATGCCTGTTATTACTTACTTAGCTGGATATTGTTGCCACATAGTTTTAAAACGAGTGAAATGTGAACATTGTAAAAATACATTAGTTTTGTCAGATGAATTAATTGTAGACGATAATTTTAATCTAATTAGAAATATTAGTCGAGGTGCTTTACTTTATCCTAAGCCAGATGCCGTAAATATAGTGTTATATAACTATTTAATATTTAATAAATTACTTCAAGACTTTGAGGACGATTTTTTTAAGTATAACTAATAAGCGTGGCTTTATATCGAAATATGTTTTAAATTTTATATTTGCCAACGAAGTTTTAAACGAATTTGTTACTTGTGAAGATCATAATAAAGACTTCATTGCTCTAATAATCATAAACTCTACCACAAATACTTTATTCAAAAATTACTGTAAAAAGAATAACGATAGGTTGCCAAAAGGAAAAAGTCGTAAATTAAATACTCTAACTAATTCAAATTAGCATATTTTGTCCACTTCATCACATTTTATTATAAAATTTTAGTAATAAGTTATACATATTTAGGAGTATTCAAATTTATTAAACAGTTTTTTGTTTGAAATTTCGTTTTCCCGTTAAAAAACGAATGGATGCAACAAGGGTTTGGTTCATGACCGGCCTCCAATGCGTGACGTCACAATTCAGCGCTGCGGCCTTGTTATAGAGTCGGTATTGGTTGAGCACCCCCTCCACTCCGCCACTGTGCAAGTTTTCAACATTCTTATCGCTTGTTTTATGCCCCTTAATTAATAGCGATTATCCCCCAACATGAAAAAAATCTAAGCATTCGTTTATGAGTTATAATGAAAATTTGAGAAAAAAAAATTATATTCAACACCCTGTATCTCGGAAACGAAGCCTTCTACGACATATATTTATAGGAACTTTTCTTTTTAGAAACATGTGTTCTATCTCCTGTTAAAGTTTGTCTACAAAAAACTGACTCACCCTGTATATATATATATATATATATATATATATATATATATATATAATTTGTCTGTGTGTATGTGTGTGTGTGCGTGCTTACGTGCGTGTGTGCGCGTGCGTGCGTGCGTGAGTGAGTGAGTGAGTGATTGAGTGAGTGTGAGTGTGTGTGTGTGTGTGTGTGTGTGTGTGTGTGTGTTTTCCATGTTTATGTGGACGATCTTTCGCCTAGATAACATCGATCATAATCAAGCGTATTGCTTGCATGTGATTCTGGTGATTCGTAGAGAACAGACTTCCTGTGCTTTGATTACAGATATTTACACTTGGATTTGGTTTGGTTTTACTGCTTGCTGTCGTGTGATTGGTGCAGTTACTTTCTCCGATTTCACTTTCTCTTTCGCTTTCTCTCTTGTCGTTGATTTCACTTTCTGTGCATTGGTTTTGTTTTTGTAGTATTGGTTACATGTGTTTTGTGATCTTTGTATGTCAACCATTGTGTTTACACTCTGATGTTGTTTCTTGATTTCAATCGCTTCCCTTATTATTTTTTGATTTGTGTAGCTTGTATTTTGGTGTCTTCGAACTCGAATTTGTGCGTTGGTAATTGAACGTACTGTGCGAGCAATGAAGCGCGTTGGTTTTTTGTTACTGCGTTTCGATCCGTTTGACCGATGTATGTATGGCAACATTCTGCACATGGGATCTCATATACTCCTTGGTTTTCCACTTTAATTTTGGTTTGGAATTAGGTATTATTGACGCTTCCTTTTTGGCTTCCTTAAACATTATTTCTGCCATTTTTTCGTGAAAAACCGCGCATTAGTAGCGCTGTCGTCAGTTTGTCCATTTCTTCTTTACAGTTATCTCCATCTGATAACCTTTTTGATCAAAGTTTTTATTACCGATTGAAATAGTGGTCGCTGTAGCCACTAATAAGCAGTTGACACTCTTGCTTTTGCGCATTGATATGTGCCGCTGTATATTATGTGCTTCAAATTGTCACAAAAAGTGATACTAATAGCAAGAAAAAATTATTATTATTCAAAAGTGAGAAAATTAATACACTTGTAATATAGAGTGACACTAACAAAATTTAATTAAGTACATTAATGAACGTTTTAATAATAAACCAGCGATTCCTGAAAAACTAAGAAGCTAAATTTAAAGTAACTCGGTAAATAAGTTATTTGATACACCATTGACTTCATAAAACAAATATAAATGTTGTCATTCTAAAGAAATTTTCTTAAGCCAGTTTTTTAGTACAAGTATGTTCATTTTGCAGTTTTGCCAAATATTTCAAGGTCATGCTGTATTGTCATATTCCAAAGAATATTACTAGAACAAGTGCATGACGGTTTGTTTCTCAGTCGATGACCTTGGAACTTGGGGTTTGTTTCTGGACTAAGTCAATTTCCCTGCTTCTGGTGAAGAGGTCAAAGAACTCCGCATCCGGTAGCTGACGGTAACCCGCATCCATTTGGTGTCTTGGATAGTGGGTCTATTTCCTGGTTAAGTTGATGACCTTAAAAAGTTCAAAAATTGATTTTATGAAAATGCAAACTTCCACGATTCACACATAATTAAAATACTTATATTTTGTAGTTTTTATTCATATTTTACACAAATTTAAACGTTTCGATAACAATTACGGTTATTGTCATCAGTCAATGATAATAACTTAAAAAATTAATTAATTTGTGAAGTATGGAAAGGCAAATATAAGCATGCTATTTAGTAAAGAGTAGCTACTCTTTACTAAACAGCATCTCCAATAAATTAAATACTACTAAACCGCCTTGAAGATGCAATATCAGGACACCCTCTAACGGACGAAGACTAATAATGAAAAAAGAAATTTAATCAAGTATTAATGTACGTGTAAAATTGTGAACAGATTTAATTTGAAATTGGTAGAAGCTTGACATCCCAATTAAGGATCTAGTTAAATCTAACGCAGAAATAGTTTTCGTATATTGACAATTGTCATTGTTATTATACACTGAACACAAAATATATACAGTTAATGTGATTTTGATTTTAATTACATTAGTTGAATCATTCTAAAGCTGTAGAACAGGGTTGTCTAACACGCGGCCCGCGGCAGGTCTCACTGTGGCCCACCAGCCCAACGTCGTCGCGTTGCGAGGAATGCATAATGTCTATTTTTAGTCTATTAATAGTGCCTTGCAAAGACGGTTGCACGCCTGCCTTTGCTTCACTTGCAGGTAGGCAGTTGAATTTCAAATGTAAAGGAGCACAGTTGAATTGTCTTCGCGCGTTGACTATATTTATTGTTGTTTAGTTTATTTAATGAATTATCCCGTTTTTTGTTTATTTTGGAAAACACGTAAGTGTATGTTAATAATTTATTTCATCTTTGTTACGTATCCAGTGTACCTACTACTCAAAAAATATTTCATTTTCTATATTTTTTTTACCATCTCAATTTTTTTCGATTTTGTAGGATGACCTCGGTACAAAAGAAACGAAAATTGATTGATGAAAAACGAATTTTTAATGAAAAATGGACAGAAGATTACTTTTTCATTGAGCTGAACAATTCGGCGTTTTGTTTAATTTGCCGTGAATCTGTAAATGTTTTTAAAGAATATAACGTAAAACGACATTATGTTCAAAAACATGCAGGCAAATTCGATTCCTATCGTGATATGTGTCGCAAAGACAAAGTTAACGAGTTGACGAAAAGTCTCTCAGTCCAACAAAAGCTACTTCAAAAGGCTTCAAATCAACCGAGAGCGATAGTGAAAGCTAGTTATTTAGTATCCTGTTTAATTGCTAAGAAGTTAAAACCGTTTTCTGATGGCGAGTTTATCAAAGAATGCATGGAAACAGTGGCAGGAATAATTTGCCCAGATAAGAGAGCGGAATTTTCTAAAGTCAGTTTGTCACATCAAACTGTCGCCAGAAGAGTTACCGATCTTGGAAACGACATTGAAAATCAACTGAAAACTAAAGTTCCCGGTTTTAAATTTTATTCCTTGGCAATGGACGAAAGTACTGATGCTAGTGACACGGCACAGTTTGCATTTTCATCAGAGGCATTAATGACGAATATAATATCGTTGAAGAAATGGCTGCTTTAGTTTAGTTAAAAGGCACAACAACATCACGAGACTTATATGAAGCAACGAAACAAACGTTATCCCGATTTTCTTTGTCGCTTTCCAACATTTCCGGCATTGTTACTGACGGCGCTCCAGCTATGATAGGTAAAAGAGAAGGACTTGTAAAATTGTTAGAGAATGATGCTGTTGCTATGAAAAACACTTGTTTGATGAAGTATCATTGCATCATACATCAGGAAAATTTATCAGGAAAAGCTTTTAGAATGGACCATGTTATGCATACTGTCGTCAAGATTGTGAATGTTATAAGATCAAAGGGTTTGCATCATCGCCAATTTCAAGACTTTCTCAAATGGTGTGACGCTGATTATGGTGACATCGTCTACTTTTCCGAAGTGAGATGGCTCAGTCGGGGACAAATGTTAAAACGATTTCATGATTTACGAAGTGAAATCCAGACGTTTATGAAATCGAAAAATAAACGTGTTCCAGAACTTGATGACATAAACTGGCTGGCTGATTTAGCGTTTTTAGTTGATATAACAGCGCACATGAATGAATTAAACACCCGTCTCCAAGACAAAGATCAACTCATCAGTGCAATGTTTCAAACTATAAATGCGTTCCAAATGAAATTGAAGTTATGGCAGGAACAAATAAATGGAAACAATTTTTCGCACTTCCATACCTTGGCCGAACATAATCCTTTGAGTGGGCAGAAATACGGAGTTTTACTCCTCGATTTGACACGGGACTTTCAGGATTTTCGAGGGAATAAACATTATTTTAGTATTTTTGCAACTCCATTTTCGGTAGAAATAGATACATTGCCACCGAATTTTCAAATGGAATGTATCGAGTTGCAATCTGATATGCAACTAAAGGACAAATTTGACCACGTAACGTTGATTGAATTTCATAAATCTTATCTACCAAGAGACAAATTTCCCACGTTACATAATCACGCTCTCTTCATGGCATCCCTTTTTGGCAGCACTTACATATGTGAACAACTCTTTTCAAGAATGAACCAGGCCAAAAGTACGACTCGAAATAGAATATCTGATGAACATCTGGAGAACACATTGAGAATTTCTACTACATCCATTGCAACAGATATCGAGACATTATCGATGCAGATCCAAGGCCAAGTATCACACTACTTGTTTTATACGTATGTTCTTATTGATATGTATAAACTTATTTTATACTTTGTTGGATACGGTTAGAGCTCATTTTACGTAAGTTTTGGGCAAAGTATTACAAAAATATCACATATTTCCATAAAATTGGAATCTACCATTTAAATTACTTACAAATTGACTTCTTTTTTTAGTTTGCTCCACTGACATTCCACTAGTATGATGCATTCCTGCAAGATCTGTAATTGATGCTTTTGGAATTTCTAAAAAAAAAGTGTAAAATAACTTCATCCAATGTATTTTGTAGTCTTCATTACAATTGAGGTTTTTATTTTATGAACGGCGAACTGTAATGAATGATAATCCAGAGCCAACAAATCTATAATAAAAAAATGTACTACATTTATTTCTTATATAGAATTAATACGTACGGAGCTTGTAACGTGAGATACTATTTTATTCCCACAGCTAGCTGTTTTTCAACGTAAAGTAATAATAATTAAGAAGGTAACAATTAGGAAGTTTTAGTAAAAAATTAGTAAATTTATTACTTATGAAGAATTAAATAACTGAAACTGAAAAAAATGTCAATTAGTAAATAAAATTAATAATTAACTGTATTTATTTAAGGTACCACGGCAGCTTATTTTGCTGACTGTATGGAAAAACATAACTCGTTAATTTTGTTACCATTTCCCCAATATTTTTAATCTATAAATGTTTTTACTAAAGACTAAGGATAACGCATTAACTGGTGTTACTTTCGGCACTTGGAAACACATTTTGTTTCCAAAGATTGCTATGTTTTTGAACATAAATTAATAAAAATTAAAAGGTATTAGTAAAGTATTAGATTTAGATTGTGAATAATATTCATAATACGGGGTAGACCAATCTAGTTATGTATATCAAAAGGACGGAATTTATAACTTATTAACAGTACTATATTTAATGATAATCTACAGGGTGTGGCGTAAAGAGTTTTGATTAAAAGTAATGGCGGATACAGTTATGTTAAAAATCTGAAATTACGAAGTTGTAGGTTTTGGATGACGCTGAGTTCAAATATAATATTGTCCTGAATGTGGCACTTCCGGTTATACCGGAAGTAGACGTCAACTTTGTTATTTTAAATGGAACCTAAGATTTTTTATTTTATTTTCGAATTCTACATAAAATTTGTGCACAATACCCTATAAAAAAATGAAGTATTTCCGAGATATTTCGATTTTTTTAAAAAATTTGAAAAAATCCTAGTCCACATTGAATAACGATATTTCCACTAATAACGAAGCTGGTGACGTGAAATTGTAAACCAATGAAACAAGCGCTTGCCCGTTAACTCCATATATCCATCTCATTGATATTTCATACAGGGTGTTTTAAACTTAGCCGCCAACATGCACAATTTAAATCATTTGTAAGTTGCTTACTTTAAATAGAACATCCTGTATTTTATTACATTTTACGCTATATTTCTTTAAGCCAATTCGTTTGGTATCAGTATTCCCTATACCTAAATCCAACCACTTTTGAGATATTTCATTATCTTAGTTAAAACATAACAACACTTAATTATTTGAACATTAGTAAAGGGTAGGCCATGATTTCCATTATTTAAGGTGATATTTTGTTAGTTTTTCATAAGTTATTAATTCTGAAAAGTAACCGATAACCTGAAAGGATTATTAATTGTGGATATCATTAAAAACGTTGACTAGGTATTTTGTATTAATTTAATTAGATAACTTACAAACAAAAATAACTAAATGTAATATTAAACAAATAAAGTTTTATAATAAGTGTTCAAAATTAACACCATCTACTTCTAAACATTTATGAATCCTTTTCATTAAGTTATGTCTTGTAATTCTGGAAATATGGTCGGGTGTTAGAGATTTAAAAGCAAGTAAGACTCTCGGCATCATATCTTCCTTTGTCGTAACAGGTTTGGAAAATACCTGATTTTTAATGTAACCCCAAATACCAAAATCTAGAGGAGCCAAATCAGGAAAGCAAGCTGGCCAACGAAACGGACCCTGATTGGCAACCCATCTATCATCAAACATGTCGTAAAGATGCTGAGCAACAGGTCCAAACTTATGGGGAGGTGCTCCATCTTGCTGATACCAAGCTGAAGCCGCCTCTCCATTTCTTAAAGTATGTAACGCCGGTCGTATGGCTTCTTCTAAAATGTGGCAATATCTTGTACCATTTAAATTTTCATCATAAAATTTTAATGCTAAAATTTTATCGTCTTTTATTGCACAAAAAAGATTAAAACTCCAACTATCTTGGAAATAACGTTCTCTACTGACATGTGGATTTTCATTACACCAAAAATGGGAATTATGTCGATTAAGTAATCAATTTTTGCTAAACTTTGCTTCATCACACCATATAACTTTTTTTATGAAGTTTTCTTCCTCTTGGGTCTTCATTAAAACCCATTCACAGAATTCTACTCTTCGAGGAAGATCACCTAATTGTAAGTGTTGCACCAAATGATATGAAAATGGTTTCCATGTGTGTTTTTTTAAAATGCGATGAATTGTTCTCGTCGATAAAGTAAGATCTCTCTCACAATCTGTAATGGAGGAACTTGGAGAGGCCGTAAAATAACCCAAAACATTAATTTCGTTTATGTTACTGTCCACTAATGGTTTATTTTCATTAATTTTTGTCTCAAATTGACGAAACTGACGGCAGTTTTTAAGCAATCTTCTTACAATATCACCAGTTGCACTTGGTCGATTTGGATATCTTTCTGCAAAAACACGGCAAGTCCGTTCAACAATTCTATTACACTCGCCGTAAATAATAATAAGATTTAAAAAATCATCATTAGTAAAGCCTACATTTGCCATTATCTACTATGAAATACAAACTGGTAAAGAAAACTATCAAAACAACATAAACAATTAACATTCTAATTATCAAATCTTTGACAGCCATGGCCTACCCTTTACTAATGTTGAAATAATTAAGTGTTGTTATGTTTTAACTAAGATAATGAAATATCTCAAAAGTGGTTGGATTTAGGTATAGGAAATATCGATACCAAACGAATTGGCTTAAAAAATACAGCAGAAAATGTTACGACAAAGGAAGATATGATGCCGAGAGTCTTACTTGCTTTTCATTCTCTAACACCCGACCATATTTCCAGAATTACAACACATAACTTAATAAAAAGGATTCATAAATGTTTAGAAGTAGATGGTGCTAATTTTGAACACTTATTATAAAACTTTATTTGTTTAACATTACATTTAGTTATTTTTGTTTGTAAGTTATCTAATTAAATTAATACAAAATACCTAGTCAGCGTTTTTAATGATATGCACAATTAATAATCCTTTCAGGCTATTGGTTACTTTCAGAATTAATAACTTACGAAAAAATAACAAAATATCACCTCAAATAATGGAAATCATAGCCTACCCTTTACTAATGTTGAAATAATTAAGTGTTGTTATGTTTTAACTAAGATAATAAAATATCTCAAAAGTGGTTAGATTTAGGTATAGGGAATACTGATACCAAACGAATTGGCTTAAAAAAATACAGCGGAAAATGTAATGAAATACAGGGTGTTCTATTTAAAGTAAGAAACTTATAAATGATTTAAATTGTGCATGTTGGCGGCTAAGTTTAAAACACCCTGTATGAAATATCCATGAGATGGATATATGGAGTTAATGGACAAGCGCTTGTTGTTTATTGGTTACAATTTCACGTCACCAGCTTCGTTATTAATGGAGATATGGTTATTCAATGTGGACTAGGATTTTTTCAAAATTACAAAAAAATTGAAATATCTCGACAATACTTCATTTTTGGTATAGGACATTGTGCACAAATTTTATCTAGAATTTCATGTAGAATTCAAAAATAAAATAAAAAATATTAGGTTCCATTTAAAATAACAAAGTTGACGTCTACTTCCGGTATAACCGGAAGTGTCACATTCAGGACAACATTATATTTGAACTCAGCGTCATCCAAAACCTACACCTTCGTAATTTCAGATTTTTAACATAACTGTATCCGTCATTACTTTTAATCAAAACTCTTCGCGTCACACCTTGTATATAAGAATACGGAAGTTGATAAATTAAAATAACTTATTCTGCAATTTTATCGTGATGATTTTTCGTCACGGGAAACGAAATTTAGCTTCTTTTACAAAACAGATCTTTATCTGATACAAAGAAAGGGGTACATGTATTATACGTTAAACATCGATAAATTTAAATAAATTAATAATGATTACGCCAATGTAAATATTATAAACAGACAGCGTGGAAAATGCATAGCTGGAGTAATTAAATTCATAGAAAGGTTAACATATTGACAATTTTTCTTATTTATTCTAGTATCTATGGAAATTTATTTTATAATATGATTGGGTTAAACCAAAATTATACAATGTGTAAATTAAGCTCTAGGTTCACTCGGCTTGAATTTGTAAGCATTGTTGTTCTTATTTCTTACTTTAAAATTATATTGTTAATAATGTGGCGTATAATCTAAGGTGTGTTTTTATTTCCAGAGTGAGATATTAAATACAAAAATATATGAATTGGCTAGCGAGAAGGAACAAAATAATTTATACAATATACTTTTCACACCAGGTGATAAAGCACAGATATCGTTCTCTTGTTACCTAAGAAGAGGCGATTCCTGTCTACCACAACGCACCTACTTTGAACTTGTACATTTTGTAGGCTACTTTAGTAAGTATAAAAATGTATAATGTATGTCACGCGACATTGGTATTTACCGAGACCTCTAATTATTTAATAGCAAGACAACAACCTTGCATTTATTCCTTTTACCGTTATTACATTCATATATTCAAACAAGGACGTTTGTAATTAAAATATAACATTAACTTCCTGATGTATCTAAATACATTTTTTTCAAATTAGAATCAGATATTAATAAGGACCAAAGTGATAGTAGATACAATGGGTATTCAGGAGAAGCGGATACAAGGTAGGCTATTTTCATTAATTTGCAATAAATAATAAAACATATTTTGAACTAGACAACTCTTTGTTGGGACGGGAAGACTACCAACATCTTACATAATAAAGGAAATATCATTGAACGACACCTCTAAAAACGAATTCACCTCCAGGCACAGCTTGGAATGGAAGTTTTTATTTCTTGATCATAGAGCACCATCAATTATTGGTTATTTACCGTTTGAACTTCTTGGAACTTCAGGTTATGATTATTATCATATCGACGATTTGGATGATGTTGTTAATTGTCACAAAGCATTAATGGTAAAAGGAGAAGGTACATCGTGTTATTACAGATTTTTAACAAAAGGCGAGCAATGGATTTGGTTACAAACCCGATTTTATATCACCTACCATCAATGGAATTCTAAACCTGAATTTATTGTGTGTACACATCGTGTCGTAAGGTAAATGGAAAGATAAGTTTAACTTGAAATAATTGAAATTTTGCAGTTATATTGATATTATGAAAAAACCAAAGGAAGATAACGAGCTCGAACACTTTGAAGTACCTTCGTCTAGTTTTGGTAACGACTCCTCTTGGTGTGATCGATCTTCGAGAACTAAGTTTGATCACGATATTAATTCGGACTGTACTTCAATGTCAGCTGATTCGCCAGGCGCAACGGTATGATCTCTTAAGCCTATTTTTAATATTAAAACTAGCTCTTGCAGAGATACCGTACAAATGACTCCAATCCTCAGCATTACTTAGAACCGTCTCATTACGTTGCAGTAATACCCATGCAACCAATAATGCCAAATTTTTCATCACCAATTCCTGTAAGTTCTTTAAAAACAAAATTTAAGTAATGCTCTGATTTTAATTATAGACTGTGGAGATGACTAGAGAACAAAATATATTAAGGGCTGATCTGCAGAGAAAACACGCTGAGTTGCGTGCATCAATCGGACAGCAACAGGCTGAGTTGATGGCTGTCTCTGAACAATTATTTATGACCCAGATAGGATTGATGCCACCATCTGCTCAACATCCTCAGGTATTCATTCGTACCCAATTTTTGTAAAAAATGTTTTAAAATATTCTTGTTTAGGTGTCAACTTCTTACCCGTTCAGTAATACAAATGTAGATAACAGTACTACAAGTGTCATTTCGAAGCCTAATGTTTCCACGACTGATGCTTTATCAACGGTTGTGCCAAATGAAATACTAACATCAAATGTTATAGTTTCTTCAAGTTTAAATGACTTAAATTCGCAAAATGAGTTACACTCACCTACGGAGTCAAACGCATCCTTAAATTTAGTTGAATTGAAATGAAGACAAATATTTGATGTGTGAACGTTTATGTGACCTTTACTTTAAATTTAAAGTTTCCTGAATGATTTCTATTTTACAAAGTTTTAAAGAACGATTGCACATAAAAGTGGAACACTGGAATGGGAGAATTTTCATTATTGTGCTTTGAAATTTATTCTGGTATTTCAATTTTATGGTGATTAAACTTCAAATAATTTCAAACAGAAATGTTTTGTAAACGCACAAACCTATTTAAATACTTTGTATTAAAAATATTTGTTGTTCAAAACTGTTAAAATAATTTTTAGCAACATAACTTTTTAATCAACGTGAGCGAAAATGAAAAATTCGAGCTTTGGTATAGAATCAATGTAAAACAGTTTCTGTAAAGTACCTGTACACGGTATTAGAAATTTCTACTTCCGTTATATAAATATATTTTTTTCACTATCAATCAAGTAAGTAGCACTTAGAGATGTCGTTTTAGGGAAGTAGGCTATATTTACACAACCTTTTCAAGTTGGCATGACAACAGGGATATAATATTATTTCCCTAGGGAAGTAACTGTATGACAAACGGTTACTATAATACCAATGCAAAGATGAATGTTTGTAATAAAATCATACAATAATTGTTAATAAGACGATATATCGTGTTGATAGTGAAAAAAACAATGTACTTGAAGTAAGAATTTACTCGACCTCGCCTTGTTAAGTCCCTCGCATACGCTCGGGATTCAAATAATGCTCGGTAGAGTAAATCCTACTTATTTCCCCTGTAAAGTAATATACTATTAAATATATGTGTATAATATCAGTAACGGCTCGTAGGCCAAATGTTTGGTGGAGCCACGCTTGTTTTACAATAGCAAATGTTTTGTTTTCATATTGTAAAATATCAACATTTAAAATCTTGATAAACATGTAGGTGCTAAAGTAGACGTGGTAGATTATTAATTCATAACACTTAAAGTGGTTACCAAACTTTTAGACAATACCATATCACACTTTTATTTTTGCATGTATAGGTGTATATAATCACCATTCGGTTCTTTTTAAAACAGTGTTTGGTTCTTGTGAAATTCCATCCAGTTTGGGATGATGGAGAACCGTCCGTAAACAAGTTTTACAAAAAGTGGCCACGGACCGGGCATGGGTAAAAAAATATTTGCGCTATTTGATTACCAGATACGTATAAAATTAATTAGATGAACTAACAGTCTGTTGAATTGTGGATTGTGCTGATTTTTTTAACACTGTTTGAACTTCCGCTTATGACATCATATGATAGCCTTGTCTCAGGGCCGCGCGGTAGATTTTTTCAGTATGATGCAAGTCTTCGAAATGCCGCCCCATAATTGTTTTTTTTTTAAATAACCTTCAATTGTGATATAAAAAAAACTGCATAAAAATGTACGAATACTGTTTTTATTTTGAAAATATAAACTAAAATAATGATATCAACTATCAACTACAACAATCTACACTACTACAGTTTTACCCATCTAACTTTAACTTTAGCAAATTCGTTAATTAGGGATGTGTAGTCTACAGAGACAGCCAATCTAGATTCAATAGAAATTAATGGTAGATTTGTAAGTTTTACTTGACTCATTGAACTTCTTAAGTAGTGCTTTATTAATTTTAATTTGGAAAAACTTCTTTTTCCACTAGCTACAGAGACAGGGAGTGTTAATAAAATTCTCAGAGCTACAACACTATTCGGATACAAAGTAATTAATTTATTTTGGCACAAATAATTTAAAACATCCAATGGTTTCATAGAATATGGTAGCATTCAGGATTCAACACGTGATTCTTCTTGAAGATAATTTTCATTTAAATCTGATTCATTTTCGACCGAAAGTATTGGACCGGAGACTGGTACAATAATTTTCTAGCGTTTTGTCATCTATATCCTTGAGTTTGAAGATGTCATATAAAAACTGGACATTTTTGCTATAGGTTTCGTTCATTCAGATAATTAATGGTAATGTCCAGAATATAATTAAAAAAGTTTATTTTAAATTTATTCTCCTCTGTTAGGGGTTTATCAACAGCTTCATATTCAAATTGACGTTTTTTCCTTCTGGCTCTAACTTCAGTTTCGACAGGAAATTCTGTACTGCATTCAAGATTCCTTACAATCTCAGAAGCAATTTTTATCTTATCATATCCAGATTGTCTGTAACATTCCACTTTTTGTATGGTTTCTGATAACGTCCTTATACAATCTGACAAAGTTATGGTTACAGATTGCAATAGCTTCGAGACTGAATTTATCTCCAATAAAATATCATGCCAAAGAAATACACCGCATATAAACTTGTGATTTTTAATATTTTTTGCTAACCCTCTTGCTTTAACTTTAGTTTCTGCATAGTTGTTCTGCATTATTTCGAATAATGCATCACAGATTTCGCAAAGTTGAAATCGTAAAGGATTCTATTCTGGTTGACCACCTAGTCGCACTCAATGGTTTTAGAGTTAATTGTAAAACATGTTTTTTAGCACTTCCCAATTCTTTGTAGAACCAGAAAAAGAAGTTTAAAGTTCTCTAAGCCTCAATACCTAACTTTTCTAAATGTGTCAGAATAAGTTCCGTCCAACCCTCTCCGGTTGAAACCAAAAAACCAATAAAGAATTCTTCAATTTCATATTTATTTTGAATGGAGTTAAAAGCGACAACTGTTATAATGAGAGCTGTTCAATATAACTTACTTGTGGTGTACAATCAGCGATTATCGAAAAATATTTAGCGATTTTTGTTATTTCGACAATTTTGTATAAAATTACATTTCCCATTAAAATTTATCAATTCATCTTGTATATTATTGCTTAGATAAGTCACAGACCATTTATCAGGCTCGCGTTGAACTCTCCTGACATATTCTTCTATAACAGGATCAAACCCAGAAAGCAATTCTACCAACTTTAGGAAGTTTCAGTTATTCCATGAAAGGCTAAGCATTGTGATACCAATTTAGTCTAATTATTGACATAATTCTTTTTAGAACTCCTCCCCAATGTTGAATATTCAGCGTCAACAGTTTTTTTCTAATTTAATCGAATTCTTTCCATTTTCTAAAATCTTTTCCGTGATTTACAGACTTTTCGTGCTCTTATAACATTTCCCCAGTCAGAATAACTTTTTTTGGGCCAGTCACTAATAGCAGACGAATTGTCAAACAATATACAACAAAAGCAAAAAAAACAGCATCGTTTGTAACAGAGTAATTCAACGAACTTCTCTCAACGACCTCACCATTGCTCAACACTTTCAAATAATGCGAGAGTGAAAATTTACACTTTCCTTTATTAATAGGAAACTCGAATTCTTTAATTGGATGTGGACTCCTCTCAACCAGTATTTGACGAGTGCCAGATGACATGCAGAAAGCATTCCATAATACCGGATCGGAAGAAATTTTGTTTAATGTCTGGTGGCTGCCACAGCTACTGCTACCCGATTCTTGATGAACTTCTGAAGGTGTTATTTTTTGGCTCTCATCAACAACTTCTTCTGGAAGTGATTGGGGCGACACTGAGTTTTTATTTGCCAAATTCAAAACAGTCACTGTTGATGTGGGCGTGGACGGTTCATCTAAACAGGACTTTTGTACTAAGAATTTGTTCCTAACGTAGCTTAGCTTTCTTTCTTGTTCTTCTTGCTTTGAGCGTTTCGTCTTATATTGACTTCCAGACATTTTTTTCGTTTTCTGTTCCATGCTGTAATAAAAATAATTAAATAAAGCAAATAACAATAATAATAACAAATAACAAAGACCAATATAGAAAAGCGTTGAGTAAAGATTTTTAATTACTGAATGGTGCAAAAAAGTATTTCGATTTCTCTGCTTATGCCGCCCCCTTTACGGTACCGCCTAATGCGGCCGCCTCTCTGCATCATAGCACGGCACGACACTGCCTTGTTCAATAAGGATGTTAGGTGTAATAACAATTAATAGACTAATTTCTGTTAAAATACATTGTGTAATTGAAATTTCATCATGACCAAAATGATTTACAAAAATTCAGAATTTGTCCGCTGGCTTATTGTGAAAAATACATCATAAACAGATAACAACGTGGAATTAGGTAAATACAGATGTGTGCAAATAAGACGAGCTTCTTGACTTTTTTGATGGATAAACACACTTCGTTTTAGACGTAGCTTACATACTGAAGAAGTGTTGAAACAGTAATTGTATAAGTTCTTATTTAAACAATAACTGCAATTTAATTATTCACAGAATAACTCTTTATTTTTATATAATATCTAAAACTTATCTGTATTTAACACTTATCAACTCGTTGATGGTGTGAAACATTTTCATAATTTAGTTTATTTTTCCTGTCTGAGTGTGTAATATGTTCAGTACACTGAATTCACCCCGGCATAGTACGAATGGAAAGCACCCGTAATCCTATAATTCCTTAAACAATTATTTGGGTTAGCTTTCTCTGTACTATCTTTAGAATTAGACAAAACCGATTGTTTATTTTACGTTTTAATTAATCCCTTTTATACGAAAATACTGTAATTCAGGAGAATCATTGCGATACTAAAAGTGCAACGTAAGGTAAATTCATAAACGTGATATATGTACACTGTGTCCACGGATTGAGTTCATTATAGGTGCAAATCACCAAAAGTTTTGGAATTTCAAAACGATTTTTTCAGATTCGGCCCTGCTGCACTGGAAATGAATTTTCATCATATTTTTAATTTTTTAAATTTAAAGATGGTGGCGCAAAAACTATTTTCTTTGCAGGTAAAGTACCTTTTTTGTGTATCATAGAGCAAAATTTTATTAAGGAAGGCTGTTCAGGATCGAAAAATAATAATAACTGCAAAATTTGAAAATAACCGGCACAATTTCATGAAACCGTAAAACAACTACCATCGATTAGATCTAGGAATCTATGCATATCACATTTCAAATAACACATTGTCATTTGTTTACAAACAATACTGATTGTCATTATTGTGAAATTTAGTAGTGGTTCTTCTTCTTATTCAAATTGTTTATTGTTTATTTAATCAATGACATTTCAATATTTGTCATGTAACAGTAACGTCTATTTGTAATGAATAACAAAAATTAAAAAAAAAAATGTCTTAACATGTCCGGGGTGATTTCATTTACGGCATTAATTACTGCTTGTTTAAGATATTCAATATTGTGGTTCATATCTGTTTGATACACTTTCTGTTTTAGGTAGCTCCCTAGAAAAAAATTCGAAACTGTTAAGTCGGGCGAACGAGGCGGAAAATGTTCATCCAGCCATCCTCTTATTAGTAAAGTCGAATGTGGCGAACAGCCATCATGATGAAAATACATTTTACGCCTTTGCTCCAAGGGAAAGTTCTTTAATTCTGGTAATAAAAAGTTGTTTAACAAACCCAAATATACTTCCTGATTTAATGACTCATCCAAAAAATACGGTACACTTATTCTGTCTGGCAAAACAGCACACCAAACATTTACCTTTTTAAAAAATCGCCTTTTATATTGAATCATGAAATGAGGATTTTCACTAGCCCAATGTCAACAGTTTTTGGATGAAACAACTACATTTGTCATAAACGTTGCTTAATCGAAAATAAAATATTATACTGGAAAAAAACGGTCATCCATAATTTTTTCACCAATGTTTGTACAAACATCAAGCCTAATGTCATAATCACAAGCTTTTAAGGTAATAACAAATTTTGGTTTAAAGGGAATAATTTTGTTTTCTTCGAATATATTCTTTAAGTGACTTTTGCTAAAGGCAACCTCCGCTGCTCTTCTTCGTAAATTCAACCTGAGATTTTCGAATAATGAATGCATAGCTAAGGCAGAATCTGCATCGTCGTCTTGACGGTATGCCTTTTTTGTTTTCTTTTTGTCTTCAACAGATCTCGTCTAATCGAATTTCTTTATTCATTTTTTTATTCCATTAACCGTAATGTGTATATATTTTTCATTGAATAGTTGAATTGCATACCTGTATGAAACATGGCCCCAATATCATAGCACTTCTTTCTTGAAGAGTTATCACTGTAACAGAATGACACTTTGAAATAGGTATTACTGAAAATTGACTATAAAATGACAATCAGTATTGTTTGTAAACGAATGACAATGTATTGTTTGAAATGTTGTATGCATAGATTCCTAGATTTAATCGATGGTAGTTTTCTTAATAAATAAAAATAACGGTTTCATGAAATTGTGCCGGTTATTTTAAAATTTTGCAGTTATTATTATTTTTCGATTCTAAATAGTTTTTCTTGATAAAATTTTGCTCTATGATACACAAAAAAGGTACTTTACCTGCAAAGAAAATAGTTTTTGCTTTAAAAAATTAAAAATATGATCAAAATTGATTCCCAATGGGGCAGGGCTGAATTTGAAAAAATCGTTTTGAAACTCCAAAATTTTTGGCCATTTATACCTATAATGAACTCAATCCGTGGACACAGTGTATAAACGCATTGATATTTATGGGCCGAAATTCAGCATGCACCGGTTGAATGTTATGAGTGTTATGACTATTCAAGCGTACTCACTCTTCCTGTCAGGTCGGCTACTATTACGGCGGTCGTGAACGAATGTGTGCCCACACACAGAACTAAATTTTTAATAAAATTATGAAATTAATTACGCTATTCCGTCTTAAATTTTTTAATTATCCTTCATCATACATAAAATACATATTATGGAATTTCTAGTTCGTTGCCATAGCTCCTTGGCACCTTATAGCGAGCCGCCACTGATATAGTATTGTACAATGTACCAACAGCCGTCAGTGATATACATATATACATAAGACAAAACTTCTTCCATGAAGTAGATAAAGCTTGATTAAAATGTCTCTCAAAAAATCTTGAAATGGCATAGTGTACATAGCTATAAGAGTAGGTAGACAAATATAAAGAAATATTTATTAGAATTATTGTTAAAACTAAATGAAATATTTTGTTACCACAATTAATGTGATATATTGATATAGTTGATAATACTCAACATGTTGTGAATATTTTTTGTAAATTGGTAAGTTAAGGGGCAGTAAACAAATAAATGTTCAATGTCTATAGTTGTATCAATATGTTTAACCTATCCGTTTCTAATCTTGTTGGTTTTATTTGTAATGTGAATGCTAAGCGAGTACGCAACCTGCGTGGTATTATCCAACAGTGGTATCTTTGTGTTGCAAAAATTACATTAAAAAAAGTATTCTAATGGAGTTATGTATAAATAACACTTTACAGGGCCCGGTCTAGCCTTCATGTCACCCCGGACCAACAGACAATTTGCCGCCAGTTTTTTTAAATAAAATAAAAATTGTGTTAAAATCATTTATTTAAAAAAATATATATAATACATTACATAATAAACATTTAAAAAGGGCAAAACTTAAAGGTACTGGTACATATAAGGTGCATTTTTATTGCTATACTTATATTCTATTAAGAAAGTACAAAAAATATTGCATAACCAAACAGAGAAATTTTAGATTCTATAAAATATAACTATAAAATAAAGTAACCTAAAAGAAATTTTCTTTCTAACTTTGATTTCCGCAAATGTTTTTATTACATCTTTTAAGTTAACTTGATCAGCAATTTCATGCTCAATCGCTAAAATGGCCAACCCATTAAGAAGATTTTGCGTTGTAGTTGCACGTAAAAAATTCTTAATCAATTTTAATTTGGAAAAACTTCTTTCTCCACTTGCAACAGTTATTGGTATACACAGCAATACTCTTAAGGAAACACTTAGGTTTGGGGCACAATTTAACATTGTTATTAATTTTAGAACAGTGCTTGGGCTTTCTTTTTTGCCCATAAGCCTAGATACTGCACAAATTTCTTCTACTAATTCTACCCCATTAATACCAACAGAATCACCGTGAGTTAAAATACTTTCTAGATCGTTGCAATGTTTTAAAAAATTGTCTTTAGACATGCCCTTTAAATCATACCTATATATTTTATAAAAATTGAAAATAATTACTATGGTGACTAAGTTGTTTAAATCTAGTATCTATTGCATTTAGTGCCTGGTCAATTGTAAAATAAAAAAAATCAACCTTATAATTTTCTTTAGGATTCTCGATCGGTTCATCTCGAGCTTCGTATGAGAAATTCCTTTTTTTTCTTCTTACGCGGTGTCGTGGTATTGTTGATTCAAAATTGGCTTCAACGTCAATTTAGTCAGCCAGTTCTCTCGCATCAACAATAGTTTCATTAAAAGATTTATCCGATCGAAGATCCTGAAAAAACTTTTTGCAATATTGCAAAAGATCAAGTGCAGATGCTAGATCATAACCTTTTGTCTGCAACAATTTGCTTAATGGATTAATACAGTTTAAAATTTTATACCAAAGAACTATTGAACACAAAAATTTAAATTGTTTAATACAACTTAATAAACCCGAGGCTTCGTTCCTTATTAAATTATCATTAGAATATTTCATTAATGACAGTTGTATTATCCAGTAGGAGTTAGTGTATTTAGATTTTAGCGTATTACACCACAATATTATTATTTTTCCAGGCTTGTTTGTTGACAATTGCTACTGGTTATATTTTGGGGAAGGGTGAATGTTTACTTATGGTGAACCGTTTAAGGCCTCATAGGTACAAGTGCATAACTGCCGCCTGTGAGATGTCAAGGAACACCGAAGTATGTAATCGTTGATATATATATATATATATATATATATATATATATATATATATATATATATATATATATATATATATATATATATATATTGTATTGTTTTTTTTGTAAATAGTGAGTTGTTAGACATACAACCGCCATTTCTGATTTTTAATGAGTTGTTATGGGAGTCACTTTGCAATAAATTCTCAGTAGCTGGGATTTTAATAGAAGCCTAAAAAATTCTTTTTGTTTCTTTTCATGCCAATTAGATTAAACGTCAAATTTTACTTGTTAGAGAAATGTCGATTTTTTTCTCTCTTTTGCTAAAATTTGCAATTGCACTATTTTAATGAAGCAGTAATACCTGCCTGACGATGGGTTAATGAAATGTGCAAACCTTGCTTTCAGGTTAATACTATTATTGACGGTTTAAACTTTCATACATGTAACTAAGACGATACTAATTTTTGTTTGAAAATGTAAACTTTCACCATTAACACTCATAATAAAATACTTATCTTTTTTGGGATTTTTTAATGGTGTACTTTAAATTATACAATCTAAACGTTTCGATAACACTTACAGTATAACAAAAAATGCCGCCAAAGTATGACAACAATTATTAAATGGCGTCAAATTGTCTTAATTAATATAAAAAATATTACCAAATAATAATCGCTACTGCCGTCGGCTCATCGGTAGATTGAGATAGGGGAGAGTTCTAATTTAGAGTTTAATTAACATACCTGAAATACTGCCTGCTTCTCATAAGCTTAATTATTTTCACTTATACTTAATTCATAAAAAAATGTTATCTAAAAATTATGAAAAAAATGATAAAATCTCGAGCGCCATGTTGTCTTTATATATATATATATATATATATATATATATATATATATATATATATATATATATATATATATATATATATATATATATATATATATATATATATATATATATATATATATATATAGGAACAACAAAACCTAGTTAAGGAATAATAATAAACAATTTATCAAAATGAAAATAAAATAACATGATATACATAAGTTTATTCAATATATGATTGAAAACGTAAAAAAATCAGAAGTCATATACTATTCTAAATTATATAAAAAACATTACCTTTTAACGGTTCTGTACATACACTGTAACTGGTAACTATGAAGCAGAATAGTGAACTTGGTGAGGTCAATGTCTTGCTTATTTCCCTTTATATATTGTGTCCATAACTTTATTGAATTTCTTTGAAGTTTAATTCGCCAAATTTATTTATAAAAGTATGTAGAACTTGCGTTGTAAAATGTAATTCAAGTAAAAATTACCATTAAAAATAATTATTATAAAAATGCCATATAAAAATATGCATTAAAAAATATGAGTAAAATAATTGCAAACTAAGTGCAAAGTAAGTAAAAGTGGGTACTTAAAAGTGAGTACTTAAAAGTGAGTACTTAAAAGTGCCTAAAAAAAAGCAAAGTCTTTAGTTTTAAATATAATGAATTAGAAAATAACTTACCACCAAAATCTGATGGCACCAAATATAAAAAATTAGGTAAAAATCATGCTTACTGCTATAACATTCAGCATTAAGTGAATTAAAAAAAAAGCTTTCAGAATAACTCAAGTGTATTCCCCCTAAAAGTTTTCTTGCGTTGCCCGGATACCATAATATAAATCCAATTTTTTAAGAAAGGGAACTATAATCCTGAATTTTTGAATGATGGATATAAATATTTTAGAAATTCCTTACAAGATAATGGATATTCACTTACAGATATTAATAATGTTATTACACCTTCTAGGCGTAACCTTAAAGAAAAACCAGTTCTTAATGTTGGTACTGCTTTTCTTCCTTTTATAGCTAATGTTACAAATAGAATTGAAAAATCCTAATCAAATATGGCATTAGGACTATTTTTAAACCTACAAGAAAAATTAAAGAACATTTAAGATCACCTAAAGATCTGTCAAACCCTTTATCATCTTCCGGAGTGTATAAGTTATCTTTTTCATGTGGAAAAGTATACATCGGGACCACAAAACGTAGCTTTGATACAAGACGCAAAGAACATATGAGATTTTGTAGATTGGGTCAACCAGAGAGGTCTGCTGTGGCTGACCATGCCCTGAATAATCTAAATCATGCCATTCAATTTGACAATATGGAAATATTGTCAAGAAAAACCCATTATTATGTTCGTTTGCAACGTGAAGCTATTGAAATATATAAACACCCGAATAATTTTAATAGACAAGAAGAAAATTTCCGTTTAAATTGGTTTTGGCATCTTATAATTAAAAAAGAGCATAATGATACGCCTTGATTTTAATTTGTTTTCAACTTTTGGTATGTCTAGGTGTTTTGCTGTTTTTCCTAGACCTTGAAGCAAATGCTTTACCAATTATATGTTAAATTGTTACAGCACTATAATTTAACATAAGTAGTTGAAATTAAATTGAAATTAAAAATTACAAAGAACGTTCTGCATTGTGCTTTTCATTGTTAATAACACTTCCAATTATTGATAAAGATATCTCTTTGTTAGATTTAACTGGGTTATTTTATTTGATGTAATGGTTGGATTTGTGAATGCTTCTATCATTTTAAAATTGAAGTTTTTCACAACTTTACACTTACATCATAACTCGATTAAATTTTGTTAAATGTGTTTTTTGGCTGGCAAATTTCATTGTTAGCTTTCGTCGTAGAGAGTGTTCTGGTTTGTCATCTTTGAGGCAGTTTAATAATATTTAATTTTATGACCTAGTTATTCTTTACTAAAAATTTTATAGTTGGCTTTATGTTTCCCAAACTGTTATACTAATAGCAAGCTTATGTTTATGTTTTAATTTTTCAAATTTGACAAAATTGTTTACTACATCTTTAACAATTTTTAACAAACATTACTACTGACGAAGATAACTGTAAGTGTTATCGAAACGTTTAGATTGTATAATTTAAAGTACACCATTAAAAAATCCCAAAAAAGATAAGTATTTTATTAATTTTTGTTTGCTTATGGAAAAAAATTATGGACCAGTCGGAAGTTCTTGGAGTAGATATGTACGGTAGCCACCAAAGTGTCGATAATGGACATAACCCGGTATCGGGATCTGCAGATGGTAGCCCCAAGGACGCCGAGCTTGAAGGTCTAGAGGATGTTGTACGGATTCAAGGAAAATCGTTGGAAACTCTCCTCGAACAGAGCGCGGTGATGCAGAGGACCATCGAAAAGCTAGTCACTACACCCGGAAACGGAGGTCCAAATAGTGCACAGGGTTCGGGCCTATCTGTGGACAAATCATCGTCATCGAATTTTCACTTAGTGTTAGAAGTAGTATTTCTGCACGCTTTATTACCTCTACCACGCGTAAAGTGAACGGAAATGGCAATACACTCCCTGATTATGGACAATCTTCTCAAAACGCTGATGTTAGCTTTTCAGGTACTGAATGTCGCGATATTTTGTTGGCACTATCTAAGAAAACTAGGTCCCCTTTAAAGCTGGAGCGGCCAATTTTTCGCGGTAACCATTGGTTGCGCCCCGTTGTTTTCTTACGTAAATTTGAGCAGTTTGCGGAATCGTACCATTTGTCGGGGGATGATTACTTGCGAGCGGCAAAAACGTGTCTAGAAGCCGGTGCTCAAAGTTGGGCGTCGATAAATGAGGCCGATTGGCGAGATTACGGTTCGTTTAAGAGAAGCTTTTTGGCGTATTTTTGGGCACCCGAGAAACAGGTCATTGAACGTAATAAACTCTATTAACATGCGTTATCACCAAGAAAAGGGGTTGTCTCTAGCCGAATATTTTCTGAAACAAATTAATGACCATCACCTTTTTGATTCTCTCATCTCTGAGGGAGTTATTGTGTACGAGGTTATGCGTCAATACCCCCTGCCATCCAATCATTATGAGGAGTCTGTTCAAACCGGAACTTGAGTGGAGCTCTTTCCTTTTTAGAACGATTATCGGCTATTGAAACAAAGAAACCGAGCAATGACGTTACGCGAGTTCAGGCTGTAAATATTGCTAGGGAGTTACCGGCGTCGTTACCTTCTTTTAGCGTACCTCCGCCATTTTGGATGCCTAATGCGACCCCTCCCCACTCTTCGGGAAACGACCCTGGTAGAAACCTAAGGCTTCCCTTGCGATCAAAATTGTACACCCACGAAAGAAGTGCCAAGCGTATGTTCCCGCTTATTAAATTTGTAAAGCCAGGTTTTAAAGATACCAAGGTTTTAAGTAATTCTTCAACTCTCAGCTTTTGTGTTACGCGTAAACCCCCTGTGTGACCCTCGGGAATTAAATAACTTATACTCGAAGGGGGTCAAACTGATTAGGACGTACGGATGGAAATTTGGGAGTGCCCTGAGACCTAATAACAACGGTATTAGGAACCCGTTGCAGTTGAAATCGTCCCCGCGCAGAAATCTCAATTTTTGCCTCACGCGTCGGTAGTTTCTCTGTCCACATTGCAAAACAAAAGTATTCCGTTATATCTAACCAAAGTTGGACCATTGCCCCATATTTATATTAAGTGTTGTAATGTCTCACTATTGAGTCTGATAGATTCTGGAAGCGAAGTTACTTGTGTCAGTGCGGAGTATTATTTTAAAATTAGCCAATTGCCAAAATTGGCTAAGCTTCCTGTAACGGGTAGGCAGCTGCGAGGAGCTGTGGGACAAAAGAGTGCTAGGGTCAGATTTCAGGTGTGTGTCCCCTTTTTTGTTGAGAATATCCCCGTTGGGTTTGAACATTCATTTTTGGTAATCAAAAATTTAATCCGGCCTGTCATCCTGGGGGTAGATTGGCTCTATTCCGTCTCGGGAAGATGAATTTTGTGGACAATGTCCTAACCGTCCGCAATGGTACAACGGAATGGTCTATCCGGTTCAATATCACTGATGAAACGACCACGGAACCTGTTTCGCTTTCCCAAACGGCGTCTATTCTCGCAGACTCCACCAAAGTAACATTGGATGTAACGAAAGAAATGGAAGAAAAGTTAAGAAACATTTCCAATATATACCCTAATCAGCGTCAGAAATTCAAGGTTTTACTCGAGGAAGATAGACAACTCTTTAGCGATATCCCAAGTCGTACCAACAAATATACGCATGTTATTAAACTACATTACACTACTCCATTTTTGCGTAGGCCCTATCCTATCCCTTCTTGTTTGAGAGCGTCTGTAGAGGAGGAAATTAATCGCATGCTAAAGTTGGGTGTCATCAAAAGAGAGGCTAGTGAATATGCCAGTCCCATGACGTTTGTCAAGAAGATAGACGGAAGCGTTCGCATATGTTTAGATGCTCGTTTCTTGAATTCGCGAATGATCTCGGATTATGAGTCCCCGGTACCACACGAGGAAAATTTAATGTCTTTTTCTAGAGTCAGGTACATAACGACCATAGATTTAACCGTCTCTTATTGGCAGATACCCTTGAGCGAAGAGAGTAAGCAATATACGGGATTTCTATTTAACGGGAGGTCTTACACCTACCAAGTCTTACCTTTTGGTTTAAAAACGGCAGTCGGTTCTTTTTCGAAAGCTATAGTGATTTTAGGGCCCGAATTACGCCAGTTTGTATTCAATTACGTTGATGGTCTTTTGGTTGTATCTGAATCATTTGGTGATCACATACAACATCTTAGGAAACTTTTTGTTCGATTCAAGGAGGCCAATATGACAATAAATATTAGAAAAACTGATTTTTTATTGCCCGAGGTAAAATTTTTGGTACATATTATATAACCACTAGGGGCGTTAAATCTGATCCGGAGAAATTATCTTATCTTTAATACAACAGTTCCCTAGACCAGGAAATGTCAAACAGCTGACAGCCTTTCTTGGGTTATGTATCGCTGATTTGTGCAACGTTACAGTTACCTAATCGCGCCTTTGTTGAGGTTACTCCAGAAAAGGGTTAAATGGCACAGGGGAGAGGCGGGACAGCAAAGATTTGAACAAATCAAAGGGTTATTTTTGAACACCGTAATGCTATCCTTTTCAGATTTTTCGAAACCCTTCTATTTACAGTCAGATAGTTCCGACTTGGATGTCGGGGTTGAATTGTACCAACTTAGCTAAGAAGGCGAACATCAGGTTATAGGGTTTGCTAGTCTAGTCCTTCACAGGTCCGAATTACTGTATATGGTCACAGAAAGGGAATTGTTGGCAATTATTTTCGGATTGAAGAAATACCGCACGCTAATTAATTTTGGGCTATCGCGTTGTAATTCGTACTGATCATTTTTGTTTAAATTGTCTTCACTATTGTCGACTTCTGGTGATTTAGAATAAAGTTCGTCAGAATTTGGACATAAGTGCAATAGCGCGAGTACGAGGTCTCAAACACCAAGGTGACAGACTGTGTATCGACGACTACGTTTTACTGCAGGAAAGTAATATTTCGGACGCCTCCAGTAAACAGATATCAAAGTTTCTCCCCTTATATTCCGGCCCCTTTTGTATTATCGCCAAACCCTACCCCAACGTGTATTGTTTGTTGGATGAAGAAATGGATTCTATCAAGGGGAATTATAACAGTTTGTCTTTAAAATAATTCTTGCGTGTACATTTTTCTTTTGAATTCGCCAACACTAAGTTCTCTTCTTTCGGGGTTTAGTTGTAATGTGTTTTTAAAATATTAATCTATAAATAACAGTCACTCTTTTTGAAGTTAACGATTTGTGTCTCTGATCAATTAAAGGAATATTTATTCTAGTGTAAGTAGGTATTTTTATATAAATGAAAGCTCGCAGCAAATCATTTTACCAGCCTACGTAACGTATTAAAAGAATCAGGGGCTCAGTAAGCGGAAATCCGCTAAAATAAAGAACAGTACCGGGCTCCCTCACTCTGATATTTGTGTGAATTAGCATTGCTGTTTGTTGTTTATATTTATTTGTATAGAGATGGCTGGTGAACGGGTACATGATACCGCTTTGGTTACTAATTGTAAAAGGCAATTGCCAAGTAGGTACACACTCCCGAGCCAGACCAATAAACACCTCGAATTTTTATTTCTATTATTTTTATTTGTTGTATAGATGAACATGTAACCTGAGAAAGTGGCGCTCTATTTTTTTAACGCACACAAACTTATATATCGGACCTATTTGTAACTTACCCTTGTAAGGCTTTGTTTTAATGAGTTTTTTTCTGTCAGTTGTTAGGTAGAATTATTTGTTGCGAGCTGATTTCTCTTTGTATGTGATTTGTTGTAATTTGACTTATGTATTTTGTGCTTTGGTGGTCACTAAACAATTGGGTACGTGAAAATTCCTTGTCTATTTTCTTTTGTCCTCGCCTTTACCTTATTATCACCTGTGCAATTTTATATGTATCGTAATTTTTTTTATTGTTTTATGTGCTTATTTACTTAAAGATCGACATGATTGGTTTTAAAGGGCCACATGTTTGGTATTATGATTTTTATTTTGATTCTTTATGACCCACGTGCGTGTGACTACATGTGTTTTTTTTATTATTGTGTTTCTGTGTAACTAAACTGTTTTTTATTCGTTTTCTCTTAATATTATAATTTTGTACGCACTTTAACCTGATTCTAATAGTGTTTTGTTATATATTTAACTCTTTCATTGTTTTTTTTATTATTTGATTTATTAATGTACTTGTGCAATTTCTTATTTATGAATAAAGTGAGTTTTATTGGTGGTTCTTTCCCACAATAGGATATTAACGGGCTTAACTACCGCTGCGCAAAGCTCGTTGATTTTGATTTGAGTAGTTTCATTTTTTTTTACCTGCCCCTCATGATGCAACACTTACCTCATATAGCCTATCTAATTCAGATAGCACAACGTACCTACCACTAGACGGCCACTTCGTTTGATCAGATTTGAGGTTTGCGAGTAATTAAATATCAGACTTGTAAATAAATTCTAATATTTTCATTAGTGCCAGGAAAGTCAAAGTAAGGCAGGCAATTAATTTGAGTAATAGTAACATTATTGTCAGTCAAGTCAAGCTAAATCACTTAGCGATTGTTTTGTTCTTGTCTTTGCATTATTGCAAATAAGTTCAAATTACGCTTTTCAAGGTAGGATATCTGGGGGACGCTACAAAGTAGAAGCCTGAAATAAAAATGACCTGTCCAAGTTTTAGCTCCAAAAGATAAACTCTGAAGATAATAGAAGGTTTCCACACTTTATGAACGCGCTGTATATTGAATGACATTATTAATAAAGTTTTTCTCTTTATAGTGATACGATAGTTAAATTTCGAAACTCGAAACGTATAAGGCTTAGGAAATGTACATTGAAATACACGATTAACTCAAAAGATAAGTATTTATACACTTATGAACATGAATCCAGAAGGTTTTCTCTTTCATTTTAAAGGCGTTGATAGCTTTATTGTTAAAAATTAATAATAAATTATATGTTACGTTATTTTGACTACACCTGGTATTTTTATCATATAAATAACAGAGTTTAATACTGTTTTAAATGAACAATAAAACATACGTTCTTAAGACTTACTTATTTTTAATACAATAAATTAGATATTGTTTCTAATTACAACTTCCTTAGGGAGTCTAATAATATTTGCATTTCCTGCGTTACATTTTGAACTAATGTTTCGATTTGTGGTTTGGTATCCAACACTTCTATGCTTTGTGTGTATGCATTATATCTAACACCAAACCGCCTTGGAATTGTTGTTATATATTTTCTAAAGGAATATCTTTAGCATAACAAATAAAATAAATTGTAAACACTTACATCATTCTCTCTTTAGCGTCTTCAAAACTTTCCGCAACGTAGTAAATAGGTTGATATTCAGTAATTGGATATTTTTGTATTGCTGTTTTAGCAGGTTCAAATGGTCTAACTTCTGGCTTTCCCGATAGTGAATGTTGAAGCTCACCGTACGACGACAAAAGTCCAGCTCCATATGCTCTTAATTGACCATTTTCATGACATAAACCAACTTCGATAGTAAACCAAAAGCACTAAAATTCAAATTAGGCTTGATCAAAATTAAAAAGATTCTTAATTACCGTTGCTAATTTTTCAATGTAATCGTCTGGTGCGCCAAGGGATGCTAAACCGATTTCTTGTGAAAATTGAGCAAATGCAGGATCAGCAAACAAGGGCGCGTGGCCCAAAAGTTCATGGCAAACATCAGGCTCAGGAGTGAAGAATGGATGACTTGCATGTCGAACATATTGAGTAGAATGGAAAACTCTGAATGCTAATCCGGCTAAAAAGTCGCGTGAGGATAGTAATCCAGCAACTGGACGTAATGTAAACCCAGTACAGTCTGTAGTTAAAACAAAAGTTTTAGTGGATTACCTTAATCGTAAAAATAAAATTGCTTACCTTTTAGAAAATTTGAAACATCTTCTAATTGTGGAATATTATCTTCTCTGTAACCGCAATTTTGTACCAGAAGAGGAAAGACATGATTGTGTTCTTTGCAAGCGTGTGTTGGATACAATGTGAGAAGCTGTTTGAAAACCTTTCCCCATGTGTCAGTTTCTTCCTTTGTGTAATCAACGTGAGGAAGTGGTTGTCCGTATTTGTAATTATAAGCAATATCGGCAAAGTACTTTCTTCTTGCTCGATAAACAGAATCCGTAAATCCAGGATGATCAGAATCCAGCTCTGTTCCGTATGATAAAATTTGATTCGCAAATTTATCTAGATCCCGAATACGTCGTGGAAACCACGGTACCGTATCCTTGTTGTCTTTATAATTTCTTGATATCACAGAAAAATATTCACTGATATTTTTGATATCGCTTATTGCACCACCCAGATTACCACCAGGTGAACATTCCACCATAAATTCATATTTATTTGCCTTTCTGGTAGAAGGACGCGATTCTATGTGTTTAAGATTAACTGCATGGCTTTCGAATATTTTTAAATAACGCGCAAGAATTCCAACTTCTTCAGAGGGTGGTGAAAAAATTAAACAAGTACTTTTTGCAGAATCTCGTCCCGGTAAAATATAGTTGCCTCCTGGCATAAGCTTCGGCTGAAATTAAAAAAAAAAATTAGTCTATGCACATTTAGGATATGTAGGTAATTGCACCGCCACTCACGTCTTGAATAATAGTCGTTGATTTATTAAGAACCATTGTGTTCTAAATTGAAATAATACACCGAAGTGATTCAGAAAGAGTTCAGATTTATAAGGCTCAGTTTGCACTGTAATTAGGATTTTCTTGCAATTTTACGTTAGCATGGTAAAACCGCATTCATCAGGGGCGGATGGGACTGGTCAGGTCGGCGCGGACTGCCAATTGAACCGGCGCCGAGGACGGTTGTTAAAAATGGCAAAGTTTTGGCTCAGCTATTTTATTACACATTAAAAGACACAAAATAAACTTTAAATTTAAAAATACATGTAAGATCTTAGACTTGTACGCATTTATAAAAAATAAAAATCACGTACTCTAATTTCTCGAATCAAAAATTTTCTTTCAAAAACATAAAAAACACTGTCAGTCTGTCACATATATACGAACTAACAAAAAGAAGATTTATCGATAAAACAGCGTAACAAGAACAAATGACTTCTCATATCAATTTATACAACTCCGTTTCTATTTTAGTATAATAATTTTTTTGCCCACAAAACGCTTGAGCAACCTAAATCATAAATAATTTCATTTTCAATCCTACTTAAAACTTCCTTTTCGCAGCTCATTAACATAAATGCTTCCAAGCGAGATTCTGATCGGGTACTTCTGAGTCGGTTTTTAACATATTTCAATTTAGTAAAAGATCTTTCACAAGCGACTTGGGACATTGGTAGAGTTAGTAAATATTTATAAGCTAACGCAAGCATGGGATACACTTCTTGATACATATTGTACTTGAATATTATTATGTAGCAACATAGAGGACAATTTTTACAACTTTTGCATTGAGTCCTATCTTCTTTGTCGAATTCTAGTTCTTGCTCTGTCGCATCGTTTTCTTTTTCAAAATCTAAATTATATATTTGTCTCGAATATTTAGTTTTAAAGAATTCCAGTTAGATATAAAATTTTCTAATTCGTTTTGTAGGGCTTCCGAAGTTGAATTTGGATTAATTTGTTTAAGTTTATTGGATAGTGTCGCTAAACTGTTTCTGGGAATTTTCCCTTTTATGTTATCAAAGTTTCTCGGGTCCAAAATATTCAAGTCTTGACATATCACAAAATTTTTTCTAAATCGGTTTTCCATTGATTCTATAATAGTGTCAAGAATTATATTAAAAGTTTCTGTTCTGTATCTGTCACTTTGGTTCCTTGATTTTTCATCAGAACATTCTTCTCCCGGCATTTTTTTAACACGCCTTGTTCGTACTTCTGGTAAATAGCTTTCGATGTTAATGTCACTGCTTACTATATCTTCTTTATCTATTTTATCATGTGCCCATACTACAAACATATCTGCGGTTTTCGTAATATCATCGAAATTTCGTTGAAATTCTTTTAATTGACTTAGGCCTGTTTCTGCCATATTGTTACATTTAAGAAGATCTAGCCCTTCGGTTTGTAAATATCTAGACAGTGGTTCCGTTATAGAAAAGATCTTTAGAAAGATATTTGCAGTTAAAATGACTTCATATTTTTGTAAAGATTCACGGAAACTTTTAGCTGAAGCACGAACATCAGAATTCATGGTTTTAGAATTTTCGATCGATTCTAAGGCAAATAAAAGTTCAACGTAGAGAGCATTTTTTGTAAAACCGTATGTACCAAATATTTTTGTTAGAGCTGATTCTTTTGCCCACCAACGTGTTTCCCCAATTGTCTGTAATTTTCTTTTCTTTGAATCATCGATATTTATTTTAATCCAAACGTCCATCCGTTGATATGATTCTTTAAAAAATATGGCAATTTTGATTAATAAATTAAATACATATGACGCTTTAATGATTTCCTTCATAAGGTCTCCAATAACTAAATTTAATATGTGACTATAACACCAAATATGCACATGTTCGTTATTTCCTTTTTTTATCATAGCAACAAAGCCCTTATAAACACCTTGCATATTTGAGGCACCGTCTGTCGAGTCACCTATGCACTGTTCCTTATTTAAATTATTTGATTCTAATTGCGTCATTATTAAATTGTGTATACCGATTCCTGTAGAGTCGTGGCAATCGATAAATGAAAGTAATTTTTCATGCACTTGTTCGTGTAATACATATTTAATAATGAGGGGCAACTGGTCTATTGTCGACACGTCTTGTGTCGTATCTATTTCTATAGAATACATTCCCGCTTCCAGAATTTCATCAGAAACAATTTTTTTAATTTTTTTAGAAATAATAATAATAATATAATTTAAAGTCGTTTTTGACAAAAAAGATGTAAAATCTCCAGGTCGGTTTTTTACGTACTTGCCATGTATTTTTTTGCTTTGTAAAATAACTTTATTTAAATGTTCCTTAGTTATTATATCGTATTTAGAGAGTAATAATATCATTTCCAAAAAGTTTCCGTGATCCAAGTTCTCATTTTCGAGAGAGTAGCATCCTTCGTTTTTCTTTGCTCTATAACTTAAACCCCTTTTTCCTATCATCTTTATCACATTTATAACTCTATCGAGAACTTGCCTATTTGTACTTATATTTTTTTGTCGTAATTCCAACTGAGCTGTAAATAATAATTTGTTTATTGACGTATTGTTAGAAAACCGGAAGTATGCGGAAGAACTATTTCCGTGCAGCAGGGACTTCTGATGTTCCTCAATCCGTTGATACACGTACCTCCAATTTGAAAAACCGCTAATGAAAACACTAGTGTCGGTACTTTTGCTAAATGCTAAACAAACGCTGCAAAATAAAGCATCCTTACATGCATTATATGTAAGCCATTGCCGTGGAGCACCATTACTGGTTTTGAAAGCAGTTTGACAATTAAATTTCTCGTGACAAATTGGGACTTCGGATGATATTGAAAAAATATATTTAACTCATGTTGCGCAGGTCTTTTAAAAAAATAATCTTCATCATGCCCATCTGTAACTGTTATATCACTCACTAGCGATTCTTCTGTTGGCCCGATTGGCCGATGAAGATCCTGCGACTCCTCAATTCTACTATTTCTACTGTCGATTTCCACGTTTTTATCGTCACTTACACCTACAGTAATGCAGTTAATGCCTGAACTGATGAATATATCCGTGGCACTTTGTGCTCCACACCTAGTTCCTGGACTTGCGGGTACATCCGCAGCAGTACTATGATCAGAAGATTGAACTATCGTATTCGTAATGTTTGAAAACATTGACTGTAAACTCTTACAATGTTTCGCTTTTTCGGCCAGGCATTCTTTCTTTTTCTCTCTCTGCCTCTGAGCGCCACCTTTTTTTTCGTTTCAAATTCGAGGTTGCGCTATTCATTTTCACTATAAAAATAATATAAAAGGTAGTTATGGAATTATGGAGGTAGCATAATCATATTACCTATAATAAAACACGGCGATAAAGATTCAGATTTCAGCTGCACCTGCACAAGCAATTATTACGAGTTAATCAACACCGACCGTCTGTAATCACAATATTTCATAAAATTACACACAATGTACACGAACCAAAGATGGAAGAAGACTAGTCAGTAGTCACAGCCACTACTAAGTACTCTAGTCTGAGAAGGGGTAGTGTTAGCGCGGTCGCGCCGCTCAGGCGCTCACCAATCGGTGACGAGACGTTGCGACGCCATGCAGGTAATTTTTAAGTTACTACATATACTCCGACTCCGGACAATTACTGAATACTGTGCTGTGTGTTCCTTCTACGTAAGTAATAATTAAAAAAGTATAGTGTATAGGTATTCTATTATAGAAGTAAAAAATATGTGAATAACACCAACGTCACCAATTAATAATATATAACGCACAAGGAGTAGTTTTTGTTTTTAGTCGCATGCAGTCCTATAAGAAGGAGAATAAACGTACGAAAAGTTTTACAGTATAGGTATTGTTTCTTTTTCGGCGCCGGCGGCGCCAAAACCACCAGCGCGTCGGGAATTTTCCCGGTGTCCCGGTGGGCCCATCCGCCCCTGGCATTCATTATCTCTTTTTGTTTTGTTTTATAAATGTAAAAATGGTATCAACCTTGTGTCGTTTATGTAAACTTAAGCTATGTTTCATCACCAATGAAATGTCTAAAGTAGCGGCAAGAGATTTTTGGTAAAAAATGTGGCAAATGCCGTGTAATGCTTAAACTTTATTTTAGTTGCGTTACCACAATAGTTCAAGGTTTTTATTATCTCTTGCGATAGTTAATTATCTAAGTGTAATAAAAATGTAACGTTTAGATCATAAAAACTTGTTAAAGTATGTGTTTAAAAAACGTAATTTTTCTGCGACCGTCTTAAAAGTAGTCACTTCTAATACCAAAAACTGTAATTGAAGTTGATGTTTTTAATACCTACTAATAAAAAATAGTGTTTGTTGCTCAGGCAACACTTTTAGTTCCTATGATTTTTTTAATTTTAATGTTTATTTAAAACAACTACAAAATTATTAAACAACGTCAAAAAAATTACGAACACAATAATTCCAAATTAATTATTTATATTAATATGAAAAGTGCAATTTGAGGCACTTTGAAAATTAAATAAGCCTGCAATGTCCTTTTTAGAATAATTATTAAGTTGATTTTGACCATTACAACTACAGGTTTACTTGTTTCTTCAACTATGGTAATATTGTTAGTTGCACTAGTGCTAGGTTGATTCAGTCCCAGTATTTTTTTGCAGTATCACTTTTATTTTTTAAGGAATCCTCGACGTAACCTTCTGCCACAGTGCCAGATTTCCAACCACCATGTCTTTTCAGACATGTGAGGTCACCGCCAGCATCTACTAGAAGCGTGGCAGAAGTTCGCCGTAAGCAGTGGCCTGTAAATTCTTTCGGATTATCTAAATTTAAAAATTTATCGACCTCTTGTGGAACACTGCTAATCTTATGAAGTCCTACTACCACCCGATGAGAATTTCCATTTTGATATTAAAAAAAAAACGTGGTTCTGCAAAGTTTGTAGGGCGAAGGCTTACATATTTTCTATAAATATTTAAATAACTAACCCTCATCATCAAATATTGCTCATCACTAGCACAATTCAAGAATCGATTCACTTGTTCTTTACTAAAAATTCTCGATTTCTTGGGAATATAACCATTATTCTCTTTTTTTAAAAAGGCACGCAGTTTTGAAAATTTCTCGATATTTATACCATTTTTTAAACATAGTGTTACCTTCACCATGCAATATTGCGACCAGAGGGTAGAAGCCTTCATTTTACTAGACAGTTCGGAGAAGTATGTTAATAGTACGCTTTCCGTGCATGATTTTACATTTTTCTCGCTACACCAATTTACAAATTTCTTATAGGTCTTATATGTCTTTAGATTTAACGGGCAGAAGATCTGATACTACTTCTTCTGCACATTGTAAAATTTCTAATGGTGTATCGCCTTCATTCTCATTCATTTCAAAAATTTTCAATCAGAAAATTTTCAATAGGAGTTTTTACGTGTCACTTTGACGAAATACATAAAATTCAACAGGAGTTGATTTTATTTATTAATTTTTTTTAGTAATTTGATTTACTATTTTGAATCCGGTTCTTTCGGCCGCAGAAAAAATAGTATGTATTATTCGGATTAAAAGTAAGTTTTTGTGACATACAATTCTTTTCCTTAGCTCGGCTACGCTGTGCTTCGCCTCGCCAATGAGAAGAATTTGATGAATTTGAAATTACCTTAAAATATCTCAGTATAAATGAAGTATACAAACTACATTTAAGGATCTTTAATCTTTATAAACATGTGTAAATAACCTGAGACATGGACGAAGTAATAAACTTCATCTTGATAGTACTAAATTAACAAAATAGTAGTAGACATAGGTTGATACAGTTTCAAGACATGTTTAATTAACAATACTTCGTGTATTTAAATACAGGTAAGTATTTTTAATTATAAACGAAAATCGTAAAAGCTTTCATTATCAAAAAATTTTTGGTAAAACATTCACACAAAATTTTTTCGGGGATCTGCAATGTATTTTTCGGGATTAATAAACTATAAAACCCAAAAATCGCATCAAATATAAAAGGGGATTTATTTTTGTTGTCAAATAATAGGAATTCTGATTAATTGGTTAGAAAATAATTATATTAATTACGTTAAATTTCATTCATCATGTCTTAAGCCTAAAAAATTAAAAGTGATAACTCACTACAGAATTAGATTAATTAATTTAATTTTTGGTTATATTATATTAAATTAGATGATAATCCTATACTCTCTCGTCAATTTTGTTGTTTAACTGACGATTTACAACTTGTTCAGATTTTAATTCTACGTTAGCTTCGTACTAAACATTGGTGGACTGAACTATGCAAAAAAGAGAAATAGTGTTAAAAAACGGAATAATTACTTACAACATCTGGAGGGCTTCCTGATGGTAAAAATTCAAGTGGTGTAGCAGGAGGTATAATTATATTCATAGGATTTGAACTCATCATTTTTTAAACTTTTATGTATTTTATATGTTCGTAACTCTAATTGAAACTGAAAAAAATATTAACTTCGTTTATTTAAAGTGTTCTGAGTTTGTAACAAAGTCCATAAATCACTAATCTACACAATATCAAATTGACGACTTAAATGTTGTACATTTGTAACATTATTGCATAATAAGTGAGAAGTTTTACAACATCCCTATACAACTTATTTAAGTATTTCTAATCGTTGGCATTAATTTATATAAACGTTGAGGTGGGTAGGTACATGTTATTTTAATTAAGAGTAGAGATGAAGCAGATTTTTCCATAAAAAATGCGTCAAGCACTTTCGCATTAATGGTGAATTATTGCGTTGTATCTCCATCTGTTAGATAACAGATTTATTTATAAAATATATAAATTATTGTTACTTTACAATAAATTAAAACGGTAATCTTATAGCGCGTAGGTTAAAGGACAGTAATCAACTCGACCTTACATTTTTGGTCAAAGCAAGCCCTCAACACAGTACTACGTAGGTTAAGATTAAGAGGAATTTCAAAGACAGAACTCGCGCAAATCCTAATTTGGGGCGACAATAGTGATAAGCTCGATTATATATATATATATATATATATATATATATATATATATATATATATATATATATATATATATATATATATATATGTAGTCCTGAATCTTAACTCCCGTCTTCTACTATATCTAAATGAAATGATTTATATTAAAAAATATTAAAATGGAGCAATAAAATGCTTACTAGGCAGCATACTTTAAAAATATTTTTACAAATACAGGGTGCCCCATAAGTCGATGACAACACAAACTTATATATTTTTTAATGGAACACCCTATATATTATGCCAGATTTGAATTCTCCTCGTTTCGTACATTACCTCAACAAAATTCAGCATCTCATACCGGGTGCTTTCAAAGAGTATTTCTTTGTTTGAATTGACATGTCTTGATCAATCTGTATCTTTCCTGAACAAACCAACTTAATTATTATTTGTATTAGGATGTTTTATAGATATATATATATATATATATATATATATATATATATATATATACCTAAAGTCGTATACAGTATAATCGAAAACGAGATTCGTAGATTTTCTCGAAATTTTCAAATGGAACACCCTATATTTTTCATCGGCATGGGATAACTGATTTGCTACTCCATCAACTTTATTAAGCATTCCCTACACCCAAATCCACTCGTTTTTTAGTTAAATTCGTCTTAATCCGAAACTACCCGTTATTAATCAAAGTAGGCGAAAAGTTACATCTTTTAAAGGGACACCTGTATATTTTATTCCTAGTGAGTGCGGAATAAAGTACGCAACACCTTTTATATTTGTAATTATACTGGTGTGTTTCAAGGTTTCAAAGACATTCATCAAAAGCTGTTATTAGACATGGATTTCTAGTATTAATAATATCATTTACAAAAAATTTTAATACTTAAATGAAATGTTTGTAATCGGACTAGTATCTTTTTTTTAATACGCTCTTCTGCTGCGTTAAAATACGTTAGACATGAAGCGTAACAAAGGTGAAAAAAACTACCGTTATCATTCTTTCTTGGAAAAAATAAGATAAGGTATCTAACAGCAATGGAAAGAAATCCGTGATAACTGTCAAATAAATAAACATTAACGTTTCAATTTACGTATCAACTCTAAGTTTTGTACATTGTTAGTTACACTAAATATTATTATTTACTTGCGTTATAACTATTTTTTAAGCAGTAATCATTTATTTACGTGGTTTTCATTGATAAAAGTGCTTCTTGTGATGGAGTACCAGAAAGGTGAGTTCGTAAATATGATTTTTATACTAGGGGAATGCTAAAGAAACTTTTTTCTGCCAAGTCGAGTTTATGCAGAGCGTTATCCCGAACGAAAACATCCAGACAAGCGAAGCCTGAGAAATCTATTACAAAGATTTATACAAACGGGACATGTAGACTATACAGTGAAGGGTAGACCTGTTCCAGGTGAAAAAAATGAATTGTCTGTTAGAGTAAAATCAAAATCGGAAGACACCAGCGCAGAAACGCATTTTTAAACTAGATAAAGATGCAGTAATGATTGGAAAATGACACAGATATTAATACTGTGCGCTCTAAAAACGTTACTTTCCAGCTGATCGTTTACCAACATTTGTTTATAACCTCTTTGTTTTTCCGGCGTATCAAATTTGTTCATTACTTATTCTACAAAACAGTTTATTTTAAAACGATCCGCTGCCTGTATTGAATTTATAAGTAAGTTACTTTAATTATTAATTTCATGTTATATTAATGTAATCAAATCTACTTCTTTATATAATGTGCGACGCAAGTATATCTCATAACGCTCAAGCACCTCAAGCAAGAAAACGCCATGTGTTATCTGAAGATGCTCGCAAGATTGTGTGGAACAATTACAAAAACTTTAAAAGTATCAATTCAGGTGAAAAGCAGTTGGATAACAACGTTTTATTTTGTAATAACTATTCCAAGGAATTTATAACCTCGTTAAAGATGACGAAACAGTTGGATATTCGGGAAAGAAAACGTCATTTAGAAGTTTACTTTTAAAATGGGCTTCAGGTAAGTTTACTGATTAATTTTAATCATATCTTATCTTGGGTTTTATGTAGGTGGAAAAAAAACATCCGATCGTCGTAAGATTATAATAGAACGACATGAAATACATTCTTTGCGTTGTGCATATATACGTTCGATTACTAATTATCGGAAAGCAGGACGATCAGTTATATACACAGGTTAGTTTTGAAGATTATAAACTATACATTCTTGATTCTACTGCATAATCTTATGTAAATTTTAGATGAAACACATATATTCGTCTCATAAGACACCATATTCGTGGACGGATGGGACAAACGCAGGTCTTAAATCTCCTATTGGAAAAGGAAATCGCCTTATAATCGTACATGCTGGTATGTTAATTTAATTTTATAACGTAAATATGTTGCTATTTATCATTATTTTAGGTGGTGAAATGGGCTTTATAAATAATGCTCTGCTAATGTTTAAATCTGGCCAAAAATCAGGAGATTAATTGTTATTGACAAATGTATTTAAAAAAAACTAGATTTTGTAATTATGACAATAAAATATTATTTTACTTTATGATTATTTCAAAGATTTTTTACTTCTAAAATTGTATTGTTGGACAACAAATGCGTAAGTAACATAACCTAAACTTTTATTTTTTCAAACGTATATTTTTTTGTTGAGCTTTACACTCTGACGTCACTTTTTTTGCGCAGCTTGGTGTCTTCCGATGTTGATTTAACTCTAGTTATCTGTTACCGAAAATCCTTCAGTTAGTCGAAAAACAATTAGTTCTGCTGTAGGTGTTAGTGAACAAAGCGTTCAAAGGATTTTGAAGGATAACCGTTTTCATGCGTATCATATTCAGTGTCATCAACAACTATTTGATATGGACTTGGAACGAAGTGTCGTATTTTGCAATTGGGCTCAACATAAAATTGATATAATTTTCAACTTTTTTAATAAGGTTTTATTTTCGAATGAAGCCACATTCCACAAAAATAGATTTGTCAATCGCCATCTACTACTATTCAGATCAGAATCCGAGGATTTTCAGACAAGTTGACTATCACCACAAATGGTCATTAATTGTTTGGGACGGAATTATTGGTGAACATGTTATGGGACCTTATTGTTTTTAACGGGCATTTAAATATAGCTAAATATCTTGATTCTTTGCAAAATCTATGTGCAAGTTTGCCAATAACCATAAGGAATGAAATGTGGCTGCAACACGACGGAGCCCCGGCCCATTATTCCGTTCACGTTAGGGACCATCTTAATGCATTCTTTCAAAATCGTTGGATTGGCAAAGTAACTGGCCACCCCGATCCCCCGATTTAACTAAACCGGATTTCTTTTTGTGGGGATATGTTAAGGAAATCGTTTACCAAGATCCGCCACTACTCAAGAAAATATGCAACAAAGAGTAAGGAACGCGTTTGAGAGTATTACGCCCGACATGTTAAGAAGAGCAGCAAGGTCTTTTCAAAACCGCCTTCTGCTGTGTCTCCAAGAAAACGAAAGACATATCGAACATAGCATCAATTAAAAAAATTTGAAATGCTAAATTGGAACCAAAAACTTTATTTATACATACGTTAACGATGTCACAATCATTTCCAAATAAAACTATTCATAAGTTTGCTATGTCTAATAACAGTTTTTCATGAATATCTCTGAAACTTTGAAACATATATGTATAATTACAAATATAAAAGATGAGTACTTTATTCTGCATCCAATAGAAATAAAATATACAGGTGTTCCCTTTAGAAGATATAACTTTACGCCTAGTTTTGATAACGGGTGGTTTCGGATAAAGTCGAATTTAACTAAAAAACGAGTGGGTTTGGGTATAGGGAATGCTGAATAAAATTGATAGAGTAGCAAATAAGCTATCCCATGCCGATGAAAATGTAAGGTGTACCATTTGAAAATTTCGAGAAAATCCACGATTGTCGTTTTGGATCATACTGTATACGACTTTCCATATTTCGTGTAGTCACCTATATAAAAATAAAATAGTCCATATACATAAAATATTCCACTACAAATAACAATTAATTTCGTTTGTTCTTGAAAGATACAGAGTGATTACGACGTCCATTCAGACAAAGAAATCGACATATTTTTGAAAGCGCCCGGTATAAGATGCTGAAATTTTGTTGAGATAATGTATGAAGCGAATTCAAATTTAGAATAATATATAGGTGTTCCATTGCAAAATATATAAGTTTGTGTTATCATGGACTTATGGACCACCCTGTATTTATGAAAATATTTGTAACATGTGCTGTCTGGCAAGCATTTTATTGCTCACTTTTTAATATTTCTTGTAATATAAACCATTCCGATGTGGTATAAGATGCAGGCCCTTGTATGTATGTATGTATGTATGTATGTATGTATGTATGTATGTATGTATTATATATATATATATATATATATATATATATATATATATATACACATATATTGGAGATATTTCGTGCCATAATTTATAATGTAGTATTTTTAGGCAAAAGGATAAAGTAATACTAACGTTGTATTCAAATATATTTCGACAGAAACTCTGTCGTCATTAGTGAAAACAAGGAACAAGAATAAAAGCGTAATGATAATGGGTTACATACACACATACCGTTGTTCCTAGTTTGCACTGATGATGTCAGAGTTTCTGTCTAAATATATTTGAATATAACGTTTTATATATATATATATATATATATATATATATATATATATATATATATATACATAGGGTAATTCAAGAATCCATTACGAAACTTAATGAGGTGATTCTACATAATAAAATAAAGGTAGAGCTTCATATGAATTCTTTTCGGAATGTCATTAGTTTTCGTGTTACAGTCCATCAAATTTCAGCCTTTAAGTTACATTTATTTGCTTACCTAAAGTCCGATATATTTAATGTTTGGACCATAGGCTAAGTCAGTTTCGCTCCATTATTTTAGTAATAATTCAATTTATTATAAGTTTTTGTTAGGAACGAATAAGTTCTACATACATAAGGACAAAATTTACATCGATTGGGGCTTGAACCTTGATGGCGCAGTTGGTTAGCGCAGTACTCTAGCAAAGTAGAGGTCGTAGGTTCAAATCCTACTCGAGGTAAACTTTTTATTTATGCATGTAATAAAATTAATAATAATTTTTAATAATTCAATTTGTTTGTGTGCCGCTAGAGGGCACTTTACCTACATTGAAAACTGTTTTTCTGCCAAAATCTTGGAGCTTTGATAGCTGCACCCGTTTTTAACAAGTTTTATGGAAGACTGATGGAGGGCCTTTAAAAAAGGACCTATTTATTTTATTCGCTAAACCTAACCGCTGACACGTAAATCGTCTCTAAAAGTTATGTCGCAAATTAATTTTTCCCATTTGATTATCACCAGCGTCAAATTGTTTTAAAGCTGTCAGTTTAAACATCAGATACAATCAGTTTTTGACACTAGTTAATTTTTAAACTTTAAATAATAAATAATGGCTAACCAGTATTCAAATATAGAATATTGTGATATAATTTTTTTTAATGGACGGGCAAACGTTAATGCAGAGTAAGCAAGAAGATATATGGAAGGTATCCAGATAGAAATATCCCTCACGTTCCAACATTCTCCAGTGTGCACAGGATACTTGCTGAATATGGTTCCTTAAAAATTTGTAATTGAAATAGGCAAATATGTAGTAAGAAGAAAGAATTCTTGAGAATATTGAACATAATCCAGGTACTAATACTAGAAAAATTGGGAATAGAGTACGGTTCAGTCAGACGAGTACATGGAGTGTAGTAAGGGGATAACAACTGTTCAAGCACTTTATGACCATCATCGGCCGAGACGATTAGAAAGGTGCAATTAGATCCTAGCTAAATATGAACTCAGTAATGGACTAATTGGCCTTATTATTCACTGATGAAGCTGGTTTCACGCGTGATGGCATAACAAATATGTTTAATATCCACACATATGCTTACGAAAACCCATAGAGTGTGATAGAAACAAAACATCAGTGTATATTTTTACTGAATATGTGGGTAGGGATAATAGCAGATTACCTTATTGGACCACACTTTTTTGATAACTCACTAACTGGCGACTTATAGCTAAATTTTGTCCAAAATCGTGTCCCATTGTATCTGGAAGATGTGCCACTTGATATGAGCCAATATGTGTCTTCTCCAAGATGGAGCTCTTTTCTAGTTGAATGGAATGTTTTACATTTTAGATGTTTTCATTTATTTTTTTTTGGAAGGTAACTTGATCGTGGGCGTTCTTAGCTGTGATCGAAAAAAATTGTTTTACCTTTCAGAGTTTTTGACACTAGTTAATTTTTAAACTTTAAATAATAAATAATGGCTAATCAGTATTCAAATATAGAATATTGTGATAACAATTTTTTAATGGACTGGCAAACGGTAATGCAGACTAAGCAAGAAGGTATATGGAAAGGTATCCCTCATGCTCAAACATTCTCCAGTGTGCACAGGATGCTTGCTGAATATGGTTCCTTCAAAATTTGTAATGGAAATAGGCAAAGATCTAGAAATGCTAGAACTGTGCAGTAAGAAGAACGAATTCTTGAGATTATTGAATATAAACCAGGTACTAATACGAGAAAAATTGGGAATAGAGTGCGGCTCAGTCAGGCGAATACATGGAGTGTAGCAAGGGGATAATAACTGTTCAAGCACTTTATGGCGAAGATCGGCCGAGACGATTAGAAAGGATCAATTAGATCCTACCTAGTATGAACTCTGTAATGGACTAATTGGCTTAATTATTCACTGATGAAGCTGGTTTCACGCGTGATGGCATAACAAATATGTATAATATCCACACATATGCTTACGAAAACCCATAGAGTGCGATAGAAACAAAACATCAGCGTAGATTTTTTCTGAATATGTGGGTAGGGATAATAGCAGATTACCTTATTGGTCCCCATTTTTTTGATAACTCACTAACTGGAAGATGTGCCACTTGATATGAGCCAATATGTGTCTTCTCCAAGATGTAGCTCTTTTCTAGTTGAATGGAATGTTTTACATTTTAGATGTTTTCATTTATTTTTTTTTTTTGGAAGGTGATCGAAGCTGTGATCGAAGAAAATTGTTTTACCTTTCAGAGTTTTTTTTTGTGTCGGGGTTTTTCTAAATTTTTAATTTAATGTTATTATTCAATCGGTAATTAAGTACAAATGTCAAAGTTTGACGACGAGACGGCTATCGTGAAATATCTTAGGCCACGGTTACGTCATCCTGATATCACTATGGATCCTTATATGATTCAATTTCTAATTGAATTACAGCATTTTCTTATATCTGTATTATGAAAACACAAGATAGGTTTCATCAGGCAAAATAAGTTTTGCATAGTTACTGTGATAAAGATAGATCACGATGCAATTAATTTTTACTTTGTTAAGAAAAGTTTGTGTACTTATAGATGAAACACCTTTCAAAAAACAAGGAAACGTTTATGGATGTTTTTTTTTGTACATATATTCACAAAAGTGATGCTTCATTAATGAAATTCTGAGAAAACGTGTGTTTTAGTATCTTTCAATAACCTTTCGCACGTTTTTATTTACATGAGTGTGAGCTTTCTAGCTTTTGTTATCGTTAATAGATTAAAAATTCAATAAATCTAGATGAAACAGGAAAGTATTCAATTTTAAAAAATGGGTTCATGGTTCGGGGTATTGTTTATACGTTTATCATAATGTAACACTGATACAGCAGTGCAGTAAATTCCTTTGTTAGTAACAAACAGAAAAACAATCAGAGATAACGCTACATTTATGTACGGTTGGGAAACACATTTCCAAATTTCTTAATCACTTCTGAAATGTGATAAATTAACACTATTTGAGTAATTATATTTGCGTCGACGTTATCATTTTTTACTACGAAAGGTTCTGTTACCATGTGATTTGAAACTAGTGCATTTTGATCTTCTGAACTTTGTTATTCAAGGAGGCTGTTATTCATGGAAGCCTTGCATAGTGCAGATATTTTTTAAATAAAATTTAAAACAGAAACTATTATGGGCAAATCAGAGTGTGGTCAAAATTGTGTTTTTTTTTGTATTACAAAATTTTTGGTGTTTCATTCATTTATTCACCCCTTTTTTTATTAACTTCATTTTCCCTCCGTTCTTCGTCCTCTGTTTTGTATCATCTTTTTGGACTATTTTCCATCCCTTATTATTTCTTTATGGACGAGATTTGCTTCTGCGATCCTTATTTAGAAATAACTTGTTAAAAAGGGGAAAACTTACGACAGAGTATTAAAGACCTTCTAGACAATTTTTTTTAATTTGGATCATTTATTGACTTCTAAAGAGCGTTGTCATTTTGTGGGATTCCTTGAGAGTTTTGATTCTCGTAATCAGCGTTTACATGCAACTTATTTTTAGAAAAATGTTTTTACGGTTGCAATTTAGCTACAAAATTAAATATGCAATACGAAACTCACCGTTGCAGGAATCGGAAATGGCACCATTTTGTGAGTAACTCAAACGATTCGAAATACTCCCCATCATTATTTTTATCGTTGCAGGTGGAATCAGCGAACAAGCACCTAAACACCTAAACTCTAAACATACATCCCCAAAACAAAGAGATCAACAAACAAGTTACTCAACAAATACGCAAGCATGCTCCTACACACGCTAAATCCCACAAACATGCACGTAACAAGCAAGAAAAGATATAAAACATTATTTTATGGAGATGTAGCAAATTGATGTTTTTGTTCTTCGTCAATTGTTTCATTTTACTTCCATTTGGCATAAATTGCACAGCACAAGTTATGATCGTTTTTGTCTTAATGTCTGCCTATAGCTTGTTGTAAATGTACCCTGTACGAATCAGTTAATTTCAAAATTAACCAACATGGCTCCCAGTAACACCGATTTAAAACCTTTCAGTAACAAATCCACGTCCTTTCAGTTTTATGTCACATTTATTCGGGAAAAAAGTTCTTGGTTCCTTCGGATAAGGGGGCGTGGCGGCAGGAATCATTTTTAATAATAAGTAATTTTTGCTATGATATTAAGACGATAGATTTCTTTTGAGTGTTATAGTTTAGTTAGTTTTTCCATGGCCAAGGGTACGATATTGTAGCGTCCCTCAGGTACCCTATCTTGAAAAGTGTAATTTGAACTTATTTGCAATAATGCAAATTCAAGAACAAAACAATCGCTAAGTGATTTATCTTGACTTTAGTGACAATCATGTTACTATTACTCAAATTAATTGCTCGCCTTACTTTGACTTTCCTGGCAATAAATAAAACATTAGAATTTATTTACAAGTCTGATATTTAATTACTCGCAAACCTCAAATCTGATCTAAAGCATTGGCCAAATAGTGGTAGGTACGTTGTGCTATTTGAACTCGATAGGCAGGATGAGGTAAGTGTTTCATCATGTAGGGCAGGTAAAAAATGAAACTCTCAAATTAAAATTAACGAGCTTTTCGCAATGATGGTTCAACCCGTTAATGTACTAATATGGGAAAGAACCACCAATAAAACCCACTTTATTCATAAATAAGTAATTGCACAAGTACATTAATAAATCAAATAACACAAAAAAACAATGAAAGGGTTAAATATATAACAAAACACCATTAAATCAGGTTAAAGTGCGTACAAAATTATAACATTAAGAGAAAAATAAATAAAAAGCAGTTTAGCTACACAATAAAGAAAAACCATGTAGTCACACCCACAATTGTGTCATAAATAAATCAGAATAAAAATCGTGTGACCCTTTAAAACCAGTCATGCCGGTCTTTCAGTAAATAAGAACATAAAACAATAAGGCAAACTACACATAAAATACAACAGTAAAATTGCACAGGAAAGGTAAGGTAAATGCAAGGACAAAGAAAAACGTAGACAAGGAATTTACACGTATACCGTTGTTTAGTGACTATTAAAGCACAAAATACATACGTAAAATTACAACAAATTACATATAAACAAACATCCGTTCGCAGGCAAACAGTTCTACTTAAACAAACTGACACAAAAACCCCATTAAAACAAAATCTTACAAGGGTAAGTTGTAAATAGATGATAACATGGTGACCGATATATAAGGTTGAGTGCGTTAGAAAAATACAGTGCCCCTTTCTCAGGTAACCCATTTATCTATACAACAATAAAAACAATAAAAATAAAATTCGAGGTGTTTAATGGTCATCTGGACCCGGAAGTATGTAAACACTCGGAAATTACCTATTACAATTATAATCAAGGTCTGACCTGTACCCGTTCTCCAGGCCCACCTCTACACAAATATAAATATAAATAACAAACAACAATGCTAATTTACCCAAATACAAGAGTGAGGAAGCTTTGTACTGTATTTTATTTTAGCAGATTTCAGCTTAATGAGCCCGCGCGCAAATGAGATACCTTTGCAAGGCAATGTTTGATTTTTAGTAAGTTACATAGGCTTGTAAAATTATTTGCTGCGAGCTTTCATTTATGTAAAAATACCCGCTTCTTGAATATATTCCTTTTAATTAAAAACTTTACCACCAACACGACGAGTTAAGATACGTGGTTTAAGACTCTGCGCCGCGGCGATTAATTATAGAATAATTTTTGGAAAAATTTACATTAAAACATACACTAAAAGAAAAGAACGAATTAGCGTTTTAGTTTTGCTGAAAGGTACACGACAAAATATTTGTAGACCGAACGGTTTACAACGGGAGTTTCTAATTAAAACAATAAAAGCAATCCGGCTCAATCCAAATTTCAACAACTGCGTTCCCCTCTGATTTCAAACTAACTATACTTACCCCCGAAAATCAACCCCCGTTATTGCAAGTAATAATAAAAAAAGAAACAAGAAATTATTTCGTGGGGAACATTTTTCGCATTCTTAACAGAACGAAATCTTAATTTTAAAAATATGCATTCGTCCATAACAAACACTACATTTAATTTAATCCTAGTATCAAACAATGACGCTTTGATTGCAGTGGGTACCGACGTAATTAATTATTAAACTAGTGACATTTTTACATCACGAGTGTGTGCATAAGAATTTCCAATGATTCGTTATGCGCCTTCACTAAAGCAGTTTTTAAGCGTACACCTTGTAGTTAAACCCCAACATGTGTTTTTCAACCCTTAGCCAAATATCAGTTACATACATTCCCACATTTCTTACATAAAAATACCCCAAATAAAATATTCCGACGTATTATCGAGATATTAAAAATCAACTAATTATCTTTTCTATCGCGGTAACAATGGGGATTTGACAAATGAAATGTTATCAAGAAACAAAATGTTATAAAACTGTTACTGCGTTAGCCAAGCACCAAACATGTTACTGATAGTTACGAACAAATTTTTTTGTATCGTTTACATAAAATCCGAAAAAATTAAATTTTCACATATCTCTTGAAAATATCAAATTAAATATAAAAAAAAAGATTGTATACTTAATTATGTACCACGTTTCAGCCTATGTATCTAAGATTACAAAGAACAATTGAAGTTACAAAGAGCACTGTTATTAAATGTAACTTGTGTACATGCCGAAACAGATTTCCACAATATAATCTGTCACGCAATAGAACTTGAACCGAGGTACCAGTGACTGTAGCAATTCCACGTCCTTGCTAAATCTAGTTGGCAAACTCGAGCTTATTCTGAACAGAATCTTCCACATATGCTTCAGCAACGGAAGACTAACGGCACTCACTATGTCTGTTGAAGGTCCAAAACATCAACACCATTACTTACGAGAAGGGTGGCTGACGTTATTTGCAAAGCATACCTAGTGAATGAAAGCCGATTGAGGCTTTTCGCAATCTTGGAGTGCCAACTTCCTATTGTATTTTTGCCAACTACATGGCTGGTGGCTTTTCCATTTCTGATTCCCAAAAATAATTTAGACGACCTTAACTTTTATCTTAACATAAAATATTTGCTATAAATTTCTAAATAATTAACTGTTTCATCTGTAAATTTTTTCGGAACATTGGTTTTAGTATTAGGAATATTAACTGTCATAGAGGGACCGTTATCTTGAATATCTTGCAATTGTACAATGTGCTTCCGTTTGACAAAGAGGGGTCAAAGTTGAAAATGTTGAAATATCACTTCCGTTATACAAGGTGTCCCAGAAAGGTCATTACAACGCTCTTACACATAGAGTACACCTCAAAACAAGTCGATTTAACTAAAGTTACCTTAGTCCAAAAGTTGATAATACCTGAGCTACAGGGTGTCAAAGTTGAACACATTTTATTTAATACCTTTCGACTAATTCAAGCTAATTTCACGAACTTTTGGATTAGCAAGTTTAGTTACATCCACTTATTTTGAGGTGTACTCTATGTGGAAGAGCGTTGTAAAGACCTTTCCGGGACACCTTGTATAAAAATATGAACGTCTTAAGCGTCAAGTATTCCACCGATACACTCCCTGAAGATTTCTCATTTCTTCTTACAAAATAGGTTAGAAGTATAAAGTAGGTAAATGTGTAATTGTAATCTTAGAATCTACCTATTTTATATGTCCTCAGTACCTTTTCTGTGATATTTTTGAAATTCCTCTTGCTACACCTCGTTTTGAACAGAGTGAAAGTGTTTTCGTTCCGCTCTTTTGATGTTTCTCTGATGATCATACATTTTCCAGGTCGAAATCTTACTCAAAGCATCCATCTTTTCTTGATATTTTTAGAAAATTAATTAAAAATTACAAGTACAATATGGCGCGAGCTTGAGATTCGTTATGTTTACACATATACACAGCAACCAGTACAATATTAGTTAAATCTCAAAGCAAAGTAACTTCGGAAAAAGTTTGGAGTGTACATTCATGTAATTAACGCATGTTTTTTTCAGACCTATCGAGCAAATAGTGGTATAAGCATCACGAGCGTCTCAAACAAAATTTAATATTGTCTTCGACCCATAAACTCGCTTTACTGCTCTTAATACAATAATATATTACTTCGAGCGATCGGCCTTATTTATCAATATGCCATGCCTACGTTTATATGGGTAGGTTGACTTTACCGTTCATAATTAATTGATATGGATACAAAAAGGAAACATGACTGGTAAGTGATTACCAACGAAAAATAATATCAAGTTCACGAACGTTAAGGGTTTAACTGGTCTCAAATATTACCTACGACCAGTAAACAGCCCTTAACCATCTTAAAACTTTGTATAATATAATGTACTTAAAACTATTTAACTTTTAGCACTCTTTCAATCGAACTTTAAACAGCACTTCGAACCTAATTTAATTTCTACACTTGGTTACCCAATTAGAGTCTTATTTTCAGGCTCAGTATAATACAGCCGTGTTCCGCGGTAGCACTGGTAGCTACTGCGCAGTGGGCTAGTGCGTTTGCATGTGTGCCTGTACGTGTGCGTTTGCTAATGCTCTCGCGCTCGCGGGTGAGTGTGCGTGCGCGTGTGCGCGCGCGTGCGCGCGTGCGTGTGCGCGTGCGCGTGCGTGTGCGTTTGTGTTTGCGTTTGCTTATACGTTTCGGTTTCCGTTTGCATTTGCAGCGGTTGCGCTTTCGTTTGCGTTTGAGCTTAAGTTTGAGTTTGAGTTTGAGTTTGAGTTTGAGTTTGAGTTTAAGCTTGAGTTTGAGTTTGAGTTGGAGTTTGAGTTTGCGTTTTTGGTTTGAGTTTGCGTTTGCGTTTGAGTTTGAGTTTAGTCGCTTGCATTCAATTCTTACTTGGGATTTTGCACACGGTCGGGTTTCTGCTACCATCCATTAACTTCCCATGACTTCAACTTTATTTTTGTCTTGTTTTGTTTAACTTTAGTTTATTTCTAGTTTTATTAATACCTGCTTTCTGTTTGATTTTTGTTCTCAAGTTATTGATTTTTTTAGATAAGTGTTTTACACTAACCCCTTCTCCTGTCACAGTGAATCCAAATTAGATACCAACCTTCAAGGAGGTGTTAGTACAGCTCATTTGTGATCGATCGAGCCATATAAAAAAGAAAACAAAAGTTATTTATTATTTTATTATAATTAACCATTACATATATTTATGTTGTGTGTTGTCATGTTTGTGTGTTTCATCGGTTTAAGATTGGCCGTTTTCGTGAGTGGTTTTATTGTGACAGCATCTCTCCTCGAAGGGCTTTCTTTCCTGCCTTTGCGGTACAAATATATATATATATATATATATATATATATATATATATATATATATATATATATATATATATATATATATATATAGGGTGAATCCAAATTAGATGTCAACCTTCCAGGAGATGTTAGTACAGCTCGTTTGTGATCGATCGAACCATATAGAAAAGAAAACAAAAGTTATTTATTATTTTACTGTAATTAACTATTACATATATTTATGTTGTGTTGGCATGTTTCCGTGTTTAATTGGTTTAAAGTTGACCGTTTTCGTGAGTGGTTTTATGGTGACATCTCTCCTGAAGGGCTTTCTTTCCTGCCTTTGTAAATCCAAATTAGATGTCAACTTTCAAGGTGGTGTTAGTACAGCTCGTTTGTGATCGATCGAACCATATAGAAAAGAAAACAAAAGTTGTTTATTATTTTATTATAATTAACTATTACATATATTTATGTTGTGTGTTGTCAGGTTTGTGTGTTTCATTGGGTTAAAGTTGGCCGTTTTCGTGAGTGGTTTTATGGCGACAGCATCTCTCCCCGAAGGGCTTTCTTTCCTGCCTTTGCGGAGTATATATATATATATATATATATATATATATATATATATATATAGGGTGAATCCAAATTATATGTCAACATTTAAGGAGGTGTTAGTACAGCTCATTTGTGATCGATCGAGCCATATAAAAAAGAAAACAAAAGTTATTTATTATTTTATTATAATTAACTATTACATATATTTATGATGTGTGTTGTCATGTTTGCGTGATTCATTGGTTTAATGTTGGCCGTTTTCGTGAGTGGTTTTATGTGACAACATCTCTCCTCGAAGGGCTTTCTTTCCTGCCTTTGCGGAGTATGTCTACTACTGTATCTGCGGATCTCGGATTAAGGAGGCCATCCTCCTGTGTTAGTTCACACGCACACACACACACACACACACACACACACACACACACACACACACACACACACACACACACACACACACACACACATACACACACATACAACACATACACACACATACACACACATACACACATACACACACATACACACACATACACACACATACACACAAACACAAACACAAACACAAACACAAACACAAACACAAACACAAACACCCACCCACCCACACACACACACACACACACACACACACACACACACACACACACACACACGCACGCACACACACACACACAAACACACGCACACACGCACACACGCAACACTCACACGCACACGCACACACACACACACAAACACACACACAAGAGCCGATTATGGCAACGAAATGACAACAACCGAAGTAAGAGATGAACCCCTGCAACTAAATTATACCAATCGTTTCAACAACAGAGAGGTCGTAAGTAAGAAATATCAGAAAAAACTTCAACAAACGATAAGAACAGAATTACTTGAGTATAAAGGAACGCAACATGGGAAATGGATCTATAAGGAAATATATTGGAACACCTTTTACAACAGATTAACGCTTAGCAAGGATGGAGAAATTGCATGGCACGTAGCAAAAAATAGATTAGCAGACCATATTTTCTTACAAAAATCTGGAGTTCGTGAGATAAATACGTATCCCTTTGTCCCTCAGAAATTGGAAACTCCTAGCATATGCTGTTAACTTGCCCACAGTCTGGCGCACTATGGAATTATGTAAAACAAGTAGTGTTCAGCATAACTGAAAACAATGCGAAGTGGAGGATATACAGGGTTGCCTTCCCTATAAAACAGAAAGATATAGTTTGGCAAACTGTTTAATAACAATGGCAAAAAGTGTTACCTATAAAATTTCGCTCGATTATATACGAGTAAATAAATAATTACAAAGCAGCTTCCATCCTAAAAATCAAAAATAGAGTTACAAACGAATATGCGTGATATTTGGGTAAGGGAAATACCGAAAAATTTCAGAAAGTGTGGTGCATAAATAATGTGTTGTGTAATGTCAAAAATGTCAAATAATGGAAATGTTTATGGAATTATAGCCCATAAAACTTGTTATTGTAAACAGTAATCTAAAAGTTATAAACAAATAAATAAATAATAATAATAATAATTGAATTGAATTGAATTGAATTGGTTTATTTATTCAAATATATACATGGTTGGTTCAATCAAGTCGATGACTTAACGATCAGTCCCAAAGTTAAACAGTTTTGTTATTACAATGACAAATTTCTTACCATAACACAATTGATATTCTAGCGCTTTTAACATTATAATGAAGTGTAAATGAAGTATAAAATTTGAGAAAAACAAAATAAATATTTGAAAAAAAAATAAATAAATAAGTACACGAATAATAATTTATTGTTAGTTATCATTTTGAGTAGTTTCTAATTTAGATAACATTAGTTTTAATTTTAGTTAGCAAAAGTATAACGGAAAGCAATTTTTCAAATTAATTTGTACATTGATTACAATAAAACGTGCTTTACATTTTTAAATATGACAGGAATACTATGAGAGAAAAAAATAAAGAGCAATATATACATATACATACACTTTTATCTTTAACGGTATGTAAAAGAAACTTAATTTAGTCTTCCACTCATTTGATATCTTCATCAAGTTGTTTTGCACTTATTTAGGTAAAGTTCATTAACCATTTTTAATAATAATAATAATAATAATAATATTAATAATAATAAAACACACACACACACACACACACACGGACGCATCACGCAGTAACGCGAACGCGAACAGCGGCCACGCGACTAGACACGGTACACACACGGACATAACACGTGACACTGACACGGACGCAACGACACGCACCGGACAGGACACAGACGACACAGACACAGACACAGACACAGACACATGCACAGACACAACACATGACACAGACACAGACACAGACACATACACAACAGACACAGACACATACATGCCACATACATCACAATAGTATGCACATGCAGCATGAGCACATGCATCATAAGTGCATCATGCACATGAGCATGCACATGCATCACATGCACATGCACATGACATGCACATGCATGCATGTCACATGCACATGCATGAGCATATATGCACTATGCACATGCACACTGCACATCACATCGATCATGCACATGCAATGCATGAATGCACATCACATGCACATGATGCACATGCTATATCACATTCATGCACACTGCATGATGCATATCACATTATGAATATGCATAATACATCACATCACATGCCATGAATCCATACATACATGCACATGCATCACATGACATGCACATGCACATCATATGTCATACCATACATACATCACATGCATATAATGCACATGCACATACATGCATATGCATACATGACATGCACATGCATAATGCACATGCATGCAGCAACCAACACAAACACAACACGCAAACGCAAACACAAACGCAAACGCAAACGCAAACGCAAACGCAAACGCAAACGCAAACGCAAACGTAAACGCAACGCAAACGCAAACGCAAACGCAAACGCAAACGCAAACGCAAACGCAAACGCAAACGCAAACGCAAACACAAACACAAACACAAACACAAACACAAACACCCACACGCACGCATGCACGCACGCACGCACGCACGCACGCACGCACGCACCCACACACGCCCATTATGGCGAAAATTTGTCAAACGTTTTCAAATGACATAATAAGTCCACCTGCTATACCTACATATGTATACGTTGCTTGGGAAGTAAAAATGTTATTTTCTTGCAGAAAGTTACATTTAAACTTATAATAGCTTTATTGCCCAAACAGGACAAAATTTTGCGAATTATCAGTAAAAGAAGCAATATCTATATATCTCGGCATCTACATTTATCATCTTATACCTAATAGGCAACAAAAAATAAAAGCATAATCTAATACGCTTAATTATGTTAAACTAAAAGAAAAGTTTACTGAGTACAAAACTTATTAAATGTTGCTTAACAGAGATTTCAAGCTTCTGTTAAAAATATCTACATCATTATTACATATACAATTAAATTGATAACACATATTGATAGGTGAATATTATAAGTCTATTCTAATGCTGGCCAAATTGTAAGTTAAGGCACGCCTTGCGGTTGCAAGTGGTTCAGAGTATTTTATTAAATTAAATATGGAGGCGCAGCCAATTTCATTATGCCGCATTTTGAAAAAAAAATGTTCCACTAATTCGTTTTCCTCTGGCAGTAGAGTTTAAAGACTGAACCTCTCACGCATTATATTTTAAGAATAGCCCTTTTCTGTATAATGACCGTCACATCGAAAACTTATGCACAATTGACCATACTTTGTACACTTCATATAAGCGTAGGTATATACTATATTTGAATAAATTAAGATAAGCCTTTCTCGGATTAATCAACGTATTACAACCTTGTTAGGTTCTCTCTCTGCTCTATATAGGCATTGCCAACATAACATGGGCATGTAAAACATACGTTTGGTATTGATCGTTACACATGTAGTTATTAAATACAAAGGATTCATCTAGAAAATTGTAGCTCGCATCTGCATTGTGTGAGAATTTGCTAGCCTCTGTTTTGTAATGTATTGTTGGTTACATCAACGTAGGGGCTTAAGTTGCCTGCTGGTTGTTTTAATATATGCAATTTTAAGATTTTAGATGTGTAGTTAGTTACCTTTACGATATTTTCCGGTATTACAATCTACCTGTGAAACATTGCTTTATCCTATTGAAGATCTAGGGTGCGATTTGTTTATATAGTAATTGTTTGTTTTTCTCGATATGATTCGTTCACTTGGACAGCAAGGTTGCAATTAGTTCGATATTTTTTATTGCTGCGTCATATTGTAATAACTACTTAGTTATTTGTTTAAATAAGGTAAAGTATTAAATGTACTTTTTGTTGTATTCAACATATTTATTCGCTGATCGGTTAGTTTTAAGCATTTTCAAACCCATCTGATTTTTCTGAAGTACACGGCACAGTTAAACACGATTTTATTACAATAACTTATTCGAGGGCATTCCTATTCAATAAGCTTTTTGCAGTCTGGCCAGTATATTAGTAGCCACTTTAGTGACCGTGACCTGTCATCAGAAGTTAATAATGTCGTTCCGAATAATTTACGTAAGCCAGGAAAATTTTGATATTTATGAAAACTGCGCATTTTATGAGTGAAAATATTTCGTTCGCTTCGGTTCAGGAAAACAAAATTTTATGGGGTTTGTGACATGCATAGCTTCTTTATACCGTTCTTTTAGTTTTAGTTAGAAGTAGGTTCTAATTAATGATTGTATATATTACACTTTTCGCTAGTCCATTCATTTCATTTAACGAACATTTTAATATATACATCCCCAGATTTTTTCAATTTTCATAGTTATAGTAAAAAAAGTTTTATTGGGGTCCTGCCGCCACCTCTCGTGGTATTTTATGTCGCTCAAAAGCACGTGCGGAACTTGGATAATTAGCTTACTGTAAGTATGCGCCTACATAGAATATGCTAACAAAATTATTTGTAATATCTACTATTTTAGATCTTGCATAATGTCATATGAAAGAGGCTGCTCACTCACACAGCAAGAGCTTGTGGTTGAGATTTCGAAGTTATCTGATGACGATTTTGTTGAATCGGATAACGAAGAGTTTGTGTCAGAAGACGAGGATAACGTTTAATATATAGAATAGGATGATGATGATTATATTCCTAAGCAAGAAAATGAAGATGTTGCTACGTCAGATAATGAAGCTGAAGAAGGTGAGTCGACTTTCATTCAATATGGGGCTAAAAACCTATTTCTCACGAATGATATGAGAGAAGTAATTTGCAGACATACTAATGATGAAGCTGAAAGTTCAGTTTGATGCCTGTATTGGAGTTCTGCTTTCACTAGGAACTTTGTGTTGAAAAAAATTCTCATAGCAGCAATGTCACGTGATATATTTATCGCAATTCGTACCTTTGTTAAATTTGACGACAATATGACAAGGCAAATTAGACGAGAAACGGATAATTTAGCAGCAATCCGAAAGATATGGGAAAAAGTTCTATGCTTCTATTTTATGGAAAATAAAAGACAACTCAAATACGGATATTTTGATACCAATAGATTAGTCTTGATAAATGGAACATTTAATATTATTGCGCCAATGTTGTAAGTCATTCCTTATGTAGGTTGTGTGAGTAAGACGGAGAGGAAAATATTATGTAAATAGAGGCAATCCAGTAATGAAATGGAACAATACTTTAATTTTTATAAAACTACTTTTTTTATTGCATTTATGTATTGGTTAGATTACCTCTAGTTAAATAATATTTTCCTCTCTGTCTTACCCATACAATCTACATAATGAATTTTAATCACAAAATCATTTATTGTGACTTAATTAAAAACTTACAACATTGGCGCAATGATATCATATCTTCTACTTATCAAGACGAATCTATTGGGATCAAAATATCCGTATTCGAGTGGTCTTTTATTTTCCATAAGATACAAGCATAGTCCTTTGTCGAGAAAAAGTTTTGTACCAAGGGGTCGTAAAAGGTCTAATGTCACCACTTTTCAATACAGGTCGTGTAGTCACCACAGACAACTTTTTTACTTCGGCACCTTTGGCTGAAGAATGCTGAAGATGCCGCCCTTGTCTTAGTTCTACTGACAGAAAGATTGATGTCAAATGTCATTCTTGTGGAATATCTTAAGTTATTGATGTTGCCATGGTAACTTTAAAAATAGCGAGTTTTTGAAAGTTCGGTTTAAACGTGCTAAGGCGTGTTTTAAATAGGTAAAATCGGGCACCAATAAAAAAAAATATTTTATCAAAACTATATTTATACAGCCAAATTTTAAGATTTCCACCCACTTTTGTAACCATTTATCATAAAAAAGTGTGGGGTCGCTCAAGGACCCACGCCGTCCTTTACACAGCACAAAATAGCGTTGTAATCTAAGTGTTAATCAAATTTACTATATACGGTATTCAAAGTTCTCGTTGTCGCATTAGAGTGCTCTACTAACTTTGACTTCAATGAGCCGCTGGATTATCTAATTGGGAGTGTAAAGGGTTCTAGCCACCCAATTACCAATTTTCGTGTTATCCAAGTTACAAATGAAATATCCTTGTAATAAAGTTTAATAGCTTTGCAGGTTAATATGTTTGTGGGTTGTCTACTTGTAAATAGGTAATGGTTTGGTCTTAAAATGAACTTCATTAATGAATCCTTTATAGTAGGGTTTTTACGGGTGGTGTGTTAGATTTTTATATTATCTAGGTTTTACGCAAATTATTTTGATAAGTAATTTATGGACCAGTAAGTAAATTATTTTGTGTGTAATAAATGCCTCCTCACAATTTACTATGCGAATGAGGCCTATGGAGATTTTTACGATTACAGATCTAACTAAATATTTTTGTCAAGTAAAGTAATAAAAAGTGTACTCATACCCTTAGTCCGAGGTACAGATGCTAATTAAGAGAATAAGTAATAGACTGTTCTTCACTAACCCTAAATCGTCTTATTAGCTCATTTTACAACGTTGGGAAAAATTTCGCCAAGATGGACAATGATGCTTGTGCGCGTGCGTGTACGTATGCATGTCCGTGTGTGTGTGTGTGTGTGTGTGTGTGTGTGTGTGAATGCGTGTGCGTGTGCGTGAGCGTGTGTGCGTACGTGTGCTTGTGTGTGCGTGTGGGTGCATGTGCGAATGCGTGAGCGTGTTCGCGTGGTTGTGTGTGCGGCTATGTAAGAGTGAGCATGAGCGTGTGCGTGTGCATGTGTGCCTGTGCGTGAGAGTGTGCCTATGCGTGTGTGTGCGTGTATGCGTGTGCGCGCGTGTGCGTGTGCATCTGCGTGTGCGCGTGCGTGTGCATGAGAATTTTCCTGTGCATGGGTGTGCGTGTATGCGTGTGCTTGTGTGTATATGTGGTGTGTGTGGCGTGCGTGCATGTGTGAGTGCGCGTGACTGTGCCTGTGCGTGTGCGTGTTTGTGTGAGTGTGCGAGATCGTATGCGTGAGCGCGTGCGCGTGCGTGTGCTTGTGTGTGCGTTTGTGTGTGCGTGAGCGTATGCGCGTGTGAATGCGTGTGTGTGAGCATGTGCACGTGCGTGTGCGTGTCTATTCGTGTGGAGTGTGAGTGCGTATGTCTGTGCGTGTGCGTGTGTGTGCGTGTGGATGTGCGTGTGCGTGTGCTGCGTGTGCGGTGTGCAGAAGTTTCCTGTGCATGGGTGTGCGTGTATGCGTGTGCTGTGTGTATATGTTGTGTGGCGTGCGTGCATGTGTGGTGCGCGTGTGCTGTCGTGTGCGTGTTTGTGTGAGTGCGAGATCGTATGCGTGCGTGCGCACTGTGCGTGTGCGTTTGTGTGTGCGTGAGCGTATGCGCGTGTGAATGCGTGTGTGAGATGTCGTGTGTGCGTGTCTATTCGTGTGTGTGAGTGCGTATGTCTGTGCGTGTGCGTGTGTGTGCGTGTGTGCGTGTGTGTGTTCCTGTGCGTGTGCGTGTTCGTGTCGTGTGCGTCTGCGTGTGTGAGGTATGTGTGTGTGTGTATGGTGCGTGCATGTGTGCGTATGTGCGTGCATGTGCGTGCTAGTTGTGTGTGTTGTGTATGTGTGTGGTATTGTTATGTGTGGCTGTGTGGTTACTTGCATGCGTGAGTGAGTGCGTGCGTATGTGGGTCTGTGTGTGTGTGTTTACTCAGCACCAAAAGGTGCCTAAATTTCTTGGAATATTCTAGTATTTGAATTTGACACTTTCATAGGTTGCAACCCCTTTTGTTAAAATTTATTTTCCTAAGAACAACATTCACATCGTAGACTACAAACAGAATTAGGAGTTAGTGATCCCTCAATCTGGAAGTTAATTGATAGGTTACGCAAAGTGCAGAAAAGGATAGATATTTATTTGAAACAGCTTACTGCAGATCATCTTCCTTCGAGAAGGTTAAAAAGTTATCGAGACGCTGATGAAAGAATACAGCGAATTATAAATGAATATCAAAACAATCGGAATTGTGTAGAATATTTGAAAACAATTGCACACAATTATCAATTTCATTTTTATTGAATTCATTCTATTGTAATTATTTCAACTTTTTCAAATCATTATGTTTATTCAAATAATAGGAAATTGTTAATTAACCAATTTCACATTTGAAACTGCTGCCTATACTTAATAATTAATTGTAAAACAAATAAATTGCTTTTATCATTATTAATGATGGTTTGTTTGATTGCCGTTGAATGGGAGTAAAACAACCTGCGAAACGCCCGATGGCGAAACGGATAGCGGCGAAAGGACCGTTGCTAAACAGCGCGGCGGTGGCGAAGTAGCCGCGCCGAAACGTTGTAGACCCAACATAGGGAAGGTATTGCGATCATGAAAAAAATCGACACCAGATTTTGACGGATCTTCACGTTTCAAGGGCCCTTGAATCCACCTTGACCATTTTTGCCATGCCGTCTGTGTGTGTGTATGTAAACACGATAGCGGTCAGACTGTTTGAGCTGGAGTTAAGAAATTTGGCATACGGTTATTATGGCAAAATCGCATCTCCGTATAAGCTTTTGGGATATATAGGACTACCGGAAGTACCCATTTTCGATTTGGATCCTGCGGCATCAATAAAAATCGTGAAAAACGCATACATACATAAATTCAGCTTAATTATCGCACTCAAAATGAATAAAAATTGTAAAAATTAAAAATCTGTATCATTTTAATAACATACCAACAATACAAATTAAATACCGACCAGAGGAAATTAATTTTTATTTTGTTAAAATCATTTTTAAATTTTATTTTTGTACTTATTCAAAATTTTGTACAATCGTTAAACAGCAGAGTCTACTTAGAAGCGTATTGTTAATTTTTTGTTTTAAATTCAAGACCTCCTCAATATTTGAACGTGCATCTTAAAGAACTATTAAAATGTGTATTAAGCAAAAAGTGAAAATCTTCAAGAAACTTATTATACTTTTTTTTAGAGTAGAATTAATAATTAATGTGTTGAAGGACATGCATAACATAAAATCAACAAAATTCAGTTTCTTCTTGAATATACCTACATTTATTATGTAATACATAAATCGGCTAGTACTTTTATTGTACACAGTGCGCTCAGAAAGTAATGGGTAAATTCATTATTTTCGAAATCGTTAATTTGTGGTCAAAATCCTGCGACACGTCGGTTTTTTATTTCGATTCCGGACTTTATGCTGCGGTGTACATGTAGATGGTGCTGCGCACTTTCCAGATATGACGTCAAAGTTCATATTTTTAAATGGCAACCCTGTGTGTTCTTCGCGGAAGTCGATGCAACTCTTTCTCCTGAGTTCAAAAATACCCTATTTATTGGGATTATTTGAAATAGTATGCGCGATGTTAATTATTAAAAGTAGTGCCTAAAGTAAGAAAAAGTGTGAGTGTTCCAAGAAGAAGTAGTAGTGTGATATTAAAAAGGGCGAGAGAAGCGTAAGTACCTATATACAATCTTATTTTATTGAAGTATTTGTCTTCGTTATAATTTATTAAAAGGTCCTGTAATTATCATAAATAAAAAAATTATGTACGCGTCACTATTAGCAAATACATGCAAGTGGCCCGAAATTCTTTTTTGTTAGTTTTCAAATGGCAGAATAATTATGTAAAAAAATTATAAAGTAGATTTTTTATTGATAAATTCCTTTTATAGGAAATTGGGTAAGATTTTAACAGAAGCTTGCATTCACCCTCGCTCGGAAGACGAACCTTGTAGCATCAGCTTTCATCATAATGATGATGAAGACTTTTTGGGGTCCGATACTGATAATTGTCAAGAAATGGTGACACACGCAGATACTGAACCCGAAGACCAATTTGATGTTTCTTTTGATGAAAACAGTTCAGATGCTTCATTATTGTTGGAAACGATACAGAATCAGATGCCACTCAGAAACACAATTTATCAGGCCGCAGGATCATAGATATAAGATATTACTTAAATGTGTTGAAATCACCAAAATACGTTGATTTTGGTTGTTCTTTTTTTGATATAGATGTCATATCAGAAAAGATAGAAGGAAACTATTCTGCACTTTCTGGAGTTACATTCATATTCATCCTTTACTAGCCGTAGCTGTCGCACATTGCTGCGATATTAAAATTTTGTGATACACGTGTCTCATAATTTGAATTGAAGAGTATGTTTACCTATTTTCGAGTCAATCGACCCATAGAATATAGTTTCACAAAAAAATTAAACCCGCCATTTCAGCCTCTTAGGGGTGGAATTTCGAAGAACCCTTTCTTAGTGGATACCTTCATAAAGAACACACCCTCTATCGATAAATCCCGACTGCTGCAGCTGTTATATGACGTTTGCGGCGCGCGAAGTTTAAATAGTGGTTAAGTTTTCTTAAATTTTCTACGCAATATTCTTAATTTTTCTTTCCGTAAGAACAAAGTATTATAAAACTTAAAAAAAATCGATGTAATCTGTAAAGTCGTTCTCAAGTTATGGAGTGACCAAGGTAAATAGGCATTCATTTTCATATATACTGACGTCCATAAAAATTGCAACACCTAGAATTTATTGAACGATTTTATTGAAATTTTCGTCAACGATGTCTTTCATTAGAACAAACAAACGATTAAACTTTGAAAACAAAAGAACAAAAACAAAACTGAAAATGTTTTTTTCAATAATGAGTTGCTCAGCCACGATTTGTAATGCACTCATTTAGACGGCGTGGCATGCTATCAATCAAGTGATCTATAGCTGTATGTGGTATATCAACCCAAGCTTCTTGAATCCGTAGCCGGAGATCGTGTAAGCTATCTGGAGGGTGTGGTAAATTATCCAGCCGCCTACCGACCTCATCCCATAAATGATAAATGGACGACAAATCAGGCGACCGAGCATGCGATCGGAGGACGGCAGTGTTAGCTTCTTCCAAAAGACGTGTTGTAGCCCTTGCCGTATGAGGGCGCGCATTATCCTATTGGAAAATGGGATTTTCCAGCCCCTGAAGATATGGAAGCGCAACGGGTTCTAGCATACTGGCAATATAATCAGCGGCGTTCAAGTTGCCATCAATGAAGACCGTGGGTGATCTACTACCGTAACATATTGCACCCCATATCATCACTCCTATGTGTGAGGGCTGTGTTGCGTTCCACAAAACATGTTGGATTTTTACGTTCTCCACGCATCCGTCTGACCCTCCTACGACCATCGAGGGCCCACAAGCAAAATCGGGACTTGTCACTAAACACAATTCGATGCCATTCTTGTGCCCAATTCGCTCTTTCGTTGCTCCATTCTAGCCTGCCTAGACGGTGAAGTGGTGTAAGAGGAAGACATAAAAATGGACGATATGAACGCAGCCCATAAGACCTTATCCGGCGCCAAACAGATGACATTGACATTCTGGGTCCTACACCTCTCATCCAATCATTTGGAATCGATCGAGTTGTTAAAAATCTGTGTCTCTTGTGGCCAAAAGTCTTAAGCGACATTCTTCGCGATCTGTAGTCCTACGGGGACGTCCAGATCCAAGGCGACGTTGTTGCACCGCTTCCTCGGACCATTTGAACCAACATCTCAATACCGTTGTAACATTTCGGTTTATACGATGAGCAATTTCTGTTAGAGAAAGTCCAGGCTCTCTCATGCCAATAATGCGGCCACGTTTAAAATCAGTCAATTGGGAAAAATGTTGATGTTGACGTGTTCTTGACATTGTTCCCAAGTTCAGAACGAAATTGTGAACAAACAATTTGAAAAATTGACAGTTAATTAATTATACACTGATTGGTTTATTTCTTCAAATTTATTGTTACTAAGTGCAAAGGAAAAAAAAACCTACTAGCTAGATTTTATTCAAATTTTAACCGTTTGCTTGTTATAATGAAAGACATCGTTGACGAAAATGTCAATAAAATCGTTCATCAAATTCTAGGTGTTGCAATTTTTATGGAAGTATATATAGTTTAATGTTTGTTATTGTACAATGCGTGGACGATTTTGTGTATTTCGTATGCGACGAAAATAATTTAAAATATCTGGTGTGGAACACCGTCCAATCCACAAAATGGAAATAAAAGGAAATGTAATAATTTTAATAATAATTTTAACAACATTTTTTTATAACAAATTCATTACGAAAGTAGGAAGCATTGTAAAAACAACAACAATAATCTATGTCAAACAGACGTTTAAAACTTCATGTCAGAAAGAGTTCAACAGACATCTAGATGCTAACTTAAAAAATTAAAAGAAATAAAATAATTTTAATTATAATTTTTTTAGGTTAATTCTGCAACTTCTTTTTTATACGTTCATGACGAAAACAGGCAACATTGTAAAAATAAAAACAATAATCTATACCAGAATAACGTTTAAAACTTTATGTCAGATAGAGGTTAATACACATAAATACAAGTTAACTTAAAAAAGAATTCCAAAGCCGTCCACTTCTATAAAATATCACTAATATAGTTTAACCATTTTCGTTCATGTTTAATTCATTTTTAGACTTACCTTGCGTTGTGTTACAAAACTTTATAAAGAAAAGTTATGTAAAATTATATTTTCTTTAAAAAATAATGTCTAACACTTAAATTCTACTTTAGGAATATATATGTATATGTAGGCTGGAAGTTAAAAATGAGGAAGTCGCGTTTGCCGATGTGAAATACAGGACTAAAAAGTATTATAAAGAAAAGAAATCAATCCCGAGAGGTTTTAGAAAAAGAACTTCTACTTCTAGAGGTTGCAAGTGATGCAGGTAAGTGAAATTGATTTGTTTTTTCTATATGTTACACTGGATTGCCAAGAGTTTAGCTTAAAAACAAACAGAAATGCTATAAAAACAAAGCTTAATTTGTTTTTAATATTTTTAGCTTTATACCATTGTTGTGATTTTTGAAAACATCATCTTAGTAAACATGTTTTTGAGTTCGTTAACAAACTGACTTTTCCAAAAATTACAAAGAATTTTATGTACAACCATAGAAAGTTATTAAGTTTGAATTTTTTTATATATTTTACACTCTTTGGTTATTATAGATACATTTAAGAAATATATTTTAAATTTTTAAACTGTACCATATAATTTTATAAAATGGTTCATCTTTTAATGTAAACTTTTAATAAATAATTTTTAATTTTAACAACCATTATTATATACAGGTGGCCCAATAGTGCGTGGGTGGATGATTAAGGGTTTATTAAGGAATATTTCCAAAATTTGTTGATGGGATGTGGTGGGGCATGCGTAAGGCTTCAAACCTAAAATATTTTCACTTGAATCGCAAAGTTTATACAGGGCGATTTATATCGAAGTTACGTTTTTTAAATGGAACTCCCTGTATATTATTGCATATTTGGATTCCTTGCTCAATTCTAGTGCGACTTTATGTATCACACATAGTACCTAAAACGAATCATTTAGTCGCAATTCCTCATTTTTACAAAACTAAAGATCGCTGTGTTTATAAAACTTAGAAGGTCATGACTCTGTGATGTTACTAGACATGAAATGTACTAGTGTAAACCGGATTCTGAAATTTGAATTCTTCTTGTGTTTAGGGAAATTATTTTGTCAACTTAGATAATTTCAATCAATGGTAACTTGATTTTTTCGAATGGAACGGCTATTTTTTCATTTTTGCATCAAGTGTCCCTATATAATTTATTATCCAGGAAATTCAAGTACAAATTCGAATTTAGAATATCGCCGACGAAAAAAGGACCAACTGATGTACCGAATGTGTCTGCCCAAACATTAACGACCATTTCTCTTGGCTATGAACTCGGAAATATATAATGAAAATTGGGCTGGTTAACAAATTGCGGTAAACATGATCTTATCCAAAAATTGTACATTTTCATTTAATTTTTGTTCTACCAATTGCAAATATTAATCCTGTTTTAAAAATCGGTCTCCTTGAGCTCTTGATGTAGTTGGATGAAGGATGAAAATTTTTTTTAATTATTCTTTTTATTTTATTTTCTAATTTAGCTCGTAATTTTGTTTTGTGTTTATATGTTTCTCTACTGAATAAATAATGCTGTATAATGTGAATAGTTTTCTGTTTTTTCCACGGGTTACTAGATAATACAAAATAAAAATAGAAAAATACAGCAAATTAATCAGAAATTGTGAAATTAAAACAAATCTACCGAAGATAGATACCGACTAATTCATATCGTTAGAAAGGCAAAAAAATTCCGCATTTAATGCAAAAATGAAAAAATGGACGTTTCATTTGAAAAAATCAAGTTACCATTGATTGCAATTTTCTAAATTGACAAAGTAATTTCTCTAAGCACAAGAAGAATTCGAATTTGTCCTTTCGGTTTCCGCTAATACATTTTATATCTAGTAACATCGCAGAGTCATGGCGTTCTAAGTTTTATGATCACAACGATATTTAGTTTTTTTCAGACATCTACTTTTTGAAAAAATGACGAATTGTTTTAAAAATGACGAATTGTTTTAGGTGCTATGTGTGATACATAAAGTCGAACTAGAATTGACCAAGGAATCCAAATATGCAATAATATACAGGGGGTTTCATTTAAAAAAATGTAACTTTGATATAAATCGCCCTGTATAAACTTTGCGATTCAAGTGAAAATATTTTAAGTTTGTAGCCATAAGGATACTTCACCACATTCCATCAACAAACTTTAGAAATATTCCTTAATAAAGACAATCTTACCCAACATTCATTATGTAGGTCAAATACTTTTTGTCAGCACCATCGTAATTTGAATTATTTTTGTTAGGAGAACTGACTTATAAATTGAAATGTCACAGAACAAAACAATTTAGTAGTGACATATGCAATGGTAACTAAGAGCTTATTATCGGGATGGTATGGGATTTCAGATGTTTTCATAGCGTACTGGAGGTTTGGCAGTTAACTCGTACTAACTACTGGGCAATTCTCAGGTTTTTATTGCAAAATATATAATCAAATCATTAAATATATTTGATATATATATATATATATATATATATATATATATATATATATATATATATATATATACTGAGCATACTGTAACTTAAAGTGTTACATATGACTTATGTGGTATGGTTGAACTGGGAAAAATATGGGTTTTTAATTTTTGATAGAAAACTATACCCTTTCAATATCTTGTATGTGCGATAAATTAAGTGTTCTTGACTTTGCATTATTGCAAATAAGTTCAAATTACGCTTTTCAAGATAGGGTGCCTGGGGGATTCTACAAAGTAGAAGCCTGGAATAAAAATGACCTGTCAAGTTTTAACTCAAAAGATAAACTTTGAAGATAATAGAAGGTTTCCACATTTTATGAACTGTGTATTGAATGACATTAATAACGTTTTTCTCTTTATACTGATACGATAGTTAAATTTCGAAACTCGAAACGTATAAGGCTTGGGAAATGTACATTCAAATACACGATTAACTCAAAAGATAAGTATTTATACACTTATGAACATGAATCCAGAAGGTTTTCTCTTTCACTTTAAAGGCGTTGTTAGCTTTATTGTTAAAAATTAATAATAGATTATGTGTTACGTTATTTTGAGTACACCTGGTATTTTTATCATATAAATAATACAGTTTAATACAGTTTTAAATGACTGAATGAACAATAAAACATACGTTCTTAAGACTTACTTATTTTTAATATAATAAATTAAATATTGTTTCTAATTACAACTTCCTTAGGGAGTCTAATAATATTTGCATTTCCTGCGTTACATTTTGAACTAATGTTTCGATTTGTGGTTTGGTATCCAACACTTCTATGCTTTGTGTGTATGCATTATATCTAACACCAAACCGCCTTGGAATTGTTGTTACATATTTTCTAAAGGAACATCTTTAGCACAACAAATAATAAAATAAATTGTAAACACTTACATCATTCTCTCTTTAGCGTCTTCAAAACTTTCCGCAACGTAGTAAATAGGTTGATATTCAGTAATAGGATATTTTTGTATTGCTGTTTTAGCAGGTTCAAATGGTCTAACTTCTGGCTTTTCCGATAATGAATGTTGAAGCTCACCGTACGACGACAAAAGTCCAGCTCCATATGCTTTTAATTGACCATTTTCATGACATAAACCAAATTCGACAGTAAACCAAAAGCACTAAAATTCAAATTAGGCTTGATCAAAATTAAAAAAAATCTTAATTACCGTTGCTAATTTTTCAATGTAATCGTCTGGTGCGCCAAGGGATGCTAAACCGATTTCTTGTGAAAATTGAGCAAATGCAGGATCAGCAAATAAGGGCGCGTGGCCCAAAAGTTCATGGCAAACATCAGGCTCAGGAGTGTAGAATGGACGACTTGCATGACGAATATATTGAGTAGAATGGAAAACTCTGAATGCTAATCCGGCTAAAAAGTCGCGTGAGGATAGTAATCCAGCAACTGGACGTAATGTAAACCCAGTACAGTCTGTAGTTAAAACAAAAATTTTAGTGGATTACCTTAATCGTAAAAATAAAATTGCTTTTTTAGAAAATTTGAAACATCTTCTAATTGTGGAATATTATCTTCTTAACCGCAATTTTGTACCAGAAGAGGAAAGACATGATTGTGTTCTTTGCAAGCGTGTGTTGGATACAATGTGAGAAGCTGTCTGAAAACCTTTCCCATGTGTCAGTTTCTTCCTTGTGTAATCAACGTGAGGAAGTGGTTGTCCGTATTTGTAATTATAAGCAATATCGGCAAAGTACTTTCTTCTTGCTCGATAAACAGGATCCGTAAACCAGGATGATCAGAATCCAGCTCTGTTCCGTATGATAAAATTTGATTCGCAAATTTATCTAGATCCCGAATACGTCGTGGAAACCATGGTACCGTATCCTTATTGTCTTTATAATTTTTGATATCACAGAAAAATATTCACTGATATTTTTGATATCGTTATTGCACCACCAGATTACCACCAGGTGAACATTCCACCATAAATTATTTTTTGCCTTTCTGGTAGAAGGACGCGATTCTATGTGTTTAAGATTAACTGAATGGCTTTCGAACATTTTTAAATAACGCGCAAGAATTCCAACTTCTTCAGAGGGTGGTGAAAAAATTAAACAAGTACTTTTTGCAGAATCTCGTCCCGGTAAAATATAGTTGCCTCCTGGCATAAGCTTTGGCTGAAATTAAAAAAAAAAATTAGTCTATGCACATTTAGGATATGTAGGTAATTGCACCGCCACTCACGTCTTGAATAATAGTCGTTGATTTATTAAGAACCATTGTGTTCTAATGTAATTGTTGTCTATAGCTTGAAATAATACACTGAAGTGATTCAGAAAGAGTTCAGATTTATAAGGCTCAGTTTGCACTGTAATTAGGATTTCTTGCAATTTTACGTTAGCATGGTAAAACCGCATTCATTATCTCTTTTTGTTTTGTCTTATAAATGTAAAAATGGTAGCAACCTTGTCTCGTTTATGTAAACTTAAGCTATGTTTCATCATCAATGAAATGTCTAAAGTAGCGGCAAGAGATTTTTGGTAAAAAATATGGCAAATGCCGTGTATTGTTAAAACTTTATTTTAGTTGCGTTACCACAATAGTTCAAGGTTTTTATTATCCATAGTTAATATTCTCTCGTGATAGTTAATTATCTAAGTGTAATAAAAATGTAACATTTAGATCATAAAAAACTTGCTAAAGTATGTGTTTAAAAAACGTAATTTTTATAATTACTATCTTTCATTTTTCTATATTAATTAGACATTCAAATTGGTATTATAATAAATGCAAAAATAACACCTTAATTTTTTAGCCTTCAAACCGCCTCCTTCCAATATAATGGTAAATGCAATGATGAATTTGAAATTACCTTAAAATATCTCTGTATAAATGAAGTATTCAAACTACATTTAAGGATCTTTAATTTTTATAAACATGTGTAAATAATCTGAGACATGGACGAAGTAATAAACTTCATCTTGATAGTAATAAATTAACAAAATAGTAGTAGACATAATTAACAATGCTTCGTGTATTTAAATACAGGTAAGTATTTTTAATTATAAACGAAAATCGTAAAAGCTTTCATTATCAAAGAATTTTTGGTAAAACATTCACACAAAATTTTTTCGGGGATATGCAATGTATTTTTCGGGATTAATAAACTGTAAAACTAAAAAATCGCATGAAATATAAAAGGGGATTTAGTTTTGTTGTCAAATAATTGGAATTCTAATTAATTTGTTAGAAAAAAATTATATTAATTACGTTAAATTTCATTCATTATGTCTTAAGCCTAAAAAATTAAAAGTGATCTCACTACAGAATTAGAATAATTAATTTAATTTTTGGTTATATTATATTAAATTAGATGATAATCCTATACTCTCTCATCAATTTTGTTGTTTAGTTGACGATTTGCAACTTGTTCAGATTTTAATTTTACGTTAGCTTCGTACTAAACATTGGCGGACTGAATTATGCAAAAAAGAGAAATAGTGTTAAAAACAGAATAATTACTTACAATATCTGGAGGGCTTCCTGATGGTAAACATTCGAGTGGTGTTGCAGGAGGTTTAATTATATTCGTAGGCTTTGAACTCATCATCTTTTACACTGAATGTTATATGTTCGTAACTCTAATTGAAACTGAAGAAAAATATTAACTTCGTTTATTTAAAGTGTTCTGAGTCGGTAACAAAGTCCATAAATCACTAATCTACACAATATCAAATTGACGACTTGTTAAATATTATACATTTGTAACATTATTGCATAATAAGTGAGAAGTTTTACAACTTTCCTATATAAGTTATTTAAATACTTCTAATCGTTGGCATTAATTTATATAAACGTTCAGAGGTGTGTACATGTTATTTTAATTAAGAGTAGAGATGAAGCAGATTTTCCATAGAAAATGCGTCAAGCACTTTCGCATTAATGGTGAATTATTGCGTTGTATCTTCATTGATGTAAACAATAACAAAATAATTTAAAATTTATAACAGTATCTAATATTGCATTTATGTTAAAAATATAATCAAATATGACGTTTATTTTCAGCTTGTAATCAAAACCAATTTGCATCATTCTCTATATGACTGAAAGCTTCCATGTTTCTAATCATCAGTGTGAAATTGTCAATTCAACCTAGCATTGTATAAAATTTCAAAACTTACAAAATGTAAACTTTCATGGTTATCACAATTTAAAACGCTCGTCTTTTGGGTATTATCCTGTATTTTTTATTTATCTTTATATAAATTTAAACGTTTCGATAACAATTACTGTTAGCTTAGCAAGTGATAATATGTGGCTGTAAAAATTAGTTGAAATGTAAAAATACATTTATAATATACGAAAATGCAGATATAAGCCTGCTATTAATATAGCGGTTTGCTAAAAGTATTTATTTCATACTAATACGTTATAAGCAAATAAACCCTTAGTTACCGTAACCATAACTCCCTTGGGAAGTTATGAACTGGTATCTAGGCAGTTATAGATCTACAACTGCCCTCTAATCATTCTAATGTATTTTGACAAATATTTGCAAACTTTGCCTACTTAATTTTGAATTTAATTTCATTTGCGTACTTCATATTTAACGTATTAGTATGAAATAAAATTATTTATCTATCACGGGGAGTTGTGTATGTTTTAATAACCTCGGGCAACTTAACAATCCGTTGCCCTCGGTAATTAACGTAGGTACCCATAACTCCCTTGATATATAAATAACTATTAAGAGCTAACTATGGAATATAATTTTATTTTAGTAAATAACAGTCAGATCTTTAATAAATTAAACATTAAAGTGTCCGGTTGATTCATCGATCGGTTTGTCGGTCGGTCGGAAGTGAAGATTTAAAAAGGTTTAAGAATAATACAAGCTACGTGTTTCGGTTTAATTATAGGTCATTAATTCTTAGCGTTTTAAAACCAAAATTAAAGAAACTTTATGTGCTATGATACATTTATTAGGATCATGTATTCAGTACTATGTTTAATCTTAGTTAATACTCATTACTTCCTATGTCTCAATTGTAACGGATTAAATCTGTTAGATAACAGATTTATTTATAAAATATACAAATTATTGATACTTTACAATAAATTAAAACGGTAATCTTATAGCGCGTAGGTTAAAGGACAGTAATCAACTCGATCTTACAATTTTGGTCAAAGTAAGCCACTCAGCACAACACTACGTAGATTAAGATTAAGAGGAATTTCAAAGACAGAACTCGCTCAAATCCCTAATTTGGGGGCGACAATAGTGATGAGCTCGATTTATATGTATATACAGGGTTTTCCACGGTAGGCGTTCGTTAGAAGTTTATGTGGTTAGAAACAATTTAGAAATCTGAATTTTTGGACTTAAGGGTTATTTAAGATTCTCTTTAATTTTAAAATATTTTCAAGGTCATGTTACTTCCGGTTATACCGGAAGTCGCCACTAACTTCCTTATTTTAAATGGAACACCCTGTATATTATTTTATTTTTGGATTCTTGACAAAATTTTAGGATAAGTCTTATAAGGGTTTCCTATACTTTTTTTCAACTGTTTCTTAGATATCTTGATTTTTTCATAAATTTTGAAAGATGTAACCCTATTTTCAACACTGCTTGTCTTACTTATTTTTGACTGATGGAAAGTGCTTCTGGAGTAGACAGAAGCATAAGAACTATTTTTGAAATACTCATTGACAATTGATTTATTGCATACATGGTGTTCAAGATTTGATGAACTATTAAACAATCTTCAAAGCTGAAAAACTTTGTTAATTCACATGTGACACCCTGTATATTATTGGATGAATAGACGCAGCATTTAGTCATGCATGGTTTGGCTATAACATTACCTATACCTATTATCGACAATTTTCTTGTTAATTAATATTTTCTACTTTAATGTGATTTTTGACAGAAACTGAAATGTTTTTCAAAAATAAAATGAACTTAATTCAAACTACACAAATTCTATTTTATTAAAACAATGAAATAAAACAAGAAGATAACAAAATTGAGAGCATAATAACAAATGAAAAACATAAAACAATTATTTGAACATAACTAGAAGAAAAGTGATAAAAAAGATAAAATGAATCATTACAAATCTTCCACATGACCGCCAATTTGATTTAAGCATTTTATAACTCGTATAACTCCGTATTTTTTATAAACGCCCATAAAATTCCAAAACTGCAATCTAGTGAGCCTTGATTTTGACACGCATTAAAACATTGTTGTTGATTTAATGTCAAATCAGTACAATTTAAGTCATTTTGTAATTTTTTAAGTATTTTTTTTAAGTACTGTTTATAATGGAATGTATTCAAGAATATTCTAACAATGATTTATTAAATTTGTTTTACACGCATGGTGAATGTGGACGAATTGTTAGGCGAACATGCAGGTTGTTTAACGAACGGTATCCATACCTACCATTAATGACACCTGGAAAATTTGCAAGAATTGAAGCTCGATTAATTGCAACTGGAAGTATAAGGGCAACTCGAACGCATTTAAAGCCAGTAATAGATAATGAAGTTAACGAGGTGAACGTGTTAGCTTATTTTCACGCTTATCCACGAACTTCAATTACAGCAGCTGCACTGGATTTGGATATTTCACAAACATCAATCCACAGAATATTAAAGAAGTATAAAATGCATCCTTTTTCGGTAATAACTGTGCAAGGATTACATCTTGGTGATCAGGCACGACGAGTTAACTTTTGTGAATTTATTCTTGTACAAATGACCGAATATCCGAGATTTCTTCACAACATTATTTGGACCGATGAATCAAAATTCAGTAGAGAAGGAATTTTCAATCGCCGAAATAATCACTACTGGGCACAAGATAATCCTCATGTAACAAGAGAACATAATCACCAGTTCCCATTTAGTTTTAACGTTTTTTGTTTAGTTATGGATAATAGAGTGGTATATCCAGTGTACGATGAAAATTTGAATGGGGCGAGATATCTTGAAATTCTCCGTGGATTTGTTAATTTTCTAAATACTGTACCTGCATGTGACAGGGCAAACAGTTGGTATCAGCTGGATGGTGCTCCCGCACATTCCACTATAGCTGTACACCAACAGTTGACATTGATGTTTGAAGATCGGTGGATTGGCCCAAAGGACCTTGGAACTGGCCACCGAGATCACCGATTTGACGCCCTGGACTTTTACCTCTGGGTCGTATAAAAGAATTAGTGTACTCTAGGCCAGTTCAAACTAGAGAGGAATTACTAAATCGTGTTCGCAATGCATTCAATAGTATGTGTCCACACGAAATTCGGCGATCTATTTCGCAAGGAGTATATGATAGACTTATAAAATGCTTAAATCAAATTGGCGGTCATGTGGAACATTTGTAATGATTCATTTTATCTCTTTTATCACTTTTCTTCTAGTTATGTTCAAATAATTGTTTTATGTTTTTCATTTGTTATTATGCTCTCAATTTTGTTATCTTCTTGTTTTATTTCATTGTTTTAATAAAATAGAATTTGTGTAGTTTGAATTAAGTTCATTTTATTTTTGAAAAGCATTTCAGTTTCTGTCAAAAATCACATCAAAGTAGAAAATATTAATTAACAAGAAAATTGTCGATAATAGGTATAGGTAATGTTATATCCAAACGATGCATAACTAAATGCTGCATCTATTCATCCAATAATATACAGGGTGTCACATTTGAATTAACAAAGTTTTTCAACTTTGAAAATTGTTAATAGTTCATCAAATTTTGAACACCATGTATGCAATAAATCAATTGTCAATGAGTATTTTAAAAGTATAGTTCTTATGCTTCTGTCTACTCCAGAAGCACTTTCCATCAGTCAAAAATAAGTAAGACAAGCAGTGTTGAAAATAGGGTTACATCATTCAAAATTTTTGAAAAAATCAAGATATCTAAGAAACAGTTGAAAAAAGGTATAGGAAACCCTTATAAGACTTATCCTAAAATTTTGTCAAGAATTCAAAAATAAAATAATATACAGGGTGTTCCACTTAAAATAAGGAAGTTAGTGGCGACTTCCGGTATAACGGGAAGTAACATGACCTTGAAAATATTTTAGAATGAAAGAGAATCTTAAATAACCCTTAAGTCCAAAAATTCAGATTTCTAAATTGTTTCTAACCACATAAACTTCTAACGAACGCCTACCGTGGAAAACCCTGTATATATATATATATACAGGGTTATTACAAATGATGTTCCTGATTTCGATTGCATATGTCACTGGAATATTATGTATTAAAACCATTTTGGTTGGTACCGCTGGAAAGAAAAGCTCATAAAGTTTTGTTTACATTGATTTCGGTATGTATCAGTTGTTTCTTAAGTCCATTGTTGACAGTTTTGTGCAATGGCTGAATTTGAAAACAAGAAAGCATTTTGTGTGCTAGATTATCACGTTAACCAATCAGTTATTAGTGTTCAACGTCACTTTAGAATCAGATTTAATGAAGATCCTCCTAGCAATCACTCTATTCGCAAGTGGTACTTGAAGTTTAAGAGAAATGGCTGCATTTGTAAAAATAAATCAACTGGAAGGCCGTCAGTGAGTAATGAAGTTGTGGAGCAGGTAAGGGAAAGTTTTACCCGCAGTCCACAGAAATCTACTGTTAAATGCAGCAGAGAGCTCGGTATACCACAGCCAACAGTTTGGAAAATTTTACGTAAACGTATTAAATTCAAACCTTACAAACTTCAACTGCTTCAAGCATTAAAACAAAATGACAAAGTTAAAAGACTCTCTTTTTGTGAGAGCATGCAAGTCTTGATTGAGGATGAAAACTTTCTACAGCGTGTGGTCTTTAGTGATGAAGCAACGTTCCACTTATGTGGTAAAGTAAACAGACATAATGTAAGAATATGGGGCTCAGAGAACCCACACGTTTACATTGAGCACGTGCGTGATTCTCCTAAAGTTAATGTGTTTTGTGCTATTGCTTACAATAAAGTGTACGGGCCTTTCTTCTTTATTGAACAAACAATAAATGGAATGGTTTTCTTGGACATGATGACGGAATGGCTTATACCATAATTAGAGCAAGATTCCCCAGATTTCATTCTGCAATTGGATGGTGCACCTCCACATTACCACTTGGGTGTTAGGGCTGAACTTAACAATCTGCTTCCTGAGAGATGGATCGGGCGCGGTGGTCCAAATAATGACGCACTCTTGAAGTGGCGTCCAAGATCTCCGGACATCACCCCCTGTGATTTTTTCTTGTGGGGATACATCAAGGATAAACAAACACCACCATTACCACAGAGCATACTTGATGTCCAGCGACGGATTGCCAATGCCATCGAAACAATCAATCAAGAAACTCTCGACAACGTATGGCGAGAGCTTGATTACAGGCTTGACATCTGTCGTGTCACAAGGGGCTCCCATATTGAACATTTGTAATTCTGAACACCTGTTATGAAACTTTTTGAGTTTTCCTCCAAATGTAACTATTTTTTATATTTGTAAAACCAATAAAACTCGATTTATGTATGCTTGAAATCATGAACATCATTTGTAATAACCCTGTATATACCGGATGCCCACGAGATCACTTTCCGGCTGCAATTTTTTTATTTATCTATCGATTTAGGTGAAACTTGGCAGTTTTGGCAAGCATTTCCGACTTCCGGTTTCACCGGAAATGACCTTAACTTTTGATTTTTAAATGACACCCCCTATATATTTTTTGTTTTTCGGATTTTGGAGGTCATTTTACGGCCGATTGCGTAATATTTAAATCGATTTTTTCCAAATGTAATTTTAAAATTGAATTTTATTTTCTCATCCAGAGTGCCATGACCACCTTAAAATCATTCTACATACTTAACTCACTTCCAAAAAAATGCAAACTCACTTTTATCTTTGTTAACTTTTTTACTAGAACGTTCTAAACTTTATTTTTGCCGCATTATGGGCGCGTCTGAGAGTTGTTTTTAAAGCAGCACAATTTTAATGCATTGCTTTGCGTATTTTCCCAATTTTTTCAGACAACGATTGAACAAAATTTATTTTAAAACAAACAGAGTGTAATAATTTTAAACAGTATTAAAAATAATTTAAAAAAATTAATAACATTAACAATAATATAACATTAACAATAGGTATTAGATTATAACTTTTGGACCTTTTAACCACCAATTAAATTTTCAAAGTGCTGCCCTTCCACCTCTTGACATTTCCTAACACGAAAAACGTTGTTATCTCCGACATTCCTAAGCATGTCGGGGGTAATGCTAGCATACGGTTTTCTAAGATGTTAAGTGTTGTTGGCGGTGTTCGGTAAACAATCTCCTTAATATGGCCCCACAAGAAAAAGTGAAGAGGTGTAAGGTCAGGCGAACGAGGAGGCCACCGGATCGGTCCACGGGTAGAGATAACATGTTCTCCAAATCGTTCTTCTAAGTAATTTTCACAACAATAGCGTGGTGAGCGCACCATCTTGTTGGTAATAAAGGTGTTGATTATTTATTTCAGCGGTATTCCTCCAAAAATGTTCAATTTCATGTTGTAAAAACCTAAATATCGTTCTGCATTTAAATGCCCTTGGAAAGAATTGGTCCTACGAGTACCAATTATTCCAGTCCATACATTTTCTCCAAATATCTCTTGAAAATTACCTTCCATCATTCGGTGTTCATTTATCGTTGACCAATATCTTGTATTTTGCCGGTTGAACATTCCATTATTGGTAAATCTCGACTCGCCAGAATACAAAATAGAATTGGCTAGGCTATTATCGGCATCGTTATGTTCCAAGAACCAGTTGCAATATTCCAGTCTTCTAACAAAATCTCCCTCGCACAAATGTTGGTGAAGCTGGTACTTAAATGATTTGTATCCATGTTTCTTCAAGATCTTTCTTGCTGATTCTGCGCCAATGTCTAATTCAAAGGCAATTTCCCTTGTGGATGCTGTGGGGTTTTGAATAACATATGCTATTACATTTTCTTCCGTTTGTTCATTAATAATGAAATGTTGTTGCAAATTATCTGGTTCTTGGCGCATTTTTCTTATAAGGTAGATAATGTATTGTCTTGTAGGATGATGAAGACGCTCAGGATATTCTTGCCAATAAACTCGTTCGGTTTCCGCTGCATTTTTGGCACAATGTCCATACATAATACGTATATCAACCTGCTCACTCTTGGTAAACATTTTTGTTAATTTTATAATTAAACTAAGTACAAACTTTAATTTAATTTTTAAGTAAAATATTAGATTTATGTTAATAAACAACAACCTTTATTATTACCTGTCAAACTTTTAAATTTACCATAGTGTTTCCATGGCAACTCTGATGTGCTGTGACATAGGAAGTGTATTTTATTAATGAGTAAGACGTAAATATAAAATAAAATGTTTTAAAACGAAAATGGGTAAAATGACAAAACGTGTTATACGTCATTAAATTCGTTTTAAAAATACTGCATTTAGTAGTTTTACAAGTGGTATGCTTCCATTTAATTTTTGAGCTACGGCAAATAAAGTTTAGAACGTTCTAATAAAAAAGTTAACAAAGATAAAAGTGAGTTTGCATTTTTCTGGAAGTGAGTTAAGTATGTAGAATGATTTTAAGATGGTCATGGCACTCTGGACACTCTGGATGAGAAAATAAAATTCAATTTTAAAATTACATTTGGAAAAACATCGATTTAAATATTACGCAATCGGTCGTACAATGACCTCCAGAATCCGAAAAACTAAAAATTTACAGGGGGCGTCATTTAAAAATCAAAAGTTAAGCTCATTTCCGGTGAAACCGGAAGTCGGAAATGCTTGTCAAAAATTCCTAAAAATGACGTTTGGCTAGAGTAACAACCCTGCCAAGTTTCATTTAAATCGATAGATAAATAAAAAATTGCAGCCGGAAAGTGATCTCGTATCCGGTATATATATATATATATATATATATATATATATATATATATATATATATATATATATATATATGCCATAAGTCGATGACATCACAAACTTATATATTTTTTAATGGAACACCCCATATATTATGCCAGATTTGAATTCTCCTCGTTTCGTACATTACCTCAACAAAATTTCAGCATCTTATACCGAAATGAATTATTATTTGTATTAGGATGTTTTATATATATCGAAAGTCCGAAAGTCGTATACAGAAATTTTCAAATGGAACACCCTATTTTGCATCGGCATGGGATAACTGATTTGCTACTCCATCAATTTTATTAAGCATTCCCTACACCCAAACCCACTCGTTTTTTAGTTAAATTCGTTTTTATCCGAAACTACCCGTTATTAATCAAAACTAGGCGAAAAGTTACATCTTTTTTATTCCTAGTGGGTGCGGAATAAAGTACGCAACACCTTTTATATTGGTGTGTTTCAAAGTTTCAAAGATATTCATTAAAAGCTGTTATTAGACATGGATTTCTAGTACTAATAATACCATTTACAAAAAATTTTAATACTTAAATGAAATTTTTGTAATCGGACTAGTATCTTTTTTTTAACACGCTCTTCTGCTGGCAATGGAAAGAAATCCGTGATAACTGTCAAATAAATAAACATTAACGTTTCAATTTACGCATCAACTCTAGGTTTTGTACATTGTTAGTTACACGTTACTAAATATTATTATTTTTTACGTTACAACTATTTTTTAACAGTAATCATTTATTTACGTGGTTTTCGGTGATAAAAGTGCTTCTTGTGATGGAGTACCAAAAAGGTGATTTTTATACTAGGGGAATGCTAAAGAAACTTTTTTCTGGCAAGTCGAGTTTATGCAGAGCGTTATCCCGAACGAAAACATCCAGACAAGCGAAGCCTGGGAAGTCTATTACAAAGATTTATACAAACGGGACATGTAGACTATACAATACCAGTTAAGAGTAGACCCGTTCTAGGTGAAAAAAATGAATTGTCTGTTATGTTATCTGTTACCGAAAATCCTTCAGTTAGTCGAAAAGCAATTAGTTCTGCTGTAGGTGTTAGTGAACAAAGCGTTCAAAGGATTTTGAAGGATAACCGTTTTCATGCGTATCATATTCAGTGTCATCAACAACTATTTGATATGGACTTGGAACGACGTGTCGTATTTTGCAATTGGGCTCAACATAAAATTGATATAATTTTCAACTTTTTTTGATAAGGTTTTATTTTCGAATGAAGACGCATTCCACAAAAATGGATTTATTAATCGCCATCCATTACTACTCAGATCAGAATCCGAGGATTTTAAGACAAGTTGACTATCACCACAAATGGTCATTAATTGTTTGGGACGGAATTATTGGTGAACATGTTATGGGACCTTATAGTTTTTAAAACGGCATTTGAATGGAACTATGTAGCTTGATTCTTTGCAAAATCTATATGCGTTTGCCAATAACCATAAGGAATGAAATGTAGCTGCAACACGACGGAGCCCCCGCTCATTATTCCGTTTACGTTAGGGACCATCTTAATGCATTCTTTCAAAATCGTTGGATTGGCAAAGGAAATCAGAGTAACTGGCCACCCCGATCCCCCGATTTAACTAAACCGGATTTCTTTTTGTGGGGATATGTTAAGGAAATCGTTTACCAAGAGCCACCACTACCCAAGAAAATATTCAACAAAGAGTAAGGAACGCGTTTGAGAGTATTACGCCGGACATGTTAAGAAGAGTAGCAAGGTCTTTTCAAAACCGCCCTCTGTTATGTCTCCAAGAAAACGAAAGACATATCGAACATAGCTTCAATTAAAAAAATTTGAAATGCTAAATTGATATCAAAAACTTTATTTATACATACGTTAACGATGTCACAATAATTTACAAATAAAACTATTCATAAGTTTGCTATGTCTAATAACAGCTTTTCGTGAATATCTCTGAAAATTTGAAACATATCTGTATAATTACAAATATAAAAGATGAGTACTTTATTCTGCATCCAATAGAAATAAAATATATAGGCGTTCCCTGTAGAAGATATAACTTTTACGCCTAGTGTCGATAGCGGGTGGTTTCGGATAAAGACGAATTTAACTAAAAAACGAGTGGGTTTGGGTATAGGGAATGCCGAATAAAATTGATAGAGTAGCAAATAAGCTATCCCATGCCGATGAAAATGTAAGGTGTACCATTTCAAAATTTCGAGAAAATCCACGATTCTCGTTTTGGATCATACTGTATACGACTTTCCATATTTCGTGTAGTCATCTATACAAAAATAAAATAGACCATATACATAAAATATTCCACTACAAATAACAATTAATTTCGTTTGTTTTTGAAAGATACAGAGTGATTACAACATGTCCATTCAGACAAAGAAATTGTCATATTTTTGAAAGCGCCCGGTATAAGATGCTGAAATTTTGTTGAGGTAATGTATGAAGCGAATTCAAATTTAGAATAATATATAGGTGTTCCATTGCAAAATATATAAGTTTATGTTATCATAGACTTATGGACCACCCTGTATTTGTGAAAATATTTTAAAAATGTGCTATCTAGCAAGCACTTTATTGCTCACTTTTTAATATTTTTTGTAATATAAACAATTTCGATGTGGTATAAGATGGGAGCTAAGATGCAGGACCTTATATATATATATATATATATATATATATATATATATATATATATATACATATATATATATATATATATATATATATATATATATATACATAGGTAATTCAAGAATCCATTACGAAACTTAATGAGGTGATTCTGTTTTTCTGTCAAAATCTTGGAACTTTGATAGCTGCACTCGTTTTTAACAAGTTTTATGGAAGACTGATGGAGGGCCTTTAAAAAAGGACCTATTTATTTTATTCGCTAAACCTAACCGTTAACACGTAAATCGTCTCTAAAAGTTATGTCGCAAATTAATGGTTCCCATTTGATTATCATCAGCGTCAAATTGTTCTAAAGCTGTCAGTTTAAACATCAGATACAATCAATTTTTGACAATAGTTAATTTTTAAACTTTAAATAATAAATAATGGCTAATCAGTATTCAAATATAGAATATTGTGATAACAACTTTTTAATGGACGGGAAAACGGTAATGCAGACTAAGCAAGAAGGTATATGGAAAGGTATCCAGATAGAAATATCAGTCATGCTCAAACATTCTCCAGTGTGCACAGGATGCTTGCTGAATATGGTTCCTTCAAAATTTGTAATGGAAATAGGCAACGATCTAGAAATGCTAGAACTGTGCAGTAAGAAGAAAGAATTCTTGTGATTATTGAATATAATCCGAATACTAGAAAAATTGGGAATAGAGTGCGGCTCAGTCAGGCGAATACATGGAGTGTAGTAAGGGGATAACAACTGTTCAAGCACTTTATGGCGAAGATCGGCCGAAACGATTAGAAAAGTGCAATTAGATCCTAGCTAAATATGAACTCAGTAATGGACTAACTGATGAAGCTCCTTTCACGCATGATGGCAAAACAAATATGTATATCCACACATATGCTTAGGAAAACCCATACAGTGTGATAGAAACAAAACATCAGCGTAGATTTTTTCTGAATATGTGGGTAGGGATAATAGCAGATTATCTTATTGGTCCCCATTTTTTTGATAACTCACTAACTGGCGAATATAGGCTAAATTTTGTCCAAAATCGTATCCCATTGTATCTGGAAGATGTGCCACTTGATATGAGCCAATATGTGTCTTCTCCAAGATGTAGCTCTTTTCTAGTTGAATGGAATGTTTTACATTTTAGATGTTTTCATTTATTTTTTTTTTGGAAGGTGACTTGATCGTGGGCGTTCTTAGCTGTGATCGAAGAAATTTGTTTTACCTTTCAGAGTTTTTTCTTGTGTCGGGGTTTTTCTAAATTTTTAATTTAATGTTATTATTCATTCGGTAATTAAGTACAGATGTCAAAGTTTGACGACGGCTACGTCATCCTAATATCACTATAGATTCTTATATGATTCAATTTCTAATTGAATTACAGCATTTTCATATATCTGTATTATGAAAACACAAGATAGGTTTCATCATGCAAAATATGTTTTGCATAGTTACTGTGATAAAGATAGATCACGTTGCAATTAATTTTTACTTTGTTAAGAAAAGTTTTTATACTTATAGTTGAAACACCTTTCAAAAAACAAGGAAATGTTTATGGTTGTTTTTTTTTTGTACATATATTCACAAAAGTGATGCTTCATTAATGAAATTCTGATAAAACGTATGTTTTAGTATCTTTCAATAACCTTTCGCACGTTTTTATTTACATGAGTGTGAGCTTTCTAGCTTTTGTTATCGTTAATAGATTAAAAATTCAATAAATCTGGATAAAACAGGAAAGTATTCAATTTTAAAAATAGGTTCATGGTTCGGGATATTGTTTATACGTTTATCATAATGTAACACTGATAATAAGTGAAGTAAATTCATTTGTTAGTAACAAACAGAAAAAGAATCAGAGATAACGCTACATTTATGTACGGTTGGGAAACACATTTCCAAATTTCTTAATCACTTCTGAAATGTGATAAATTAACACTATTTGAGTAATTATATTTGCGTCGACGTTATCATTTTTTACTACGAAAGGTTCTGTTACCATGTGATTTGAAACTAGTGCACTTTGACCTTCTGAACTTTGTTATTCAAGGAGGCTGTTATTCATGGAAGCCTTGCATAGCGCAGATATTTTTTAAATAAAATTTAAAACAGAAACTATTATCGGCAAATCAGAGTGTAGCGAAAATTATGTTTTTTTTTTGTATTAGATAATTTTTGGTGTTGTTTTATTCATTTATTAGTAGAATAAGTGTCACTTGAGTAAATTTTCAACCCTTTCTTTATTAACTTCATTTTCCCTCCATTCTTCACCCTCTGTTTTGTATCATCTTTTTGGACTATTTTCCATCCCTTATTATTTCTTTATGGACGAGAATTTCTTCTGCGATCCCTTTTTAGAAATAACTTGTTAAAAATGGGAAAACTTACCACAGAGTATTAAAGATCTTCTAGACAATTTCTTTTTAATTTGGACCATTTATTGACTTCTAAAGGGCGTTGTCATTTTGTGGGTTTCCTTGAGTTTTTATTCTCGTAATCAGCGTTTACATGCAACTTACTTTTAGAAAAATGTTTTTATAGTTGCAACTCAGATACAAAATTAAATATGCAATACGAAACTCACCGTTGCAGATCCACGATGATTAACTCTTCTCCAGGAATCGGAAATGGCACCATTTTGTGAGTAATTCAAACGATTCGAAATACTCCCCATGATTATTTTTATCGTTGTAGATGGAATCAGCGAACAAGTACCTAAACACCTAAACTCCAAACATACATCCCCAAAACAAAGAGACCAACAAACAAGTTGCTCAACAAATACGCAAGCATGCTCCTACACATGCTAAATACCACAAACATGCACGTAACAAGCAAGTAATGGTATAAAACATTCTTTCATGGAGATGTAGCCAAATTGATGTTTTTTGTTCTTCGTCTATTGTTTCATTTTATTTCCATTTGGCATAAACTGCACAGCACAAGTTATGATCGTTTTTGTCTTAATGTCTGCCTATAGCTTGTTGTAAATGTACCCTGTACGAATCAGTTAATTTCAAAATTAACCAACGTGGCTCCCAATAACACCGATTTAAAACCTTTCAGTAACAAATCCACGTCCTTTCAGTTTTTATGTCACATTTATTCGGAAAAAAATTCTTGGTTCCTTCGGATAAGGGGGCGTATCAGCAGGAATCATTTTTAATAATAAGTAATTTTGCTATGATATTAAGACGATGGATTTCTTTTGAGTGTTATAGTTTAGTTAGTCTTTCCATGGCCAAGGGTACGATATTGTAGCGGTCCCCAGGTACCCTATCTTGAAAAGTGTAATTTGAACTTATTTGCAATAATGCAAATTCAAGAACAAAACAATCGCTAAGTGATTTATCTTGACTTTAGTGACAATCATGTTACTATTACTCAAATTAGTTGCTCGCCTTACTTTGACTTTCCTCGCTATAATTAAAACATTAGAATTGATTTACAAGTCTGATATTTAATTACTCGCAAACCTCAAATCTGATCAAAAGCATTGACCGTATAGTGGTAGGTACGTTGTGCTATTTGAACTAGATAGGCTGGATGAGGTTAAGTATTTCATCATGTGGGGCAGGTAAAAAATGAAACTCTCAAATTAAAATTAACGAGCTTTTCGCAATGATGGTTCAACCCGTTAATGTACTAATATGGGAAAGACTCCACTAACAAAACCCACTTTATTCATAAATAAGTAATTGCACAAGTACACTAATAAATCAAATAACACAAAAAAAAAACAATGAAAGAGTTAAATATATAACAAAAGACCATTAAATCAGGTTAAAGTGCGTACAAAATTATAACATTAGGAGAAAAATAAATAAAAAGCAGTTTAGCTACACAATAAAAAAACCATGTAGTCACACCCATAATTGTGTAATAAATAAATCAGAATAAAAATCGTAATACCAAACATGTGACCCTTTAAAACCAATCATGCCGGTCTTTCAGTAAATGAGAACATAAAACAATAAGGCAAACTACATATAAAATACAACAGTAAAATTGAACAGGTGATAATAAGGTAAATACAAGTACAAAGAAGAACGTAGACAAGGAATTTACACGTATATCGTTGTTTAGTGACTATTAAAGCACAAAATACATACGTAAAATTACAATAAATTACATATAAACAAAAATCCGTTCGCAGGCAAACAGTTTTACTTGAACAAACTGACAGAAAAAAACCCATTAAAACAAAACCTTACAAAGGTAAGTTGTAAATAGATAACATCGTGACCGGTACTTAAGGTTGAGTGCGTTAGAAAGATACAGTGCCCCTTTCTTAGGTAACCCATTTATCTATACAACAATAAAAACAATAAAAATAAAATTCGAGGTGTTTAATGGTCATCTGGACCCGGGAGTATGTAAACACTCGGAAATTGCCTATTACAATTGTAACCAAAGTCTGTCCTGTACCCGTTCTCCAGGCCCACGTCTACACAAATATAAATATAAATAACAAACAACAATGCTAATTCACCCAAATACAAGGGTGAGGGAATCTTGTACTGTATCTTATTTTAGCAGATTTCAGCTTAATGAGCCCGCTCGCAAATGAGATACCTTTGCAAGGTATTTTTAATAAGTTACATAGACTTGTAAAATTATTTGCTGCGAGCTTTCATTTATATAAAAATACCCGCTTCTTGAATATATTCCCTTTAGTTAAAAACTTTACCACCAACACGGCGAGTTAAGATACGCTGTTTAAAACTCCGCGCCGCGGCGATTAATTATAGATTAATGTTTGGAAAAATTTACATTAAAACATATACTAAAAGAAAAGAACGAATTAGCGTTTTAGGTTTGCTGAAAGGTACACGACAAAATATTTGTAGACCGAACGGTTTACAACGGGAGTTTCTAATTAAAACAATAAAAGCAATCCGGCTCAATCCAAATTTGAACAATTGCCTTTCCCTCTGATTTCAAACTAACTATGTTTACCCCCGAAAATCAACCCCCGTTATTGCAAGTAATAATAAAAAAAGAAACAAGAAATTATTTCGCGGGGAACACTTTTCGCATTCCTAACAGAACGAAATCTTAATTTTAAAAATATGCATTTGTCCGTAACAAACACTACATTTAATATCAAATTTCCTAGTACCAAACAATGATGTATTTGATTGCAGTGGGTACCGACGTAATTAATTATTAAACTTGTGACATTTTTACATCAAGAATGTGCGCATAAGAATTTTCAATGATTCGTTATGCGCCTTCACTAAAACAGTTTTTAAGCGTACACATTCTAGTTAAACCCCTACATGTGTTTTTCAACACTTAGCCAAATATCAGTTACATACATTCCCACATTTCTTACATAAAAATACCTAAAATAAAATGTTCCGAAAACGTTAGCAAATTACGACGTATTATCGAGATATTAAAAATCAACTAATTATCTTTTCTATCGCGGTAACAATGGCGATTTGACAAATGTTACCAGGAAACAAAATGTTATAAAACAGTTACTGATTCGTATAAATAGTTACAAGATTGTCGGTAATTTCAGGGCTCTGTTACGGGTGAAAATGGCAGTAGAACGAAAGTATCATATAAGAGATGGGTCGGTAGCTCAGTGGAATAATGGGTGTGGGCGTGTTACTAATTTACTAATAGGATAGCTCATAATACCTAAAACACGATAAGGGTAAGTCAGAAATCAGGAAAAATGTCACAAAGGCCCCACCTGCTAAATAAGTTTATAGCGCGAAAAACGGCATTAACTAGATCTTAAAATAATGGCCTAACAGGAAACCATAATGTTCACCCGAAAAGAAAATGCTCACCTCTACCTGAAAATTCTAGTTCAAAAATATCTATGCGAAGTTCACTTACACTTAAATAAAATTTTAAGCTTCCTTTAAAATCTGAAAATTGCGATAATTAACGCAGAACCCGTTATACATTTCGGAAAATTACTGGTTAAAATAATTAAAAAAATAACTGGTAAATACGGTAATTAATTATTCAATTTAAAATGAATCGTCACAACAAAATAAGCAAAATAAACAAAACGCGATCAAATATTTAAAAGGTCCTATAATTTAATAAACGCCAATATAGGGGTCGTAATACCTAAATGCGAAAAGTTCACAGCTAATTCTAAACAAACAAAAAAACTTGCTTACCTTTTGTTGCAAATCCAGGTGAATCAGTGAATTAACAGCCGGTACGTTGTTTCCAACAAAACTTCAAAACATTGGTACGTACTCGCAAAACAATGAAGTGCTAAAAAAACCGCTGATCGGTTAACGATCTATTTACTTTATGTTAATGTTAAGTTATATCTCAGAACATGACTCTTAATATGAAATTACATCCACAAAACTCCAAATGGCAAATCATCTCATAAAGAAATATCTCCCAAATCGTTACGTTAAAGCCTTTATCGTTCATTGAAATGTTAAAGAGTATTTAGCATGATCGCATCCTCGAATGTTAAAATACTTTTAACATGAATCCACTCATTTAACATGCATGCACATTTATATCAAATAAAAAAACATGTCAACGAAATTTGTTTAATTCTAAATACTATTATTATTAAAATTAAAAATACAATTACTAAAAGAAGCTCCAAAAACTGGTAATTTATCAAAAACTGACTGTAGTGATTGATCAACGACTGACTGTAATGGATACGTCTGAAGCAATGTGCAGTATATAAGTATGAATTTTCCAGTCACTGATATCTAGCAATTTTCATAGGCATTTTTGAAAAACTATTCAAACCCACTGGTTGAGTTTTGCATTTTCCTGATTGGAAAAAAATAAATAGTTTCACGATGCTCATATGTTTAGCTCTTAGAGCAATATAACTTCGATTATATTCAAATAAGAAATCTCATGTTCTACATCTACCACAGTGAAAATACGTGGAATTGTTTTGGTCTCAGGAAATTTGACAATAAGGATGGAATCTTTGTCCTCCACATCAGTAAACTTCATTTTGTAAAGTTTATCGCGACGACATCCTCCAAAGAAGCCCATAATAGTAGCAACCTAAAATACACACTCTCAAACCTAAAATAAAATCGAAGAACGTCGAATTTGGCGCTTCTTGAAGAAATCTCTTGATATCATCTACATTTAATATCAAAGATGTCTTGCCTATGTAATTCTTGGACTTTTTTTTCAAAAATTCGTTAACAAGTCCAAATCTTGCAATATCTATATTTTATTTTGTTTGTAACATTCTTTTCAACATAGAAACATACGTCCACAGTGATGATGGCACCGACTTCCCAGACTAAAAAATTAATTAATATAACATAATTTCATTAGGGGAATAGTATAGAAACGTTTACCTTCTCTTGGACATATATCAAAATAACTTCCTCATTTACTCCTTTAACGCCATTTTGGTTTCTCCAAGCGTCTTACTTTTGATGTCGACGGGACAATTTGCTCCAGGGCGGAGGCGGCTTTTTTTAAAATTTCATTCGGGATAAGAAGAAACTCGCTTTGCGTTTCCATTTTAACTTTAAGATTGTATTTTGTTTAGAATAGAAACTATAGCAACGTCACACATTTTCATGATAGTATGATTTTGATTTTGCAGTTTTTAGTAATTTATTATTAATTCAAAATTTTTGCCTTGAATGAACTAATGAACGCATTTTGAGGGTTAACCGTCTTAACAAATTTCGCATATGTTTACAACTCCCGTTTCGCTGCGCTCGCTCGAGTGGTAAAAATATGCTCGAATGTTAAGACTGGGTTACGCCTCTTAATACGTTAATTTCTATTACTAAATTAATGAAAAATAATTGAACGTTACCACGGTTTAGTTGCATAATAGACATTCGCGTATAATAAATAAACTACTCAATAACTTGAACGTAAACTAAAATATCTAATCATTTAAATTTGATTTTAAGTAAATAATAATAATGCAGTAATAGGAATGGAGTCACAAAAATTTTATACACTGTAAAGAAATCACTTTCAAATCAATAACACTATTCATACATTACCGTAAAAATTAAATTAAACAGTTAGCGTGATACCAAGTTCAAATCCATTCAATTTTGTAAACTCCATTAGTCAAATTGGGCTCACGCTTGCAAGTTTTAAATTTCCTAAAATCATGTATTGTATCTTAATTTTAAATAACACCAAAATGAATATTAACAACGTCGAACTTGACAAATTTTGTAATACGTAATTATTATTAATTAATTAATCAGATATAATAAAATAGAAATCATACACAATATGATATGGTTAATTCACGGGTGAATACTGGTTTATCTCAAACGCCTAAAGGGCTTTTATGCAAAATATAAACCAGAGAAAACGTATTCATCAGCCTGAGAAATACTAAATAACACACTTTACTAAGATCTCCAGCAACACCAAAAAAATAAACGTACAGAAGTGATTACCTTAATTTGTACAAATGTTCACTTTGAGACCTCCACTTTCCTTGGTACTGCGGTATAGGTATTTCTCGTAATTGACCCTATCGGTAACTGAACGGTGGACACCGATATCTCTTCAAACTCCCTGATACTGATCCCAATCTAGCAGATTTGCAGTCGAGAAGTTTTATTGAACCCTTTATTTCTTTTGAATTATAATCACACAAATTTAGTGACAAAAATACTTAAGTCAAAACCAGATAATTAGTTAACTGTGTCAGCTGCTTTAAGAAATTCCACAAATAATAATTTATTTAAAAGCGTTCTTCGACTTTTATATACATAACAATTTATTAAAGCGATATTTTTTTACAGCAGGTTCTTTCATTTCTTACATCTGCAAAAATGCGATAAATAGTCCAAAAAGCAAGGAACAGCACTACCATTAAACGCTAGTTCCTCTTTAATGGACTCGTAAATCTGTCACTGGAAGACTCTTCCTACGAAAACTTCAATAGAAACCCCGGTAAGACGCAAATAAGTTCAACTCGCGCCCAAACCATTCACGCGTGCGGCGCCTCAACTTGTTTTTTCTACATCTTAACTAAAACTGAACGAAAAAAAAGGAAGTAGTCATCTACCCCTCTACAAACGTACTTAGATTCGGTAAATTAACATTTAACGCTTTACATGGAGACTCAATGATAAAAAACAAGAGACTGTCGACCACTCAGAAATGCACGAAACGTAATAGTACCCACGACTATAAACTGGGTCAGCTAAGTTCTCAACAATATTTATAAAAGCCTACACAAGCCAGACTGTCACTTTATGGTTGGATTAATTAATATTGATATTTTGGAAGTTCATTTTTTTCGCTTGATAATATTAAGAAACAGGGTGGATAAAGTTATACGTGAATTTTGTGTTAATTCGTGTACACGAACAATCAGTTTAATATTTTAAATACAATAGTAATATTTTTTTGCACGATCGGGTAATTTGATAAGTTTACTGATTTAACTTTGGAGCGAGTAGGTTGTGTTTAGAAATTACTGATCGGTAAGTAGTTATTTACCGAGCAGGAGGCAATTAAGTTATTTTTGTCACCAGTGCGCCGTTTGCACATTTCTTAGTGCAAGGCCTTACATTTTAGCACGAGGCGTTAGCCAAGCACCAAACACGTGACTGATAGTTACGAACAAATTTTTTTGTATCATTTACATAAAATCCGAGAAAATTACATTTTCACATATCTCTTCAAAAATATCAAATTAAATATATAAACAAAAAGATTGTACAGGCTGTCCCAAATTCGAGGGCAAGCATGGGGATCTCGCTTATTATAAGAGATAGGATATAGGTTTAAATTCGACACTTTTGCCAAATTCGATGCCGAGTAATAATCTGAAAAGAAATTTGAGCTAACTCGAATGGATTTGGTTTTATGCTCAAAAAACTAAAAATTTCGATTTTCGTTTTTCGCGTTTGGCCACCTTATTATTAGGAATTTTCAAAATTCGATTAAACATTATTAAGGCACCTTTTTACGCACAATATTAATACGGTATTAAAAATATTATGTGATGTTTCGTTTATTCTGAACCGTCATCAGGTTTATTTTTTCTTATGGGGGTTAAGATATATTTTTATGTCGTTGGATGGAGAATGTTATGCTGATTTTAGCAATATATAACACTTTATGGTTTGATCGACTGCGAACTAAAATAATGAGAAAAATACGAAGAACAAGATTCCGCCTTCTTGGATCCAGCAAGGAATAATTACAGTAGTTCTACTTATTTAATTTGTTAAACTCGTTAGAACATCCAAAAAAATATAAAAACATTTAAACAATTTAAAAAAACATTAACAAACAACTCAAACAAGTATGTCTATGTAACACGGTCATAATAGCGACAACGCAAATTTATCGATAGGTAACAACAAAATAATTACACAAACAAACAAAAATTATTATAATAAATGTTTGAACAAGAATACAGTAACGAATTCTTCTTCTACAATTGTTTACGCTTCTTTGAATGGTTCGCCTGGGAATTTGACGAAGTTCATTAACAACCCTATTCTGGAGTTCTTCTATATTTTGCGGTGGTGTCTTATAAATCATATTTTTTAAATAGCCCCAGAGGAAGTAATCTAAAGGGGTTAAATCTGGACTTCTTGCTGGCCACCTAAGTGGTCCCCGATTTCCCATCCATTTATCAGGAAATTCGCCGTTAAGATATTCACTTATTATCGCAGCATTATGAGGAGGAGCTCCGTCCATTTGCCACCAGAGAGTCCATCTTTCGTTTAGGGGAACATCATCCAAAAGGTCTGATATTTCCAATCACCACACATTAAAGGACCGCTGGCCTTGTCCTCGCATTTGCCTGTTAATTCGTGGATTTTCAACGGACCAGTAGTGCTCGTTATTACGATTAAACATTCCATTAGTGTAAACATTGCACTCATCCGTCCAAATTATTTGATTGAGAAAGTTGCGATTTTCCAGCATTTTAGCATTAAGTTGGTTACAAAAATCCAACCGTCTCATATCGTCCCCAGGCCGAAGAGTTTGACTAACGTGTAACTTAAATGGTTTATAACGGTGTTGCTTTAACACTCGCCAAACTGTCGTTTTTGGCACTTCAATAGTTTGTTGTGTGATTTTCTTGAACCTAAGATGGATAACATAAAGTCATAACTCTCCAAAAAAAATGTCTGCTGAAATTAGCAGTGAAGTGAGTGGAAATTCTTATAATTAGTATAATACTAACAAATAGTACCTGATGTAATATTTCTTCTTCGGCATCTCTGTCTAGTCTGCTACCATATGGATTTCGAGGTTTCTGAAAACATCCAAATTCTCGCAAATTTTGTTCTAATTTTAAAAAAATATCTCTGGTTTGGTTGCTGCCTCTCCGGATATTCCTCTAAATATCTTTGTTCTGCTCTGACACTATTTCTATTGCAGCTATAAAAAATCCTTATCATGTCTCGTTTTTCTGAATTTGAAAACATTCTGAAGAAACTTGCGAATTTTAAAGCATTAACACGAAGGATCTTGCAGTTATTACCCTTTTTACAATTAGAAAATGACATGACAAAAGCCACCTCCTGAGTTTTGTTTGATTCATGGGTATCGTGATAATGTAATATTTAGTTTTTAATTTAAGAGTATTTTAGTTCGCAGTTGATCAAACTATGAAGTGTTATATATTGCTAAAATCAGCATAACATTCTCCATCCAACGCCATAAAGATATGTCTTAACCCCGATAAGAAAAAATAAACCTGATGATGGTTCAGAATAAACAAAACGTCGCATAATATTTGTAATACCGTATTAGTATTGTGCGTAAAAAGTTGCCTTAATAATGTTTAATCGAATTTTGAAAATTGCTAATAATAAGGTAGCCAAACGTGAAAAACAAAAATCGAAATTTTTAGTTTTTTGAGAATAAAACCAAATCCATTCGAGTTAGCTCAAATTTCTTACTCGGCATCGAATTTAGCAAAAGTGCCGAATTTAAACTATATCCTATCTCTTATAATAAGCGAGATCCTCATGCTTGCCCTCGAATTTGGGACAGCCTGTACACTTAATTATATACCACGTTTCAGCTTATGTATCTAAGATTACAAAAAGAAAACGAAAGAACATACATTTTTATAGCTTTTAATGTTTGTTATTGAATGCATAATTGAAGTTACACAGAGCATAGTTATTAAATGTAACTGGTGTGCATATGTGGAAGATTCTGTTCAGAATAAGCTCGAGTTTGCCAACTAGATTTAGCAAGGACGTGGAATTGCTACAGCCACTGGTACTTCGGTTCTAAACACTTCGGTTCAAGTTCTATTGCGTAACAGATTATGTTAGAGAAATCTGTCTCAGCATGTACCCAACTAAGAACGGCCGTAGGCCATATCTCAGGAATGGATTATAGCACAGGTTCGGGAAAAAAAATTTTATAACAAAAGTGACCTCGAGAAACGTCTGGAAATTACTTTCAGAATTGTAGGTCCACCGCTAGAGGGCGTATTTGACAGTTAAAATTTTTCAAAATGTACTCAATTAAGGGGCATATTAAATATTATAATCAGATTCTTCGACAAATTCTGCATATTTTTATTTGACAAGTTTTAGTCTATCTCTTCAAATAAGTGGGGAGAGGAACCTTGTTAAAAACGCCTTTAATTCAGGTTCTGCTTGACCGATTTTAATAAACTTGATGTTGTTTGAAAGAGCTTTTGTTAAACAATAGAAAATTTGTAAATTTGAATCAATCTGATTAATAACATAAATGCTAGAGGGCGCTGTTTAATATTTTTTAATATTGTGTTTCTCTTTACAATTTTAAATGGAAGCATAAAAATTAAGTAGGTCTTTAAAAAGTAGACTAAATTAGTAATAAAACAGTGAAAACTGCAAGTCGATGTCTTTTTCTTATCCTGAGATATCGTAAGAAACAGGTAAATGGCGGGAATTGTTCTTCCAACGTCTAGTAGGCTAGTTCGCGTTAATGGAAATTATTAAATTTAGCCTGGATGAAAAGATCTTACATTGGTCTGCAGTAATTTAAAATATTATCATACTAATGTTATGGTTGCCGCTAGATTACCTAAATGTAATGCTGTCGCTACTAACAATGAGAACAAATTATAAAATAATAATATGATAAATCTAACATTTTTTTTAATTATGTAAGAATGTTATATTTGTTTTCAAGCGATGTGTTAGTAAATCAAAGGCATAAAATATCAATAAAAACGGATATTTGCCCAGCAACTACAAATACAGTTTAAAATATGAATTACGATTTACTGATGACAACAAAATTAGTAAAGAGCGCCATGTAAGATATAAAATAAATTCCTTGTTGAAAACAAGCAAGCTATGATTTTCACGCATATGTCAAAAATTATACATCGTGCTGCATTTAATAGACTTTCTTTATCTTTTCGTACCAAAATGATTCTTACAAATGAAGAAGCATTTGATATGTTGGCAGTTTATTTTGAATGTATGAGAAATGCAACTGTTGCTGCTAGAGTGTATGCACTGCAGTACCCAAACAGACGGCATCACTGGTGGAAGTGTGAATCTTCCTGTGTACCGAAGACAACGCAGAGGTAGAACAGAGGAAAATGTTATTGATGTTTTAGCTTATGTAAATGTTAACCCTCATTCAAGCACCAGAGTTATAGCTAGAGACTTGGATATATGTCGAACCACCGTCCAAAATATTTTAAGGGAACGCAGGTGACTACTTATTTATTAATGCATGTTTTATTCGGTATTATAATGATAAAATGTATTTGCCGCCATTTTACGTCCAGTTTCAATAAAACACTAAATTATTTAATGAACTTATCTTATGCTATGTGAATAGATTTTACCTAAAAACATGATAATTAAGTGAGGCAAAGTAAAGTAAAAAGGTACCAATAATAAAAAATAATGAGAGGCCGGGCGAAAATATTCGTAATAACATTACGAGAGTTAATGCATTTAAAGTCCTTTTTCGTTTACTCACAACGAAGGACTTCAATGTGTCTTATTGATCTGATTACTTTGTAATATATGCTGTTTTAGATTGCACCCATATAACATGGTCCTACACCATAGTTTGAATGCTCAAGATTTCGATGCCAGGTTGGATTTTTGCAACTGGGTCTCAAATATGATACACGACGATCCTGAAATACTTTCACGAATTATGTGGACAGATGAGGCTACTTTTCATAGTGATGGTAGTGTAAATCGACATAATATGCACTACTGGTCTGAAACGAATCCCCACTGGATGCAGGAGGTCCAACATCAGGGTCGGTGGTCTGTAAATGGGTGGTGCGGAATTCTAGGTGGAGAAATAATTGGGCCTTTTTTTAAATGAGACTATTAATGGAGAAAGATATTTAGATTTTTAAGCAATGAATTGCCACTTCTTTTAGAAGACGTACCCTTGGCCATTCGTCGTGACACGTTATTGTAACGTGATTAATCGTACCTTGAAAGGTGGATAGGACGTGGAAGTTTATTTATTTGGCCACCAAGGTCTCCAGACATAACTTGTTTAGATTTTTATTTGTGGGGGCGAATAAAAGATCTCGGTTATGACGATAGACCCACAACAAGAGCTGACATGATTGAAAGAATACGACAGACAATACGAAGTATTTCAAGGGCAGAAATTGAAACTGCTGTTCTCTCCACCCGTCAGCGATTGATTTCATGCATTGAAAATGATGGACCACATTTCGAACATCTAGGGCGACACTAATTACGTAGTTATTTATTTAAGGTTTTAATTGCTAGATTTATCACATTATTATTTTATAATTTGTTCTCATTGTTAGTAGCGATAGCGTTACATTTAGGTAATCTAGCGGCAACTATAACTTTAGTATGATAACAGTTTAAATTACTGCAGACCAATGTAAGATCTTTTCATCCAGGCTAAATTTAATAATTCCCGTTAACGCGAACTAGCCTACTAGACGTTGGAAGAACAATTCCCGCCATTTACCTGTTTCTTACGATATCTCAGGATAGGAAAAAGATATCGACTTGCAGTTTTCACTGTTTTATTACTAATTTAGTCTACTTTTTAAAGACCTACTTAAATTTTATGCTTCCATTTAAAATTGTAAAGAGAAAACACAATATTAAAAAATATTAAACAGCGCCCTCTAGCATTTATGTTATTAATCAGATTCTTCAAATTTACAAATTTTCTATTGTTTAACAAAAGCTCTTTCAAACAACATCAAGTTATTAAAATCGGTCAAACAGAACCTGAATTAAAGGGGTTTTTTCGTAAAAGGTTCCCACTCTCCCCATCCCTTATTTGAAGAGATAGACTAAAACTTGTCAAATAAAAATATGCAAGAATTTGTCGAGGAATCTGATTATAATATTTAATATGCCCCTTAATTGAGCAAATTTTGAAAGATTTTGCTTTTTAAGGTTTTAACTGTCAAATACGCCCTCTAGCGGTGGACCTACAATTCTGAAAATAATTTCCAGGCGTTTCTCGAGGCAACTTTTGTTATAAAAAATGTTTTCCCGAACCTGTGCTATAATCCATTCCTGAGATATGGCCGACGGCCGTTCTTAGTTGGCTACATGCTGAAACAGATTTCTGTAACATAATCTGTTATGCAATAGAACTTGAACTGAAGTGTTTAGAACCGAAGTACCAGTGACTGTAGCAATTCCACGTCCTTGCTAAATCTAGTTGGCAAACTCGAGCTTATTCTGAACAGAATCTTCCACATATGCTTCAGCAATCGGAAGACTAATTCGGCATTCTCAGCTATGTCTTTTGAAGGTTTCCAAAACATCAACACCATTACGTACGAAAAGGGTGGCTGACGTTCTTTTGCAAAGCATGAAACGTTCTAGTAAATGAATAGCCGAATTGAAGAGCTTTTCGACCAATCTTAGTGACTCAACTTCCATTGTATTCTTGCCTAACTACATGGCTGGTGGCTTTTCACAATTTCTGATTCTCAAAATAATTTAGGACTTAGCTTTTAAGTCTTAAACATAAACATTATTAAAGTGCTATTTTAAATTTCCTAAATAAACTTAAGCTGTTTCAATCTTAGTCAATATTTTTCTTGCAACATGTGGTGTTTTCAGTTATTAGAATAATTTAACGTTAGATCATAGAGGACCGTTATCTTGAATATCTTCCAATTGTACAATGTTCTTCCGTTTGACAAAGACAGTCAAAGTTGAAAATGTTGAAATATCACTTCCGTTATACAAGGTGTCCCGGAAAGGTCATTACAACGCTCTTACACATAGAGTACACCTCAAAACAAGTCGATTTAACTAAAGTTACCTTAGTCCAAAAGGTGATAATAACTGAGCTACAGGGTGTCAAAGTTGAACAAATAAATCACATTTTCTTTAATATCTTTCGACTAATTCAAGCTAATTTCACGAACTTTTGGACTACAGTAAGTTTTGTTACATCCACTTATTTTGAGGTGTACTATATGTGGAAGAGCGTTGTAAAGAGTTTTCCGGGACACCTTATATAAAAATATGATCGCCTTAAGCGCCAAGTATTCCACCGATAAACTCCCTGGAGATTTCTCGTTTCTTCTTACAAAACAGGTTAGAAGTATAAAGTAGCTAAATGTGTAATTGTAATCTTAGAATCTATCTATTTTATATGCCAGCAGTACCTTTTCTGTGATGTTTTTGAAATTCCTCTGGCTACACCTCGTTTTGAACAGAGTGAAAGTGTTTTCGTTCCGCTCTTTTGATGTTTCTCTGATGATCATACATTTTCCAGGTCGAAATCTTACTCAAAGCATCCATCTTTTCTTGATATTTTTAGAAAATTAATTGAAAATTAAAAGTACAATATGGCGCGGGCTTGTGATTCGTTATGTTTACCCATATACACAGCAACCAGTACAATATTAGTTAAATCTCAAAGCAAAGCAACTTCGGAAAAGGTTTGGAGTGTACATTAATGTAATCAACGCATGGTTTTTTCAGACAGTGGTATAAGCACCACGAGAGTCAAAATTTAATATTGTCTTCGACCCGTAAACTCGCTTTACTGCTCTTAATAAATAATATATTATTTCGTGCGATCGGCCTTATTTATCAATATACCATGTCTACGTTTAGATAGGTAGGTTGACTCTACCGTTCATAATTAATTGATATGGATATTAAAAGGAAACATGACTGGTAAGTGATTACCAACGAAAAATAATATCAAGTTCACGAACGTTAAGGGTTTAAGTGGTCTCAAATATTACCTACGACCAGTAAACAGCCCTTAACCATCTTAAAACTTTGTATACTATAATGTACATAAAACTATTTAACTTTTAGCAATCGTTCAATCGACCTTTAAACATCACTTCGAACTTAATTTAATTTCTACACTTGGTTACCCAATCAGAGTTTTATTTTCAGACTCAGTACAATATCAAATAATTTGCAATTATAGCTTCAGGTAAATAGTTCGATTCTATATCTTGGTTTCATTACGGAATGCCAGCTTATGCGATCAATTATTGGGGAGTAGTTGCTACCAATTAATGCAAAGCAGCGGTTACCCCCGGAGGGAAAAAACTAATCCTTATGCCAGTTGCAGAAAGTGGCTTAATTTAGGATGTTTTTGAATTTCCTTTATAACGTTCTTCGCTTGATATAAAATGGAATCGTACCTGTAATACTTAAGTCAATAATATCATGAATAATGCGTTAACGCCAATTTTTAAAAAAGTGCGTCATATAAAAAAAAGTATGATGCAAATATATGTAAAGTGAAACTCCGCCATTTGTGACTGTTGCTTTATTCGTGATAAACTTTTGCTTTGGCCGCACTTGAGAAGGACTGTTCTTAAAAATAAAATAATTTATTTTTACGTTATTTTAATAAAATTAGCGAGCTGCACATGCAGGTCCTTTTACGGGCCCTTGTAATCACGGGTACAGCCGTGTTCCACGGTAGCACTGGTAGCTACTGCGCAGTGGGAGTGTGCGTTTGCATGTGTGTATGTGTGCTAATGCTCTCGCGTGCGCGGGTGCGTGTGCGCTTGCGTGTGCGTGCGCGCGTGCGCGCGTGCGCGTGTGTGCGCGTGTGTGTACGCGTGTGTACGCGTGTGTGCGCGTGTGTCTGTGTGTGAGTATGAGTGTGAGCGTGCGTGTGCGTGTGTGCGTGCGCGTGCGTGTGCGTGTGCGTGTGCGTGTGCGTGTGCGTGTGCGTGTGCGTGCGCGTGTGCGTGTGCGTGTGCGTGTGCGTGTGCGTGTGCGTGTGCGTGCGTGTGCGTGTGCGTGTGCGTGTGCGTGTGCGTGTGCGTGTGCGTGTGCGTGTGCGTGTGCGTGTGCGTGTGCGTGTGCGTGTGCGTGTGCGTGTGCGTGTGCGTGTGCCTGTGCGTGTGTGTCGCGTGTGCGTGTGCGTGTGTGTGTGCGTGTATGTGCGTGTGCGTTTGCGTGGCGTGTGCGTTTGTGTTTGCGTTTGCGTATGCGTTTCGGTTTCCGTTTGCATTTGCGTTTGCAACAACGGTTGCGCTTTCGTTTGTGTTTGAGCTTAAGTTGGAGTTTGAGTTTGAGTTTGAGTTTGAGTTTGAGTTTGAGTTTGAGTTTGAGTTTGAGTTTGAATTTGAGTTTCAGTTTCAGTTTGGGTTTGGGTTTGGGTTTGAGTTTGAGTTTGAGTTTGAGTTTGAGTTTGAGCTTTAGTTTGCGTTTGAATTTACGTTTTTGGTTTGCGTTTGCGTTTGAGTTTGAGTTTGAGTTTAGTCGTTTGCATTCAATTCTTATCTGGCATTTTGCACACGGTCGGGTTTATGATACCATGCATTAACTTCCCATGGCTTCAACTTTATTTTTGTGTTGTTTGTTTAACTTTAGTTTATTTCTAGTTTTATTAATACCTGCTTTCTGTTTGATTTTTATTCTCAAGTTATTGATTTTTTTAGATAATTGTTTTACACTAACCTCTTCTCCTGTGACCGCCTGCCATTCTGCTTGTAACTTCATTAATGCATTCTCTTTCGCTTACTAGGTACTGGTGATTTTTTTAGTACCACTTTATGATGTTGCAGTAAACTCTACAAATTTCACCTGATCGTTCTCTTCACAGGTCGTGCTTTTTTCATCGGAGCTCATAGCATTTCTGCTTCTTTCGTATTCACTTCTGTACTAACTAAATATGCTTTTTACATGCAACCAAAAATAATAAAATTCATGTCTAAGTTTGTTACAAGGTTGTAGTAAATGGTTTAAGAACACGAAACATTTACTACGGAGCTAAATCAAATCATTATTCATTAAAAACGAAGCAAATGCTGTTTCTTTTATGTTTTGCTTCGAAGGATTTGCTTTTGCCTTTACTTTTTACTTTGAGTGAATGCTTCATTTTTAATCATAGGACCCAATGTGTCAATATAGGATTGTTTATTCCCTTTAGGCAAATTGGTTCAATAGTTTGAAATATTTCGTCACATTCATAAAATAATCATAAATCGTATGATTACATGACGTATATATACATATTTTTTTGTTATGAACATTGTAATAGTTATTATTTCTTCATAATTATATCAAAAATGATATACAGAATTCAATCTAATTTTATCTATATGTGTTGTAAGATATTCAATTTATTAATATATGAAATATCTATATTGATTTAAACTAAAATATTTACATTTGTTACTATAAACAGCAAGAAAATAAAGTAGTTTTTAATGAATGCGATAGAGATAAACTATTTTAATGTCAATAGAACCACTGTGTGTGTGTGACCTCACAATCAGATAAAATATATGCTGGGTACATAAAACCATCATGTGTGGTCATCAGATAGTCTTTATTGAGTAAATTTGTAATGGAGCAAGCAATAAATTAAGATAGGTCATCGTCGTATTCATTTTTCTCATAAACTTCCCAGAATAGTAGGTGTTATTCTATGATTCTTCGATACGATTTTAACCACAATTATCGTAGAAATTTAAAGCAATATGGATTAAAGCCGCCGAGTATTATAATTTATCAAATTGATAAGCATATGGAAATAATTTGTTTTACGTTTATGCTGTTTTTATGATACCCAACATTAAAGATGGATCTGATTGCGGTTTTAGAAATGAAAGTTTATATTTAATTCTGCAGGTCATAACAAAATTATGGGTCTTGTATAAAAGTTATCAAGCCTAAAAATACTTGAAGTGTTTACACTTGGCATCTACTTTAGGTTTTTACCGTTTTATTAATAAGTTAATAAGCTCTTACACATTTTAAAAATTGACGGAATTACAATGGTATCAAGTTTAACAGTGTTTAAATATGTTTTATAATTAATTAAATTGTTTTTCAGTATAAGAATTAACGATTTTCAATTGATCTTTTAAATTAACATAAAGATTGAAATGGCATTGAAGTAGACTAGAATCTACTTGAATTAATTACCATAAATAAAAATAACTTCTATTAAAATATTGCTAATCCAATGATTCGCAAACGTTCCATACATAATGGATGCAAATTATTACAACCAAACGCTGTTCCTTTCAATTCTTTTTATAGGTTCATCTTGGGTCGTGTATTGTTGGTAGTGTTGGTTGGGACGTGAAATTGCAGACTTTTTCTACCGGATCTATAACTATTCAATATTTTATATATTTCACAATATTTCGATTTTAAAATATGATTAAATATGGTTTGTACATATACGTATATATATATATATATATATATATATATATATATATATATATATATATATATATATATATATATATTATATATATATATATATACAGGGTTTTCAAAGTTAAGTGGGCACTATTGCTATCTTCGTTATTATTGGTGCTACGAAGTCGGTTAAATAGGCAAAGAAGTAGCATTTTTTCCGCTCGTTACGATGATGAAATGAAAATGAAAATTGAACATCGTGTTCGCGAGTTATGTCAAAAATTTCCATTTTTTTTAAATGGCACACCCAGTATGCAATATCCATAATCGATAGAAAATTAAATTCTGAACACAAAAGTTCCTATGACATTTTATCCTAATGTTAAAAATGACAAAGTTATTGATCATTTATTGACTTCGTCAAGGTGGCTGGTATTACGTGAACAATATTTGTCATTTTCACAAATGTCATCAGAATTGATATGCCAAATTGAAGTTTGCTAATAAAAGGTTAAGAGTTTGTGTTTTTTGAATAGAAAAATGCCTTTCACCCATTCAGAAAAGTGTGATATGTTAGAATGTTACATCGTTTGTCAAAAAAACAGTTATCGAGCGCGTGAGCGTTACAGTGATTTGTTTCCTACGCGTCATTTACCGGATAGAAGATACTTTTTGGTTTTGTATCGTAAATTCAATTTTTATTTTGATTTCACCATCGTAACGAGCTGAAAAAATGCTACTTCTTTGCCCATTTAACCGACTTCGTATCACCAATAATAACGAAGGTAGCAATAGTGCCGACTTAACTTTGAGAACCCTGTATATATATATATATATATATATATATATATATATATATATATATATATATATATATATATATATATACAGGGTGAGTCAGTTTTTTGTAGACAAACTTTAACTTAGTAAAATTTCCGAAGAATTCAATTTGATTATGTTCAGATCAACGATTTTATTTTTTACGTCTATTTGTAAATGTAAACTTATAAAGATAGTCGTTGAATTACAATTCCACGACTTTCATGCTAAAGAATTTTTTAATCAAGTTGTATTAATTTATAAAACAAACTTTGGCGTTTTTCTTTATGCTCAAAAATTTTTCCAAGTAAAAACAGGAGTTAATATAATCACAAATTGACAGAATGAAATTATTCTAAATTTAACAGAATTTTTTTAACAAAATTGCTGTATACTCTTACACAAGTTACTTTTTCGTTCAAAGCAAATCTAAAGCAATCCTTAATGATATTTCTAAATTTAGATCAGTCCTAGATTCAACTAGGCGAACTAAACCTAACCTTTCTAACCTAGAAAGGAAAGCGGCCATTTCCCTTAAGAATGACCCAACGATCAAAATTCTACTGGCAGACAAAGGAAACGCGACTGTGGTAATGGGTATGGACACTTACAACAGTAAGATTCAAGAACTACTAGACACGGGGCGAGTACAAACAAATACTAAAAGACACCACACCATCAATCGAATGACGCTGGCAATACATAAGCGGGAGATCTCCGACTACCAGAGAACTAGACTTACCCCACACTACAGTAAACCTCCGCATCTGTACGACCTACCAAAGATTCATGAGCAAAGAATTCCTCTGAGACCAATTGTGAGCTCGAGAAATTCACCTTGTCACCCATTAGCACACTATCTGCTAGGTATCATCACACCCTTATCGGGAAAAACCGAGTCTATGGTCAAGAATACGCAGCACTTCGTGGAAACCATCAGAAACCTCCAACCAAGCCACGAAGAAATACTGGTAAGCTTCAACATTGCGAGTCTATTCACAAATGTGCCTACCGATAAGGCACTAACTATCATAAGGGACAAGCTGGAAAGGGATGAAACGTTAGATGAACGCACGCAACTCTCGGTAAACATAATAATGGAACTTCTGACAAAATGCGTTATAACTACATATTTCCAGGTAGAAGACAAATTCTACCAACAAGAGTTTGGGATGGCGATGGGTTCCCCACTATCACCCATAGTGAGCAATATATATGGAAGACTTTGAAGACTAAGCGATATCCGAATTCACAGAGAAACCAAGGATGTGGCTTAGATACGTGGACGATATGTTCGTAGTTTGACAACGTGGCAAGCATAAACTAGATGAATTCCTAGATCATCTAAATAGCCGCGCACCCTCCATCAAATTCACAATGGAATTGGAGTCGGAACAAAAACTGCCATTCCTGAATATACTTGTACACATGAATGACAACACTTTCACGACAAGTGTATACAGGAAACCTACCCACACGGGGAGGTACCTACACTACAACTCCAATCACCAGAAAAACGTGAAGATAGGTGTGGCAAAATGCTTGTACGATAGAGCAAAAACGATATGCTCAAAACAAGAGGACCTGAACAAAGAAAAAGAAAATATCGCTAGGACACTCAAAGAAAATGGCTACGCCGATATAACAGCTAACCTAAACAGGGAAAGGGTAACCGAAAAAGAAGAACCTAAATACACAGCGATAATACCACATATACAAGGTACCTCAGACAAAATACGAAGGATAGGCAGTAAATACAAGATACGCACTGCCTTCAAATCGACCAGAACGCTCAGGGGAATGCTAACCAAAACCAAACCATACAATGAAGATCAGAATTCCAAGAATTGTGTATATAATCTACCATGCGAATGCGGCAGACCATACATAGGAGAGAGCAGTAGACCACACAAAGTAAGAACGCAGGAACATAAGAACAACGTCCGCAAGGGCGATACAGAAAGATCAAGAATCGCCGAACGTGTCTGGAACGAAGACCACCGCATCCAATTATAACGCTTTTACCTTCGGTGGACGGTTAGTTATTATCAAAGCGGTGAACTGCGGTTGGACTATCGCGGTATAATCGGGTTACTCGAGCGCCAATCTAGGTAACTGGTGATATAGAGGCCTAGATTCCTCTTCGTGGAGAATTAAAAGGGTAAAAGCGGTCCAAGTAGCGTCAGTGAAGACGTCGGCCTACCAGGGTTTCGGAAGATTTAAATCGGTGCCGGTATTTAAAACTTGTGTCGTTGTTGAGTCAGAAATGCGCGGTCTCGGTATTGTGACTCCAAAATAAATTCAATTACCAAAAAAAATAAAACTCCTCATACGGAGGTCGGAAGCAAATGTTTTCAGTGTCGGATAAATAATAAAAAATAATTTTATAAGTTGGAAATTAAAATCCAGGACGATTCGTCAAATAAAAAAATATAAAAAATATAAACCAAACTCTCGGTCACAGTACAGAAATTAATTTCGTTATCGCGGGTAAGCGGGACAACTTAAACTAATATTTCTCGGGCAAAAATAATACAATAAAAAAATTGGGTGGTTACGGTGCGAGGACTCAGCCTCTAATTTATTCGGGCGCTGAAAAAAAAACACACTATAGTGCTTGGCGATATCACTTAATAAAATAATTTTTCGCCAACGGTGGCGAAAAAAAAATAATACCTAAGTTCCTAAAATAAAAAAATATATAACTGCCAACGGCGACGGAAAACCAAAACTAAATTCGTAAAAGAAATATAAAATCAAAATGGTGTTTGTCTAAACAGGCTATAAAATAATAAACTAATTAACCGTTGATCTGTTTGAGACGGCCTATCGGTTTAATTAAAATAAATGTTATATTCTGACAACTTAAATAACAGATCGTACAATATCCAAAATTATCAAACAAAATAAAAAAACAATATTGGTAGTTAATAATCGGCTACTTGCTGTTAATAGAAAACTATTTTAGTCGAAATAGAATTAATAACAGTATAGTAGGTGCAATATTTGTGTCACCCGGTATATACACGGGTATCGGCTTGTGACGGAAAACTACAACTAAATTAAAAAATAGAATATAAACACAATGTGTTTGTTAGACACTAATAAAGGCGGTTATATGAAATAAAATTATCGAGAAATTTATTCTTTTAAGACTAACATAAAAGAAAAATTCTGATTACAAAACTTAACCAGCTGCAAATTTCAAAATTTAAGGTGTAATCGGTGATGGAAACCTTGAAACAATAAGGTAAAGAATAAAATTCCTGATCTTATCGCATAATTGCACACATGCAAATACAATGTTAGTTAAATATATTTATTTCTCGTACGTACAATATCTATTAATATAGGATTTTCTATTTGTGTTATGTAAACAAAATAGCGGACGGTAATTGATCAACACATCGACAGTAGTAGGTGAATTAAATTAATATTCTTAATAAACAAACTTACTTGAATAGCTCAGGGCACACACACCTTCACTTCAAAACTCGTATATATAATAATAATTTTATTCACGTTTTGAATAGTCCAAAACATATTGTGTTTGGTGTATTTGATAAGAAACACGTCTTTTAAACCTGAAATACTTTTATGTGAAATTATGAATTATAATGAAAATCACAAGTATACCGGGCCGTTAATACACCGCTATTTAACAATTTATACGGTTGTTCGGTAACGGAAATTATAGATTCGTTACACAATGAGATAACATACAGAGAGTGGCAAAAGACGAAAACACAACTCGTCGAAAACTCAAAGAAGCCACATACATCGCACTAGCAGAATATTCAATAAGCCAAGCTAGTGTAGAAATGAAACCCATATGGATTCCAATAATGTGCGAAGAACTTAAGCGCAATACATGCGCAATAAACTTCTGCGCAACCACGAAAAAAGTTATTTGTTATATATATATATATATATATATATATATATATATATATATATATATATATAACATATGAATTCGACTCAAGTGCGAAAATAGTCCTTCTCAGGACTAAGCCTGATGACGGAAGCAAGAGCCCGCTTCCGAAACG
>JARFJB010001910.1:1097500-1100000 GCA_036346205.1 Vesta saturnalis
AAAAACGACTGTTTAATCTTCCAGATTAAACAGGGTATTTTAATAATGTTAATAATTTTGTAATTTTATATTTAGTAATAAGAATTGACAATTAAGAAATGTGTAAAACGAATAGAAGCAAAACTGTATATAGAGCAGGTTAATTATTGCGACAAATTGTGCTGATACAAAAGTGTGTAAGGTTGAAATTACACATATACGATATGCATTATAACTAGTAAGCACAAAAGGCGCTTAAAAGAATAAAACATGACCTACTAACTAGGTCAAATAATAAAACGTCATGTAAAACATTGTATATAAAGTGTAAATATTATCGAATAAATCAGTTCTTGAATGAATCCATCCTTTATTCAATTACTCAACAGGGTTGTGAGGAATAGTCTACAATGGTACAGTGACGGCGTACCCTCACATTAAACCCCAACTAATCAATCTCTCTAATCAGAGAATTGAACATGGTCCTTCGAGCCCAACATCGGCAACCAGTAGAATGAACATGGTCCTTCGAGCCACCAACATCGGCAACCAGTAAAATTAGTCATGGTCCTTCGCCACCAACATCGGCAACCAGTAAAATTAGTCATGGTCCCAACCCAACATCGGCAACCAGTAAAATTAGTCATGGTCCTTCGAGCCAACAACATCGGCAACCAGTAAAATTAACCACATCCAACCAAAGCAGCAGCTATTGAACATCAGCCTATTGAAGACATCAACACCACCAGCTACATTCAATTCACCACCACCGCCAAAGAAGTTACAGCAGCAAGTCTACCTTCAACTATAAGGATTTACGCCCCTTATAGGAAAGAAGAAACATAACGACAGTGGGTAAGAAAATCAAGCTTTATAAATAAAAACAACACAAGACTCAAAGCGAAAAATGGAGAAGATAAACAAATTGGCCAACACCCAAAATGAAATTGGCAAGGCTATGGAGAAGATGTTTACAAATATGAAGAAAGATGCGGCCACGGAAGAACAAGGTGTACATTAATGAACGTAGCAAGGCATTGGAAACATGGTGGGAAGAAGCGAACAGCACACAATGAAATATCCAAACTGCAGATAGATGATCATGACTACCACACTCAGAATACTTTGAAAAATTGGGTAAACTATTAATCACATTAAGAACTATCTGACAGAACTGGAAAAGAAGCTAACAACCACCTCGCAAGAAGACGATGGGGTCGATAAAGAACAAGAACAGCGATTGAAAAGACAAGAGATCAAGTGCAACAACTAGGTGCTCTATTACAACAAGTAGAAGAAAGATTGAAAAGAAGAAAACACGGTCCAACTTAAGTTATGGCAAGACAAGATTCAGCGCCAATGGACTGCAATTGAAGACCTGCACGAACACATCAAGGTCATGAAACAAAACATCAGGACAACTATTTTTCAAACAGCGAGTTCGAAAAACCGAACAATGGTGTGACCAAATAAGCATCGAACTCGGAAACAAAATACAAATGGTTGGAGATAAGACATGCAGCATCAAGATGCCAGAAATAAAGCTACCTATGTTCAGCGGTGGCTATGAAAATTGGATGACATTCCAAGACCTGTTTGAAAAATAATACACTCCAACAAAACGGTGACAACAATAGAAAAAATGCAGTACCTTAAAAGCAACGTCACAGGAGAAGCATCAAAACTAATCCAACACCTTCAAATAGCAGAATGCAATTACAAAACAGCATGGGAAATTCTCGAGGCAGATACAACAACAAACGGTTAATGGTAAAAGTTTTAATAGACAAAATTCTAGACTTTCCCACCATCCAAGAGCAAGATGCAGGTGCAATAAGGCGTCTGCATGACACCACTTATGAGTGTCTGGAAGCAATAAAGAACCTAGGAGTAGAAACAGCCTCCTGAGGTCCTCTTATTGTCCACATAGTAGCAAGAAAATGGGACGCAGAGACAAACAAACTATTCGAACAATCGCTGAAAGCACCAAATGAAATACCACTAATGGAGGAAGTAATGGAATTCCTCAAACTAAGATTCCAGTCAATGGAAGCGATGTCCCAGGCAAGAAAATCACACCATACTACCACACGAGGACAGCCCCAATGGAACCCCAGTGGCAGAATAAACGGCAAGCATGCGTCTACTGCAACCAACATCACAAGTTGGGTGTCTGCATCAAGTTCAAAGGGTTGTCAACACAAGCCAGGATCACATTCGTGAGAGAAAAACGTCTATGTTTCAATTTCATGGACCACAGTTCCAACATCAGATGCCACGCAATACGGCGGTGCACAACATGTCAGTACCCGCACCACATTACTGCACCAGGAATACAAAAACCTGCAACACACCAGCAAACAAAATCGGCACGCGCATCAACCAAAAAGTTAAAAACAAGCAGCCCGAAAATAGAAAAAGAAGTTTTATTAGCACAGCAATTATCAGAATAAAGGACATCTTCGGTGAATTTCAAATGTTACGAGTATTAATCGACCCAGGGTCACAGGCATCATTCATT
>JARFJB010001910.1:1105000-1357500 GCA_036346205.1 Vesta saturnalis
TGAATAAGCTTTTTGCGGTCTGGCCAGTATATTATTAGTAGCCACTTTAGTGACCGTGACCTGTCATTAAAAGTTAATAATGTCGTTCCGAATTATTTACGTAAGCCAGGAAAATTTTGATATTTATGAAAACTACGCATTTTATGAGTGAAAATAATTCGTTCGCTTCGGTTCAGGAAAAACAAAATTTTATGGGGTTTGTGACATGCATAGCTTCTTTATACCGTTCTTTTAGTTTTAGTTAGAGGTAGGTACTAATTAATGATTGTATATATTACACTTTTCGCTAGTCCATTCATTTCATTTAACGAACATTTTAATATACACATCCCCAGATTTTTTCAATTTTCATAGTTACAGTAAAAAAAGTTTTATTGGGGTCCTGTAGCCACCTCACGTGGTATTTTATGTAGCTCAAAAGCACGTGCGGAAATTGAATAATTAACTTACTGTAAGTATACGCCTACATAGAATATACTAACAAAATTATTTGTAATATCTACTATTTTAAATCTTGCATAATGTCATATGAAAGAGGCTGCTCGCTCATACAGCAAGAGCTTGTGAATGAGATTTGGAAGTTATCTGATGACGATTTTGTTGAATCGGATAACGAAGAGTTTGTGTCAGAAGACGAGGATAACGTTTCATATATAGAATAGGATGATGATTATATTCCTAAGCAAGAAAACGAAGATGTTGCTACGTCAGATAATGAAGCTGAAGAAGGTGAGTCGATTTTCAATAATATAGGTCTAAAAACCTATTTCTCACGAATGATATGAGAGAAATAATTTGCAGACATACTAATAATGAAGCTGAAAGTTCAGTTTGATGCCTTTATTGGAGTTGTACTTTCAGTAGCAACTTTGCGTTGAAAAAAATTTTCAAAGCGTCAAGGTTACGTCATAGATTTATCGCAATTCGTACCTTTGTTAGATTTGACGACAAAGTGACAAGGCAAATTAGATGAGAAACGGATAATTTAGCAGCAATCCGACTCATATGGAAAAAAGTACTACGCTTCTATCTTATAGAAAATAAAAGACAACTCAAATACGGATATTTTGATGCCAATAGATTAGTCTTGATAAATAGAACATTTAATATCATTGGGCCAATGTTGTAAGTCTTATTCCTTATGTAGGTTGTGTGAGTAAGACGGAGAGGAAAGTATCCAGTAATGAAATGGAACAATACTTTTAATTTTTATAAAACTACTTTTTTAATTGCATTTATGTATTGGTTAGATTGCCTCTAGTTAAATAATATTTTCCTCTCTGTCTTACTCATACAACCTACATAAGGAATTTTAATCACAAAATCATTTATTGTGTCTTAATTATAAAACTTACATTGGCGCAATGATATCATATCTTCTATTTATCAAGACGAATCTATTGGGATCAAAATATCCGTATTCGAGTGGTCTTTTCCTTTGCCGAAAAAAAGTTTTGTACCAGGTGAGTCACTAACAACAAATGAACAATTAGTGGCCTTTCGAAGCAATTGCCCATTTTGCCAACACATCAAATCTAAGCCTGCAAAATACGGGATTAAAATTTGGGCCTTGGCTGACGTTGAGGCGACTTACCTTACAAATATACACTGACAATCTTCCAGCGACCAAGGGGTCGTAAAAGGTCTAATGTCACCGCTTTTCAATACAGGTCGTGTAGTAGCCACAGACAACTTTTTTACTTCGGCACCTTTGGCTGAAGAATGCTGAAGATGCTGCCCTTGTCCTAGGTCTACTGACAGAAAGATTGATGTAAAATGTCATTCTTGTCGAATGTTCATCTGTAAAAACCACAGACGTGGGAATGGCTTGAAAGTAATTTTTTTCAATTGTGCATTTAGTTTAATCTGAATTGTTCATTATTTCGTTCTTTTGTTACTATTATTATGTTCTGTGTACGAGCTATAATAAAAATATTAAATGTTTTGTTACTAAGGTATGCTTTGATGCAATCAAAGCTAGCGCGACATCGTCCTTGCAGCATAACAATCGCATCGGCTTCAATTTTAACTTTAATATAGCATATTAAAGTATAAATGGATAAAAAGGTCTTTAAAATACGCGCGATTTTTCGAGCACGACGGCGAAGCTGGAGTGCTTGAAATAGAGCAAGATCTTTAAAGACCAGTTATCCACGAATACTTTACGCTATTTTTTTTTATTGGTGCACCTTGAAATCGTAAATACTAGTACTGTTATTACAAAAAATGGAAATAAGAGCTAATAATATAAAGTATGTAAATAAAAATTAATATATCTAACAATACTAACTGTACTTTCTATTTTCATTTATTAAATTAATAGTGTTAAATAATGTTTAAAAAAAGATTTTGAATTTGTTAGTAATATTTTATTTGACGTTACACGGTACTCCTGTCAGATCCATAATCAACAAATTGTCATTTAGACCTCACGTTTCTTGAGTTGTTGATGTTGCCATGGTAACTTTAAAAACGCCCGTTTTTGAAAGTTCGGTTTAAACATGCTAAGGCGTGCTTTAAATGGGTAAAATCGGGCACCAATAAAAAAAAATATTTATCAAAACTATATTTATACTGCCATATTTTAAGATATCCACCCACTTTTGTAACCATTTATCGTAAAAAAGTGTGGGGTCGCTCCAGGACTCACGCCGTCCTTTACACAGCACAAAATAGCGTAGTAATATAAGGGTTAATCAAATTTACTACATACGGTATTCAAAGTTCTCGTTGTCGCATTAGAGTGGTCTACTAACTTTGACTTCAATGAGCCGCTGGGTTATCTAATTGGGAGTGTAAAGGGTTCTAGCCACCCAATTACCAAATTTCGTGTTATCCAAGTTACAAATGAAATATCCTTGTAATAAAGTTTAATAGCTTTGCAGGTTAAGATGTGTGTGGGTTGTCTACTTGTAAATAGGTAATGCTTTGGTCTTAAAATGGACTTTATTAATGATTCCTTTATAGTAGGGTTTTTACGGGTGGTGCGTTAGATTTTTATATTATCTAGGTTTTACGCAAATTATTTTGATAAGTAGTTTATGGACCAGTAAGTAAATTATTTTGTGTATAATAAATGCCTCCTCACAATTGAGGCCTATGGAGATTTTTACGATTACAGATCTAACTAAATATTTTTGTCATACCCTTAGTCCGAGGTACAGATGCTAATTAATAGTTTTTTCAAATAACATACAAAACCTTTGAGAACAATTATTAAAATTCTATGAATTTCCCACATTTTTACCATCCAAGCTACATATACATATGTAGGTATAGAAGGTTGACCAATAGACTGTTCTTCACTAACCCTAAATCGTCTTATTAGCTCATCTTACAACGTTGGGAAAAAATTCGCCAAGATGGGCAATGATGCTTGTGCGCGTGTGTGAGCGGGTGCGTATGCCTATGCGCGTGCGTGTATGTATGCATGTGCGCGCGAATGCGTGTGCGTGTGCGAGATCGAGTGCGTAAGCGTGTGTGCGTGCGTGTGATTGTGTGTGCGTGTGGGTGCTGCTTGTGTGTGCTGCTATGTGAGCGTGAGCATGAGCGTGTGCGTGTGCGTGTGTGCCTGTGCGCGAGAGTTTGCCTATACGTATGTGTGCTTGTATGCGTGCGCGTGTGTGTGGTTGTGTGTGTGGCGTGCGTGCATGTGTGCGTGTGCGTGTGCGCGTGCGTGTGGATGTGTGTGTGCGTGTGAGTGTTTTTCTTTGGAGTTATCTTTTTTACCCACAAACACCTTTAAACCTGTTGATTACTTGAATGTCGCCAAATTTTAGCTCACATTAACAAATAAATAAGCTATTCAACGAAAAACACGGCATCGTTTAAGAAAAATTAGAATCGCAACAAAGATTTTTTCGTCATTTTTATATTGAAACGACAAAAAAATAGTTATTTGTGTAACTAGTGCAAGAAGTATATATTGGTTACACGATGCATGAAGTGCAACAAATATGCCTTTTACACATGTTGCACATAACGTTTTCTTCTAGGGCCGAATTAAATTGTTTTAAGTTTTATTTGTATTTAAGGGTATTTTGCAGTATAAGAAAGGTTACTAATTCTTAGAATAGTTCTAACAATAACATGAACAGTTTAAACTAACTGTTTATTTGATTATTTGATTTAATTTCAATTTTAATATCGCAGTTAGAGCCATTTACCATGGTAATTGATGGACAAACTTCATTTTCAGTAATTTTTTGAATTTTGTTTTCGTTCTTGCTGATGGAGGTTTCAGGTTCTTCACTTAAAGCTCTTTTTCGGATTGTTGTGAAGTTTCTGGTACTGGTACATCGTTCACCTTCCAGAATTTGATCCGCTATCTCGATTTTTTTTAGAGATTGACCCTTAAATGTAGCTCTGAGCTACAGTTAGATTTCCATCCTGCATGGTGTATTAATGTTAACATGTCTGCCCCTGATTCCACAAGTAATGTTGCAGAATGCTTACGAAAACAGTGTCCTGTGTATTGCACTGGGTTCTCAATATTTACGTGTTTCTCAATATCACGTGGAGTTTTACTAAAAGTATTTACACCAACAGGTTGAACTGAGCATTTTCCGTTATAATATTTTATAAAAAATCTCCGGTGACTGATAGACAGGGGACGAAGAAATGCATATTCGCGATATTTTTCATCAAAATTAAAACATCTAATTTTACCGCTTATTACAAAGGTTTGTTTAGTTTTGCTATCCGGAATGTTCACAATTATGATAGAATCCATGTCATTAATATCATTTAATGTCAGTTTCTGTAACCCGCCCCTGCGACATGCTCCTGCAATGCCAAATACTGCAACTATCTATATCAAATTATAAGTAAGGTTAGAGTTAAAAATTAACATCATTCCCATGTGTTACCTTCATCATTAGGAGCTTCAATTAAAAATTTGTCAAATTCCTCTCGGGTAAAAATTTATGATTTCTTGGGACGGTATACCGACTTCTTCTTCAGAAAGAGAATTAATTTGGTAAAATGACGAATTTCCCCTTTTTTAATTGATTAAAAGTGCAGCCTTCACATTGAATACTCTGACCGCAAGGTCGATGTGTAACAACCCATTTTGAGTTGTATTAAAATATACCGTAGTTTAGGTCTTTCGTTCATTCAGTTGTAAATATAAAAAAACATTTTTAAATTGCATTTTGGTGTAACTTAAGTGCATATCTTCTTAAGGGTATATACTTCTTAAAGGTTTATACTCCCACTTTAAATGATTCTTCTGCTCAAATATTATCGCGCAACGCGTCATAGTTGACTTAATTCATTGCGCAAATCTTTTCGCGCACGACTACACGGTCTGATATTCTAGGCGTCCATTGTAGTACTTAATGAACCTTATGTTGAGTAGGAAGCCATATTTTTGGGTTTCCACCTAAATTTTGTGAAAGTGCCATTGATTTGATGGTAAGATAAATTAACTAGTAATACTAAAAATTAAAACATTTGCTCTTTTCAGGCACTTTTACTTTTACTTTTTGATTGCACAATTAATACTACTGTTACGTACGCTTTCATTTTATGATTGCAATTTTTGCATTCAAAGTTTCAAGAAAATACAATAAATACTGGTTTATTCAATTTCAAAAAGACAAATTTATTAGAAATAAAATTCCAGTTTTGGTGTGGTTGACAACATAAAAGCATTGTTATTGCAATATATTGCGCAACATTGACACAAGGATTACGTCACCTTGGTTTGCATTTCTGCATTATTTTTTTATATTACCAGGGGTTCTCAAGAAGATGTATTATATTTTGTAATAGGTATTTAATGTTTAATGATTTTTTAGTAATTTAAGGCTATTTTTAAGATATATATTATTTAACCCTATCATTTTAACTATTAATAAACATAGTCTGTATATTTTTTTATTTTTTACATTTTGATAAAATTTTTATTGTAAAACTCGGTTTAGCTATTCCGAGCATTATTAAAAATAACTTGGCGTCCGAGATCATTTTATTAGTGTTACATTGCAATTTTTTTATGTTGATGTTCAGTGGAAGTAAACTAGCAGAAGATTTGGTAATTAAGCAAATCAAAAGAGTGAACCACCCTATGTTAATCTACCGACTGCGACAAAGGCATTATTTTTGGTGAATGGTTAGTATCTCCAGTTAGTTTAACGATTTGTGTTTAGAGAACATTTTTACACTCATTTATTTTACACTGATTATATTTATGATCTTATTTAAAATTTATACCATTACCACCATACTATAGATGGTTTTAGTATTTTTCGTTTAAATACGCTAGGAGGACGTTTTCAGTTATGTGCATAACAAACTTTATGTCACATCAGTCTAGAACAAATTTCATACTTTTTTAGAATTATCGGGTAACAAGTCTTGTGTGGCTTCATTTGCTGTTTCAATTATATCTGAAGTACAAATAGTTTCTAACTCACTCTCCGAACTCGACATTTTCAACGGCTTTACAACAAGATAACGAAATTTTAAACTGACAACTTGGAATTAATTACGTATATTATCACTGTCAGACGACAGCCATAGGTAACTAAGAATATGCTTTCGTTAGTAACAAGAATTGGATTAATCAAAATTAGAGTAAAAAATGTTGCTTTTAAATATTAAACAGTAACGTCTTGAGGAATATTTAGTGGTACTTAAGTAGCTATAGTTACCACGTTTATACATACGCCGTACACTCAAATTACAAGAAAAAATGTTATCTTTAGATCAAACTCGAGTTTTAAAGTTTTTTGGCACTAGTGCAAAAATTAAATTACTTTTTGCACTAGTGCAAAAAAGTTAAACTTTTGGCACAGTAGATAGTGTAAAAAGTAGTAACTTTTTGCACGATCGTAGAAAAAATGATTTTTTCTTACCCTACTCGGATCCTAAAAAATTCACGCCGCTTTGAGGGTAGGTAGGCGGGCGTGGAATCTACCTATTGGGATGATTTTGGTGTCAAACGTTTTGTAATTGAGTCTACTTTAATTTGGTATGCGTCGGATGGGGTCTCAAATGCACTAGACAAGAGCTACTCCCACAGGAATCAGAAGAAAATCCTTTTGGCCAAGTTGTGTCTACTTTGGACGACAATCACTTTTTGCCAGTGCACCGGAGAGATAAGGTATATATTGCAACGTATAAGAGCAAAGTCTTGTCAGTTCAAATACGCCACTATTTTTGATATGTAATAATTAGAACTCGAAATATGTGCGTTTGAAAAAACAAGATGGCGTCGAAGGGTGTAAATGTTCAAATTCAGGGTTAGACTATTCATCAAAGACCCTTTCGAGTGAGCACCAAAAGAAAAAATGTATTATAAATTGGTGGGTCATTTACTAATTGCACTGGACTAGTGGTTCCAATTTTGTGTTACAGGTTTCCGCCGAACATAGGGAAATTTTAAAAGGTTATTAATATTTACTGTGAAATATTCCCCTTAAGTTAATTTTATTGTTTTGGGCCATGTTTTATACAGTTACCTGTCAGCATTAGTATAGCAAATATTCAAATGGGAAATGTAAACCATTTATATCTTATAATTTTTGTTATGAACGAATAAGTTCAAAAGTAAATAGCAAACTACAAGTCGTAGGTTCAAATCCTACTCGAGGTAAACTTTTTGTTTATGCATTTAATGAAATTAATAATAATTTCTTCATTTATATCTTCAGATGCGTAACTGTTATAACCAAATAAGAAATTGCAAAATAATTTGACATGTAACGCGTCAAATATTTTTCTAGTTTTTTTTATTCTTGCTAGATTAAATGACAAGCAGTTAAATCTCGATAAATGCGGACCAATCACGCGTTTCCTTGTTTGACAACTTCTTAGTTAGGTATAAACACCTAAAATCTATGGTATAATAGAAAAAAAAACATAAACAAAATTACTGTAACGTAAAAGAATTAGATTAGAAACATAAAACTGCAGTAACCTAACAAAAGTAGAGCCGGGAATCGAATCTGCCTCAACCGCGTGTCAGGTGACCAATTATACTACTAGACCAACCGCGCTTTTCCATTTTAACGTTGGAACTATTTTTTAAACCGTTTATTGGCACGCATCAATTCCCGTAGCTCTAGCTTACTTGCAGCTAATCTAATTATATTACTACTAATATATATATATATATATATATATATATATATATATATATATATATAAGTAAAACTATACAATAATCAGTGTATATTATTCTACGTCTCTTAAGCTTAAACTATTGAAATTTCAATGTAGTGCAGTTCAGCGAATGTACTCCGCTACTTTTAATAATTTACTGAGGAAATCTAAACCGAAAAATGTAGTAAGTCAGGATAGAAAAATCAATAGTATATCAGCGTCAGTGTAACAAATAAAAAACAACAAGACTGTAAGTAGAAACCATCATATTACAAATAAAGTCTGTACACGCGAACAGCAATAGCCAAACCGGGCGCTGATGTGATACCTAATCGCAAAGTCGAACTACAGCGGAGATAACCTCGGCCTTATAAATACGGCTTATAATTCTTGTCAATTAATCTCTCTATAAAAATACATAATATGTAAGACAAATTCGCGTTTTAATAAATCACAACAGAAAAATACACACGCCCCGCGTAACTAAGCAAAACACCGACAAGAGTCAAGTTTAGAGGGTCGACCGGCCTTTGACTTTTACCGTGGTGAATAAAACAAATCGCGTATAAACAGACGTTTTAAACCCAGACAGATTCAAAACCGCTACACGTCAAACATACAAAATTAATCTCACATGGTAAAAATGGAGCACATCCTTAAAGAAATTAGTGATAAATTAATGATTCTAGAAGACAACGGAAAAATCCGGAGGTGCGCGAAAACAGAATAGAAAACAAACTGGGCTCAATACAGTCGGAGATACTGAATCTAGAAAAGAAAAGAATAGACAATCAAGAGAGAGAGAGAGAGATGTGTAAAACCACAAACTACAATGCAAAATTAATGAACAAGAAAGGAAAATAGGCTCGAAAGAGAAATAAGAAAGAAAAACCTACTGACTTTTGGCATAAAGGAAACGGAAAACGAGAACCTGGAAACTCATCAACAGAAGATAAAATAAGTGATAAACAAAATAGGAGTTGAAATCGAACCGCAAGAAGACATAACGGTTATCAAAAGAATAGGGAAAAGAGATGGAAATAAAGAAAGGCCAATAATGGTAGAAATAAACAACAGAAATAAGAAGCTCGAAATTATAAAATCCACAAAATATCTAAAAAATACAAATTGAAGAAACTAAGCGAAAGAACCCCAACAGAAAAAGACCTAAAAAGGGAAGAAATACAAAAAATAACGAGAACCAACAGATACAAACCAAAAAACTGATCCAACACAAATCTATAAACCAAAAACGACAACAGACCCGGCTAATGACAACGGACAACGCTAAAAACATATTAACAACGACAACAAACTAAGAAAAAAAGAAGACAAAACAGGAAAACAAGAGAAAACGGGTAAAAATTGCTACAATGAATGTCCAAACACCAAAAGGAGTTGGCAAAGAAGAACAGAATTTACACCAGTGGATGGAAGATTAGCTTCAATAAGGCTAAAAACGAAAACCACGAATATCTCAATTATTAACGTTTATGTCCACGGAAACCGCAAGACAAGATCGCTTTTACGAAAAGTTAAGAAGGCTGTGCGAAGAGATACCAAAAAAAGATGAAATTATAATCCTGGGAGACGCATATGCCCAAAGGAACCGTATCTGAGTGAAGTGAGATAGAATAAAAAGGGACGATACACGAAGCAACGAATGACCATGGACATATGCTATGCCAGTTAGCAGGAGCATTTAATATGGCTCTCCTGTCCAAAAAGTATGAACATTCCAAAAAACATAAAGCAACATAGAGACACCCAGCAGGTCCAGTGGAAAACCAAATTGACCATATATTAGTCACGAAAGGGATAAGCAACAAAACAACTGATACGAAAACGTATAGAGGCGCACAAGCCGAATCTAATTACAAAATTAAGAAACATAGATATAAGGAAACATTATAACGTCAAAAACAAACGTAGAAGCTCTTCAGGCAGCAGAAAGGAGGAGAATATTCCAAGAAGCATACGCCAAAAAAACACACGAAACGAAATAATAAATAGAGAGGATATAGAAACATTATGGAGCGAGATAAAACAAAATATACAGAGAACGACAGAAGAAGTGTTAGGGGAGAAGAATAATAAAAAAGAAAACAAAAGATTGGTATGATGAAGAATGTGAGAAGCAAGAATACAAAAAGAAAATGGACCAACACAAGAAGAGAATATCAAATAAAAGGAAACAAAACAAACATGATATACAGAGGAAAGAAAACGACTGGATGGATAACAAAATGGAAGAAATTGAACAAGAGAATAACAAGCACAATGTAAAACAATTCTACAGTCAGATAAAGAACCAAACAAAGTCACCTAGAAACCGAACAAGATGGCTAAATAACAACGGAGGCCAAACAGAGTACGAGTCCCAAAAACTCGAAGATAGCTGGAAAGAATAATGCACAAAAATATTTAACAAAGAAACACTCATAGAACAACCAGAAGGCGAGGCAAAACTACAAGAACAAGTAAACGACTATCCAACAGAACGAAGTTTTAGGAGAAACAAGCAAGCTTAGAAATGGTAAATTCCCGGGAGAAGATGGAATAGAGTCAAAACCTTTGAAATATGGGGGTCAGATATTACACGTACATCCTAATAAAACAGACATGGAAACAACATAAAATGGCAGAAGTGAGTGGAATACCGGAATTATAACTCCGATACATAAAAAAAGGATATAAGGAACAATGCGAGAAGTAGCGAGCAATAACCTTACTGAATGCTGTCTATAAAATTCTGGAAAACTTGGTAAACAAAAGGCTAAAACTGCAAGCAGATAAAATTCTCGGGGACTACCAGAATGGTTTTAGACGAAATAGATCAGTGATGAATGAAATACACACTCTGGAGCAAATATTCCAAAAGACAAGGTAATACAACAGAAGTACATACACTCTTTCTAGATTTTAAGAGTGCGTTCGACTCGATCTATAGAATAAAAATGATGCAGGTGATAAATACACTAACAACATCTCAAAGAATAAGACCTCCTACATATGATATTAAAGGAAACGAAGGCGAAAGTAAGATTTCAAAAAATAATAACAGAGGAATTCCAAGTAAAAAAGGGGGTAAAAGATGGGGGAGACTCAATCTCCCCCACATTGTTCAACTTGATATTAGAAAGCGTGTTAAGAAACGCAAAACTAGACAAAAAGACCATTTTTAATGACGGTATACAAATAGTAGCGTACGCCAATGACTTCACTGTAATAGCAAACTCAAGACAGAAACTAGTAAGCACAATAGAAAAAATAGAAGACGAAGCAAAGTAATTCGGAATGGAAATAAATGAAAAAAAACCAAAATATATGAGGGTAGGAAGAGGGGAACAGGGGAACATCCTACGCACTTGAAAACGCAAAAATACATTTTATAAGCTGTTTCCTCCTCCAATTACCTGCGAACAATGATACACCAATCTGGTCAAGAACGGATACAGGAAAGAATCCTGAAGGGAAACCAAGCTTACGGCAGAAACAAGAATTTACTAAAAAGCAAAATAATCACCAAAAAAATGGCACATCATGAGGAGACCCCCGTCAGAGATACTAAGGAAGATAACACAATGGACCCCACTAGGCCCAAGGAAAAGAGGACGACTTGAGAAAGATTGGATGAAACAGGTAGGGGAAGACGCGAGAAAGTTGGGAATAACGGAACGGAAACAAAAATGCAAGGAAAGAATGGAATGGAAAAAATAACGCTCGAAGCCAGGACAAGCAAGGAGTTATAAACAAAGGAAAGTAATCTCCCTGAAAAATAGGATTCTAAAAACGCTTTGTAAACTTAAGATTGAACGGTTTGATGATGATGACGTCTCCTAATTGGCTTAATCCGCTAACGATCTATTTCTTGTTATTCATGACGGTCTAAAGTAAACAGAAAGAAAGACGGAGATTGTGAGGAACATAAAAAGGGCGCAGACTCAGTTATGTGAAGTGCGTCTTGAGAAGTACACATATCTAAACACTTGTTAAATGTCAGTATGAGTTAGTTAGGATTTTAATAACGCATCGGTGTAGCGGACATGCATGTTAATATGTGAGCGCTAATATAAATTGTGTCGTCATTTGAGTATGCACTAGTTAGTGCGGTAGACTCAACGTGTTGGTATATGAAACTTGATACCAAGTAGGATATCGTTTGATTGCACGTTGATATTGAAAGCCCCTAATTATAAATTGTGAAAACGTCCACATACCTTCCAACTGTGCTGCAAGTGGGGGGCCTGTGTCTTGCATGCTGTTCGGGATGACACGAATAGGTCAGTGTCAGTGTCAGTGCCTATGTCTGTATGTGTGTCTGTGTCTGTGTGCGTGTCTGTGTCTGTGTCTGTGTTTGTGTCTATGTGCGTGTCTGTGTCTGTGTCTGTGTCTGTGTGCTGCAAGTGGGGGGCCTGTGTCTTGCATGCTGTTCGGAATGACACGAATTGGTAAGAGGGTGGCGTAATGATGACACCCTGGTAACGATTCGTTGGGAGGCAAACTGTTTAGCGGTAGTTATGTGTCCGGGGAAGCCTATACTTATTTCAGGTGACACTAGCTAGTTGTCGAAGAAGTTATTATTGTTATAATTAATCCACAACTGCAATCGATGTAAAAAGATCAATAATGGATCATAGAATAAAGTATGGGCCGAATGGCCTCCGGTGAGTACACCTAAAAATACAATTATGCAGAACAGTAATTGTAATCTTTGTTGCATGTTTTCTCATATATATCTTACCAATACCTACGAGGGATTGATCTGTATTGCGAATACTCACGGAAGTGATGAGTAAATAAAATGCCTGTATGAAGATTTACATTAAGTAATTTATCATTTCTTACACTCAAGTGTGGGGTAAAGCAACCAATTCATTTCCCATGAAAATCAAATGTTTTAAAACTGCACATTCAACGTTAAATACGGAGTTTGGTGTTCAATAAACCGTAACTTTTTAAATTTTCGGGACAGACGTGATTTGACATAGTATAAAATAAACCAACAATTTATTACTTTTTCAAGTGATCAATCTCAAGCATAAGGGGAATGCTTAGGGTTACGTTAAACCGTTAAAACGTATTTTAATTTCAGTTTCTTTTCAGTGTTTAAAGTGATGTAATCACTAATTAGAACGATAGTACATCGTGCTCGTGTGCATATTTAGTTTACTTCCGTTTAGTGTAATACTTTTTTTGTTATTTAAGTGTATTTGTGACCTGTGAATGTGATGGACTTTTTTTATTAATTAAAGCGCCTGTGATCATTTCTCCAGACGGTAACTATAGTTTGTCATGGAAGTATTTTGTGAATAGTTGTACGTACTGAAATAAAGAAGCGAGAAAGAATAAAGGTAAACGCAGATAAGATGAATCGAGCGGTCATAAGAACAAGATGAATTCTATCTCCGATACCGTCATCATCCGGCCACCAAAACTACTAGCACACCATGTTCTTCGGCGTCGACGACGACTACTATTTCTCATTCGACCAACGTCTGTAAAGATATTGTACGCATAATGGAGATACAAACTAGTACTCAAAAACATACGCCTAATGTGTTACATTCTAGAAACAACGTTGCACCTAACTTTAACCCTGAAGACAGACGTCAGTCTATCGAAAAATGGTGTCAACGAATTGATGAACTAAAGAATCTGTATCATTGGAACGACGACGCCGTTGTTTATAGTGCAATGCCTAAATTAGACGGATTGGCTAAAACGTGGTATCAAAGATTACCGACCATTCAATATACGTGGATAGAATGGAAGCAAATTCTAAAGAAAGCTTATCCTTTAAAGCGCGACTTCCGTAACAGTATTATGGAAATGATGCGACGTGTTATACTCCCCAATGAACTTTACTTTGTTTATTATTACGAAAAGGTAGCTTTGTTAAACGAATACAAAATATTTGGTGATGATGCTGCGTGCTGCATTTTGGGAGGAATCATGGACTCGACAGTGCAATCCGCGGCCAGAGCGAATAATTATTTGAACTGTGGGGATTTACTAAATTTCTTAAAAACTTGTGACGTTACGAAACCCTGGGATTCCAAGACTACTGAATTTATATCTTATAAGAGAAGCGTGTCATTTAAGAAACCTAGAGAGGCTGTGCAGAAATATTCCGGCCCTATGATAATATCAAAAGTATTAACCAATGATCGGTACAAAGTGAAGGACATGCCTTCATCAACCAGACGCGCAAACAAGAAGTATGAAAATGCCGTTGCTGCGGATCGTATGAAGCCATGGATACCAACAGGCGGAATTTCAGATGATCCGTCAAGTGAAGGTGAAGACTATGTATAGGCTGAGTTACGAGGACGCAACTCAGGTTAGGTTGGCTGAATGTAACGCGTCAAATACTTTTGTAGTTTTTTTATTCTTACTAGATTAAATCTGAGGTGGTTAGCAATAAATCAGTTTATACTATGCCACGTATCTTAATCGACTTAATCCCCTAGCGATCTATTTCTTGTTATTTATGACGGTTTAAAGTACACAGAAAGAAATGCGGAGATTGTGAAAAACATGAAAACAGGGTGCAGACTCAATTATGTGAAGTGTGTTTTGAGAAGCATACATATCTAAATACATGTTAAGTCTCGATGTGAGTTAGCTAGCATTTTGATAACGTATTGGTGTAGCAAACATGTATGTTAATATGTGAGCGCTAATATAAATTGTGACGTCATTTGGGTATGCACTAGTTAGTGCGGTAGACTCAACGTGTTGATGTATGAAAGTTGATATCAAGTAGGATATATATGGTTTGATTGCACGTTGATGTCGATAGCCCCTTATTATAACTTGTGAAAACGGCGCCATACCTTTGAACTGTGCTGCAAGTGGGGGACCTGTGTCTTACACGCTCTCCGGAATGACATGAATAGGTAAAAGGCTGGTGTAAAGATGACACCCTATCAATTCGTTGGAAACCAAACTCTTTAGCGGCAGTTATGTATGTATCCGGGGAAGCCTAGACTTATTTCAGGTGACACTAGCTAGTTGTTTAAGAAGTTATTATTGTTATTATAATTAATCCACAAATGGAATCGATGTAAAAAGATCAATAATGGATTATAGAATAAAGTAAGGGCTGAAAGACCCCCGGTGAGTACACGTAAAAATAAGATTATGCAGAACAGTAATTGTAATCTTTGTTAAATATTTTCTCATATATCTCTCACCAATAGCTATGATAACTCTGAGGGATTGAATTGCATTGTGAATACTCACGTAGCTATGAGTAAACAAGATGCATGTATAAAGATCTACATTAAGTAATTTATCATTTCTTACAGACAGTTCTTAAAATACTTAAATAATCAAAAATATACATATAAAAGTGTATTATCTAACGATTCAAAGATAAATAAGATCTTAAGCGCTGTATGTTGGTAATGCAAATTCATAAAAGCAAACAAGTTGATTTATTCCCTAGAGCTGATTTAAATATGTAACTGGAACTATTTTAATTCCATTAGTTTTTGACGAGTGAGTGTATATGCGACTTTCATTCAAGCTTTTCCTACACAAGAGTTTTATTAGACGATGAAAATTTTTATTATTGTAATTTTTTTACTATTTCTTTACTATAATGGTGAGTTACTTTTATTTAGTTTAAAAAGGTTTGTAATAAGACTTAATCATTGATTTAATTTACTCGTGCAAATCTTGGTAGAGAATTCCCGAAAAATGTATTTTTCGCAGATTTTAAGTACCTACATATCAAAATAAACAAGGAATTTTCTAAATTTAGAAAATAAAATAAGAAATTTGTGCCGTGAAGTTCTAATTTTACAGCTGGATATGCAATTTCTTTAATTTATTTGACAAATATCAGGAAATAACCTTTACTCGTAGAAATAAAGATTGCGTTTTAGTAGAGTAAATAGGTCACTCACTTGTTTGGTTAAAATATTTTTTTTTAGTTTCCAATAATGTGCAATCGCAGAAAAATATAGTGATTATACGAAAACTTGACTAATGTGCATAATATATTGCTTTTGTTTTCTTAATTAATTAATAACTATAAACCTTTTGACCTTCTCGTCAAATAGTTCTTTTTTTATATCCAATTGATATAGAATAGATATTAATCAACAAAATTAACTACATAAAAATGTTTGTATTAATCTTTATTTTAATTAATGTTATTCTTTAAACCAAAAAGATTACAATACTTGAGTTAGCCAACTCGAAAAACTGTCCCACAAATAAGAAAATGGGTGTCATTTGAATTATAACATGTATGTAATAGTAATGTGGGCGTTATGGCATTTTCTGAAGAACAAACCTCAGTAGCACTAAAAAAAGTTTTCTTTAGTTCCGAACTTTATCGTCTAACTACTCTAATCCCTTGCCTTTGAGTCATTACTCAATGGTACAAGTTTATATTGAAAGTTGGTTTTAACAAAGGGTTTTATTAGTAGAACTAACTAACGCGGCCCTGTTAAAGCGCACTTGAATAATAGTTACTTACTGTCAAAGTAGGTTATTTTTTTTCATTTGTCAATTTATGAATACTCTCAAAGTAGTATTTCTGTAACACTAAATTTTACATCATCTGGTGACGTTCGGTCGTTTAACATTACATGCATTTTACGCATTGCTTTTTTATGTTCGTTTACGGAAAGTTGCATTACGCAAATGTCTAATGTAATTTATATAACTTCCTAACTTCTGAACTGATTAACCGGTATACACCAAATTTCGCAAGAATCTAGACATTTAAGTCTTAAACACACAAGTTTTTGTGTTACTGTGACACTTACACCTTACTCCGAAAATCTATGTAACTCCAGAAAGTATATAAATCTGAGGTTAATTACTTCTAATTATTTGTACGGCTTTAACACAAAATCTGTAGATTTGGTGTGGTTGGGTTAAATAATTTGTTGCATTGTCAGAATTGGTTTTATACATGTATCTCCTATAGAACAATTCTAATTAAACTAAACACCTCAAATATTTGATTCTAAAAACAAATACAAACAAAATATAAATTATAACTCCAAAACGAACAAATAAATTAATAAATAAACTTGGCTTCGTGTAGACTACTACTGGGACTATCTGTACCTACTCGGTCATCTGAAGGTGGTTATTGAGAAAAACAATTAGTAATTAAAAAATCCAATAAAAATATGTCAACTTATTAAAGTCTCGAATTTTAATTGAATACCTCTCTGATTTACGACAGTGAATAGCAAGTTACACGAACGTGGACGAATGGAGTTAAAATGATTTTATATTTGTCTCTTGAAATCATTTTTAAAGGGACTTCTGAATTGTATGTTATCGGTCGTGTGATCAAATCGTTATCGTTTCTATAGACATTTTTTTATTAGTTTATGCTCTTTTTAGAAATAAAAACCGATATTCTTTACTTTAAGCTTTAGCTAAACACAATTGTCTATGGGCGGTTTATTAACGTATTTTGATTGAGTTGTTTATGCGAATTTAATTTGAATTAGTAAAAATGCTTTCTGGGCAACAAACCAATGAGGATATTAAGGAAGTCAAGTTACATAAACTTCGTATACCGACTTGGGGCCCTACTCAGGATAGATTACAGGATTCTGGAAACACTTTATTAAGCACTTAGATGGCGGATGATTAAATAAAACTAAACGGGAAATAGCAACTGGATTGAATATTTCAGGAAAAATATCATTACAGGAAAATGGTTTCAAGCAAATACCACAGTTTTTACTCTTGAGGTTGCAGTCTAGATAAACAGGGATTCTATTGGGACTTCGTAATGAAGTAAGTATTTTGAAACAGCGCTTACATTAAGTGGCTATAAATATTACTCAGTTCTATCGAATGCATTGATCTAGAGTTTGGAGTTTTTATAATACAGGGATCTAGACCGGTCGCCGTTTTAAGAAGTTACGCCAACCTGCACTTGTTGTATGCCTACGACGGCATGTACATTTGTGTACAATTTTTATTAGTCATCTTAGTTGATTAGGGCGTCTATTCAACCACTTTCTAGGAAAACCACGTGTCGATAGACGAGAAAACCTACTGTCTAGTTGATGGTTGACCAATACGATTGTTGGATGCCTACCCTGTAGTACACGCCAGCCTGGGTGTTAGAAGGCTGTGACATCGGGCTACCACCCTGCATTCATGTCGTCTAGTGGTTGATAAATACGACGGTGGGATATTGTGATTCTAGCCGCCTTTGTCCGGTGTACTAGTAAATATGTGTATAAAACGGAAAATAAGCGAGCCTTTGAGTTGTGAAATCTAATGTAAAAAGTAACTCTTTCGAAAAAATGGCGCAGTCATGGATTCCCAACATGTATGCGGAAAAACCTTATGCCACGGGCCGATCAGCTCACTACTCTTCAGTAGCGTGATGCACACGTACACACGCACACGCGCGCGCACACAGCACACACACACACACACACACACACGCACACACGCACACGACACACGCACACATGCACACATGCACACATGCACACATGCACACACGCACACACACACACGCGCACGCACACGCACACGCACACGCACACGCACACGCACACGCACACACACACACACACACACACACACACACACACACACACACACACAGACACACACTCATACACCCTCACGCGCACACGCATACGCACACGCACACGGGCACGTACACGCACACGCACACGCGCACGCACACGCACATGCACAATCACATATAATAATTTGTTAATATTACAGTACTTACATTTCTATTTCTAAGTATTTATTAACTAGTTTACAAAATTTTCATCTTAATTATTTAACATGTTAACTTTTTCCCAGTATGGAAGAAATACTTACAAAAAAAAATTCGAGATTATAATATTATTTATTATAATATTGAAAATTAACTAATACAACATTTTTTTTAGATCAAAATAAATCAAGGTTGATTTTTTTTTAGACATTTTAAAAATGAATGTACATATTTAGATATTGTAATGTTTCTTTCTACAGGCCAAATATCTCCATTTAATAAAATTTCGTTTTTTAATATCTGTCTGATTGGTTCCAAAATTTTACATTCATATATTATGTGATCAATAGATTGTTCTTCTTGATTATTGCAAATAGAATTCGGATTTTCTATTATTTTATATTTGTGTAAATAACTTCGTAATTTCCCATGTTCCGTAGCAATAACGGTAAATATTGGGTTTAAAGATAATTTAATTTTAATTCTATCAAAAATTGAAGGAAAAATATCTTAGTTTCCAACCCCTTTGTTGAGTTCGACCAAAAAGTTTGACATTTTTCTAAACCCATCAGTAGCAATCACCCTTTTCGGTATTTTATCGTATATTATGTTTATTTCATTTAAATTTGCTGCTTCCTTTGCTAAACTCATTCAATTGAACACCAGCGGGCGCTTTTACACATTTAAAATTAAAATTGCAACTACTATTTTGCATAACGATTAATTTTTCTTTTAATTTTGTATATTATACTATAATGTAAATAACAATTTTTTAAACAATTTACTCTACGCCAGTGTCATTATGACATATTTATCATCTTCATTTGGGTGTCATTATGGCCTTCATAATAGCACCCAGTGCCATTATGAACTCATAATAACACGCAAATTTTAAAATAAAAAACAGGCAAAAAGAAAGTTAGTTACAACTTTTACTTCATTATAAAATCTTTACCAACATTTATTTATTATAAACATTAATTATAAAGTCTGTACAATTTGTTAAATTCAGTCCATCAGTGCGTGAAACTCATGCAAAGCACAAAATTGAACGCAAATAATGACGTTGTCAACGTAAAAATTGCAACAATCGACAAGCGCGGTTACTATAACATCGATTAATATGGGCACTTAATAATTTTGAATTTTTATTTACAAAAACGTTTCCGATATTGTAAACAAATCCAATCTATGCAAAGCAAATCTATTTGGACTGGCGTAGATTAAATTTTGAATGATACACGTTCGATATGAACGTCATAATGAAACGCGTGTAAAGTTAAACCACGAGGCGTTAGCCGAGTGGTTTATTTACACAAGTTTCATTACGAAGTTCATATCGAACGTGTATCATTCGAACTAGTATCATTAATAACTATAATGAAATTTAACTATCTGTGTTTATTATTACGGATTTTTCATTTTCTCTACTGGTAATGCTGATAATTTTCTGGAAAGATATTAATATAGCTAAACTTTCTGCTTGACTATTACTACATAAATCGTGTAATTTATAATTTAAGGTATATAATAATTGTTGATTTTTAGTTATTACTATTCCACAACCTACTTTATTATTAATTTTCTACCGTCCGTATATATCTCATAAATGTAATTTGAATTATTACTATTATCAAAATTTATAACTGGCAATTTAGCTGGATGAATCCATTCATGAATAGGTGTAGGAAAATCATTTTTATATTTATTATTTTGTTTTAATAATTTTGATATTTATTAACCTTTGAATACTTTGTAATTTATTACAATTTTTTTTCTTCTTTAGAGCATTTATCCACACAGGAATACCATATGACAGTAAAGGTAAAATTGCACCTTTATAAATGATTTTTAATACTTCACTACCTAAATCCCATTTTATTTTTGCAGATCTAGACAATACATTATATTACATTAATTAATTTGGAACATCTTGTTGTTATATAGTTAATACGTTGATCAAAAGTAAAGTTAGAATCTAAATAAATACCTAAATACTTAACAAAATATTAGATTTTTTTAACATTCGTTATAAACAAGAGAGTAAAATACAACAACTTACTCCATCTTCCCCAGGAGATTTATTATTATCTAGTTTTTTAATAACATTTTCAATTTCATGAATAGTAAATTTTAAATCATCTTCCGTGTTCAAGTTTTTTTTTACATTTAACCGTACATATTTGTGATTGTGATTGTGATTGTGATTGTGATTGTGATTGTGATTGTGATTGTGAGTGTGTGTGTGTGTGCGTGTGCGTGTGCGTGTGCGTGTGCGTGTGCGTGTGCGTGTGCGTGTGCGTGTGCGTGTGCGTGTGCGTGTGCGTGTGCGTGTGCGTGTGCGTGTGCGTGTGCGTGTGCGTGTGCGTGTGCGTGTGCGTGTGCGTGTGTGCGTGTGCGTGTGCGTGTGCGTGTGCGTGGTCGTGTGTGTGCGTGTGCGTGGTGCGTGTGCGTGTGCGTGTGCGTGTGCGTGTGCGTGTGCGTGTGCGTGTGCGTGTGCGTGTGCGGGTGCGCGTGTGTGCGTGTGCGTGCGTGTGTGTGTGTTTGTGTGTGTGTATGTGTATCTGTGTGTGTCTGTGTGTCTGTGTGTGTCTGTGAGTGTCTGTGAGTATCTGTGTGTGTCTGCGTGTGTGTGCGAGCGTGCGTAAGTGTGTGGGGGCGTGCGTGCGTGCGTGTGTGTGTGCGTGATAGTATCCGCGATAACTCCAGGACAATACACACACGCACTTAAAAATTTTGTAGTTAAGTTTGTTTTTATTTCGCCTGGGGCTGATTAGATTCAGCGGCGTAGAGGGTGGGATTATTAGGAGCCGTTTTTTAATTTTATCAAATATTTCTGAAATAGCTGTATATTTGAAAAATAAAAAATACCAATATATAGACCTTAATCATATAGATTAATTCAGTTCTACGCAATTTTTTGATGCGACACTTAATTTTGCGGCAAAAAAATCCCTAAAATAGTATTTAAGTGCTAGTTCAATTGCTTTCAATATCTGAATAATGATTAATTTTATAGGAAAATGTGTAGACTTATTTTTTTAATGTAAAGCGAAATAAGTGTAAAAATTAAATAAGTATGATTGAAAATGCTTAAGCTGTATTATCCATATTTTTATAGAAGCGGGCTGCTTTGGAATTTTTTTGAGTTAGCGTCTAGATGTCCATTATAATATTTATGTAACATTTAGTTTTAAACGCCTGTTTGACATAGATTGATGTTTTTGTTTTTAAAGTGTTGGTTGTTTTCGTAATGAACTTAGTATAAAAGAGTTTGCATAATTATCCTAAAAAAAATTGGTATCAAAATTATTTCATTTATTTTAATTTTTATTTTGTAGGTTCGAAGGTCGTATGTTGTTCCACACCAGATGTTTTTTTAAGTTAATATCCATTTATGTGTGTTAATCTCTATCTGATATGCTGTTTTAAACGTCATTCTGACATGTGTATTATTTATGTTTTTACTATGTTGGCTGTTTTCGTTATGAATATATAAAAAAGAGGTTGCACAGTTATCCTAAAAAAATATAATTAAATTTATTTCATTTCTTTTAATTTCCACTTTATAGGTTGGAAGCTCGTGTGTTGTTTCATACCAGATATTTTTATTTAGAAGACCGCAACTGATATTTCTTATTTACACGTGTTAGAATTTTTCTATTTTATAGGTGGCGCCCTACAACAAGATCGACCACACCCTCAATGAATTTGTCTTGTTCAACACTACCTGAACGATGAACTTTTGCATCCATAGTGTTAAACTGAAGCAGGCGATCAACATTTCCCATAATCATACATCAATTCGAAATTATGACAAGCACCTAGACGGTTGTGGTTTAAGGTGAAAATTTTTTGTCAGAAGGTGTCCGCATCAAAACCAAAAATTAATTTTCTCCTATTTTGTTGGGGAATCCTTTCTGTAGGTTTAGTTTTAAACAGTGTAATACAAATACAAAAGGCAGTGTATCTCTCTATCACTATTTAATCTTAAAATGAGACGATACATTCTTGAATAGCAGTAAAAATAAATGCAACTTTATAGTAGAACATAGTGCCTATTATCTGCTATTTTTGCATGCTTACTGTAATATTATTATAGATATTAAACCTGTATATTGATCACAAACAAATAAAAGTTGTATGATGAGTTTGATAAATTGTATCTTTTATTACAGAGAGTAGCTGCACTTTTGAAGACAGTTTAGAAGTCAGACATTCCAAAGTTAGATATTTGCCAAGGAGCAATATTGAAAGATCTACCCGTGACCCATCCACGTATTTCTGGGCAACAGGAGACAATAAGTATGAAAATCAATTATCTTTAAAGAAAACAAAGGAAAAAAATAAAAATAAACGTAAGGAGAATACCAAACCAAGTGATATAAACGTAACAGAAGTTACTAATTTAAATTCTAATTATGATAGTATCAAAGCATTAAGTCCATCGTTAAGTGATCATTTCAGTGATCTGGGTAAATCGGTTATCAAGAATACGACAATATCAAATGATGTAGGAAATTTAAATTTATTTCAAACGATTGTTAGGAGTTTCGGATGTGATGTAAACAACGGTGGTTGCTCACAATTTTGTAACGAATATAATCAAGTTAACTGTACTTGCTTGAGAGGGTTTGTGTTGGATCCTAATGATAAGAATTGTCTAGGTAAGTTTTTCTTTTTGTATTTGTGTAAAAATAGTAAGAGGATCTTTAGATATTAATGAATGTGCAATCAATAATGGCGGTTGCTCTCATGCGTGTATCAATAGTTACGGCTCTTACCGTTGTGAGTGTCCCTATGGTCTCCGATTAAGTGATGATGCACTAACTTGCACGGATATTAATGAATGTTTATTGAGAAATGACCATGGTCCTTGTCAAGGTACCTGCACCAATACTTTTGGTTCGTATACATGCAGTTGCACTATAAATGGAACTCGTTTAAGCCCAAATAGGCATTCTTGCGAAGATGTTGATGAGTGTTTGGAAGGTGTAAGTGGTTGTTCTCATGTCTGTATTAACTTAATAGGTGGATTTATCTGCATTTGCCCTGATGAAATGGAATTAAGCAATGACTTAAAAACTTGTTATGGTACAAAGAATATTGAACTGGCCACGGTTTATACATAATTAGTTTTAGAAAGTGGTGGGCAGAATGACGAGCCCGCTGAAAAGCTGTGCCCACCTTTAATCCCACCAAAGCCTGGATTTTTTCATTGTTCTCAAAAGAAATCGAGATCTTCAAACAAACTGGACTCCGTATGCGAGTTAATCTGTCCAAATGGTTACAAAACGCTTGGTGACTATAGAGTAATATGTAGGTCAAACGGAAACTGGAGTGGACCACAAACAGGAAGATGTTTTCGTAAGATTTCAACATTTCTTAATTACAGTTAATGTCTCCCCAGCTCTTTCAGATCACAACTTTGATCGCCGAAAAAATTATATAGATTTTATCTGGGGTAAGATAAATACAATTTTATTATTAATGATAACTATATTTTTACAGATTATCCAAAACCAAGGATATCATGTTCTGCTTCACGTATGGTTTACATAAAGAAAGAACAAAAATTAGCTTATGTGAACTTTTCGCCACCTAAAACAAATATTGAGTGGAGACATATCGTATCATATCCTCCTGAGATTAAGACAAACTTAGAAGCTTATTTGCCACAAGGACATCATTGGGTAGTTTTTAAAGCTACACATCCAGAAACGCGTATTAGTGCAAAATGTATTATTTCAGTCATAGTGAAGAAAGAATTAAGTGAAATGAATGTGCATTAACTAAAAATGGTAATTCTCTATAATTGTATTGAGCGACATTGGCATAGTTCATCTTTATCTTTTAACTTACAAAATGTAATCGTTTATTGCAAAAAATAATCTATATAAATTAATAAAGTGGAACAGTGATTATTAACCGGATTAACATTACACTTTATATCATATTATAGTCATAGTTCTTTTTTTTTATTAATAACCATTATCATTTTCTGAAAACATAAATAATACTTATATTGTATAAAGCTCAAGCTGTTCTAACACTGTCAACGTTTATTAATACACATCGAAATGAAATTTATGTTAGATACCTTACAACACTTATGTAGTATGTAGTGTACCAAGGTACCTTAAACGTGTAATTCGAAGTTACTCTCAATAATTAACAATCATTAAGAGCATAATATTGAACTTATTCACAATTATCCAAATTCTAAAAAAAATAGCTAATTAAAGTATCTTGACTTTACTGATATTAATGGTACTCTTACCGAAATTATTTTCGTGTATCACATTGATTTTCTCGCAGTAAATAAAACCTTAGACTTTATTTGCAAGTATAATATTGAATTACTTGCAAAATCCAAATCTAATAAAAAAGATTGGCCCCCTAGTGGTAAGCTACGCTGTGCTAATTTAATGAGATAGGAATGTATGAGGTTAAGTATTGCATCATAGGTAGACAGGTAAACACTAAAATAAAAAGATTTATCTATACAACCCATTGCAACTGTCAACGATCGCCAGCCCCCAAGCCTCTTCAGACTAATAGATCAGCTTCAGAATCTGCTACCAATGTTGCGGAAGCAATGGTGTATGTAGCACCCCACCTCGGTAATTTTAAGTATGTGATTATTTCTTTTGGGACGTTTCTGATTCTATTTATACCAACAATTTGTTTTGAAGATTTGCCATTGGCGTGGCGTATTAAATAAAAAATATTGAACTAGTAGTGTACGCTGGACCCACGATATTTCAATATAATTCAATGTGAGACGATTTAGAAATAACAAATGTTCTATAACTGTGTATTTTCAAATCTTCAAATTTTACAAAACAGCTGAACCTTTATCTTCAATATTATTAATACTTAAATTCAACTACTTGATTCTCCTACATGCACAATATATTCCCTCAGACAAAATACGAAGGATAGGCAGCAAATACAAGATACGCACTGCCTTCAAATCGACCAGAACGCTCAGGGGAATACTAACCAAAACCAAACCATACAATGAAGATCAGAACTCCAAGAACTGTGTATACAACCTACCATGCGAATGCGGCAGAGCATACATTGGAGAGAGCAGTAGACCGCTCAAAGTGAGAACTCAGGAACACGAGAACAACGTCCGCAAGGGCGAAACAGAAAGATCAAGAATCGCTGAACATGTCTGGAACGAAGACCACCGCATCCAATGGGATAACATACAGATAGTAGCAAAGGACGAGAATACAACTCGTCGGAAACTCAAAGAAGTCACATTCATCGCACTAGCAGAAAATCCAATAAGCCAAGCTAGTGTAGAAATGAAACCCATATGGATTCCAATAATGCGCGAAGAGCTTAAGCGCAATACACCTGCGCAAGAGGTTACGGCGCAACATGCGCAATAAACTTCTGCGCAACCACGAAAAAGTTTAATATATATATATATATATATATATATATATATAAGTTCTAACAAATATATATTGGATTGCTCAGTGGCTCAACGGTAAAGGTGTCAGACTAGTAAGTGAAAGGTACCAAGTTCGAATCTGAGAGTAGTCAAGTGCTTGAGAAAAATTAGATATAAAATATGAATTCGACTCAAGTGCGAAAACAGTCCTGCTCAGGACTAAGCCTGATGACGGAAGCAGAGTCCGCTTCCGAAACGTCGCGCTCAAAAAGCATAAACTGTCGAAATAGGCCGATCAACTCCACTAATAGGAAACCACAGTTACAAAACACTTATAATACAGAATTAGTAACTCGGTACGGCCCCGAAGTCAAACAACTTTTCAGAAAGCTTGAAACATCAATGAACAAGCTAGCACTAGAGGAGAACCATCTAACCTTCCTCTGCAAAGCCCGTGATAACAACTTAATACCCACTGGGCTTAACATCAAAACTCCGATACACAGCCGAAAAATATCACTAATCGCAAAGAGAGCTAACGAAGCGTTAGTCAAAGAACGAATCAAACATCACCGTTTCAGAAAGTACCAGCTCGAACACCAATCCAACGAGATTAGAGAAACCATTGGAAATCGAGTGAACGAGCAAGACTTTGGTCGAAGACCCAGGCAATGCACAAGGAAATTCAGCAGAATAAACTCGAACAGCTAATGAAGGAGAAGACAGAACCAACTACCATCAATCGAAAAAACACTGTCATAAACATCTCTAAACGACAGTTGAACGAAAACGAAATGCAGGTTCTGGACAAAGGCTTGAACTATGCGATAACACCGAGGTATATTTCGAAAGTAGATTTGATAACCGCAGTCGAAGAAACAGCTATGAAATTAGATCCTGAAGAAGCCGAAGAATACAGAAGTAAGGTTAGATCAGTCCTGGATTCATCTAGGCGAACTAAACCTAACCTCTCTAACCTAGAAAGGAGAGCGGTCATTTCCCTTAAGAATGACCCAACGATCAAAGTTCTCCCGGCAGACAAAAGAAATGCGACTGTGGTAATGGATATGGACACTTACAACAGTAAGGTCCAAGAACTACTAGACGGGGGCGAGTACAAACAAAAACCCCACACCATCAATCGAAAGACGGATATACCTGACGCTCGCAAAACATAAGGGGAGTTCTCCGATTACCAGAGAACTAGACTTACCCCACACTACAGCAAGCCTCCGCATCTGTACGGCCTACCAAAGATCCACAAGGAAGAAATTCCTCTGAGACCAATTGTGAGCTCGAGAAATTCACCTTGTCACCCATTAGCACACTATCTGCTAGGTATCATTACACCCTTATCGGGAAAAAACCGAATCTATGGCCAAGAATACGCAGCACTTCGTGGAAACCATCAGAAACTTCCAACCAAACCACGAAGAAATACTGGTAAGCTTTGACATTGTGAGTCTATTCACAAATGTGCCTACCGATAAGGCACTAACTATCATAAGGGACAAGCTGGAAAAGGATGAAACGTTAGACGAACGCACGCAACTCTCGGTAAACACAATAATGGAACTTCTGACAATATGCATTAGAACTACATATTTCCAGATAGAAGACAAATTCTACCAACAAGAGTTTGGGATGGCTATGGGTTCCCCACTATCACCCATAGTGAGCAATATATAATGGAAGACTTTGAAGACCAAGCGATATCCGAATTCACAGAGAAACCAAGGATATGGCTTAGATACGTGGACGATACATTCGTAGTTTGGCAACACGGTAAGCATATGCTAGATGAATTCCTAGATCATCTAAATAGCCGCGCACCCACCATCAAATTCACAATGGAATTGGAGTCGGAACAAAAACTGCCATTCCTGGATGTACTTGTACACAGGAATGACAACACTTTCACGACAAGTGTATACAGGAAACCTACCCACACGGTACAACTACAATCACCACAAAAACGTGAAGTTAGGCGTAGCAAAATGCTTGTACGATAGAGCAAAAACAATATGCTCAAAACAAGAGGACCTGAACAGAGAAAAAGAAAATATCGCTAGAACACTCAAAGAAAATGGCTACCCCGATCTAACACCTAACCTAAACAGGGAAAGAGTAACCTAAAAAGAAGACCCTAAATATACAGCGATAATACCATATATACAAGGTACCTCAGACAAAATACGAAGGATAGGCAGCAAATACAAGATACGCACTGCCTTCAAATCGACCAGAACGCTCAGGGGAATACTAACCAAAACCAAACCATACAATGAAAATCAGAACTCCAAGAACTGTGTATACAACCTACCATGCGAATGCGGCAGAGCATACATTGGAGAGAGCAGTAGACCGCTCAAAGTGCGAACTCAGGAACACAAGAACAACGTCCGCAAGGGCGATACAGAAAGATCAAGAATCGCTGAATATGTCTGGAACGAAGACCACCCCATCCAATGGGATAACATACAGATAGTGGCAAAGGACGAGAATACAACTCGTCGGAAACTCAAAGAAGCCACATTCATCGTACTAGTAGAAAATCCAGTAAGCCAAGCTAGTATAGAAATGAAACCCATATGGATTCCAATAATGCGCGAAGAGCTTAAGCGCAATACACCTGCGCAAGAGGTTACGGCGCAACATGCGCAATAAACTTCTGCGCAACCACGAAAAAAGTTTAATATATATATAAGTTCTAACAAATATATATTGGATTACTCAGTGGCTCAACGGTAAAGGTGTCAGACTAGTAAGTGAAAGGTACCAAGTTCGAATCTGAGAGTAGTCAAGTGCTTGAGAAAAATTAGATATAACATATGAATTCGACTCAAGTGCGAAAACAGTCCTTCTCAGGACTAAGCCTGATGACGGAAGCAGAGTCCGCTTCCGAAACGTCGCGCTCAAAAAGCATAAATTGTGGAAATAGGCCGATCAACTCCACTAATATATTCCCATTATTAAAATATTCGACTCAATATTTTGTTAAATAAACAGAAAAATTAATGTAGAACTTACCTTCAGTAATCGAAGGTTTAGATCTGGAGCCTCTTCTATAAATGTTTCAATTTCTGTTTTTTTTCAACACTTGATTGTTTTTAACCTCTATTTTTTAAATATGGTGTCAATTTTGGAAATTCTCCTATATCTACAGTTTGCTTGAAGTTCAATGTTTTTTTTAACATAGAATAAATAAACCATAGTGCTGATGGTCGCAATTTCTTGGGTTTATATTCCAAATAAGCAAACATCACACTTTCAGACACCTTCAATTTTTACAGTTACACCAAATCATGAAATCAGGCAGTAGATTGATGTTATATAATTAGTCATCACAAATTCATGACATTGATAACCAGGTGAAATGAATGTAATTGTACACCAACCTGTTTCGAAGTTTTCGAAGAGAGATATGGCAGTCAAAGGTGTATGGGTAGTGGGTATATATTGGAATTAACAGTTACAGTTAGTAATCGAGAGTAGACAGAAGGTGACTATGTAATTTCAGTAAAAATCGCAGAAGTCGTTTTTCAAAGTAATTACAATCGTATGGCGAAAATTGCAGTAGAATCTGCAGTAACATGTAAGAGGAGGGATGCCGGTAGCTCAGTGGTGAGAGCTGTGGATGTTATTAATTTTGTAAGTAGGATACTTCGTAATGCATAATTCAGAATAGGAGAATCATAAATTAAAGGGGCGCCAGTTTACTATCAGGATCTAAACACTTAAATGCGAGTATTCTATAGCCAAGTTCAAAACAAACAAAATACTTGCTAACCTCACATCTCATAAACCAAGTGAATCGGAAAAATAACTGTCTCCGTCCGGCGTTTTCTGTAAAGATTCAAAATACTTGGACGTAATCAAAATAAAATGACGTGCTAATAGACAGGCTGATCGGTCATCAATTTTATTTTCTCTAATTTTACTTTACGTTCAATCTTATCACTGAAATTTTGTATCTTAAAAATAAAATTAAAAAAATAGCAAACGATCTAATAGAGAAATCTCTCACCAATTATTATGTTACAAGCTTTCATCAAAATCATAAAAAATGAACGTTGTCGTTATAAGGTTGTGTAAATCAAAAATTTCCATAAAAAAATTCAAACTGGTCAGTAACAGTAATTTAATCAACACATTGTACCCTCCTGATGCGCTAGTTTACTTTTATGATTAGGGTTTCCTCGGCTATAGCCGAGGGTGGACATAGGTTTTTTTAAATAGGGTTGATCGTTTGCTACCGTATCTTTCACTCCAACCAATAAAGAAAAAGTTTGATACATATATTATCGTATACCTTTTATAAAGATAAATATCTACACTTATACTACCTTAATTATATTAACAAAACAAGAAAATATGTCTGGATCTGAGTTTAAATATGATAAATTCTTTTTACTTTAAAACGAAGAAAGGAAGATTATTAATAAATTTACGGAACTCGTCCTGGTAAAACGACTTGAGGGCGGCTCTCGTTTGACGGCGGTCACTCCCACGGCTTCCTTTCCGATGCTCAGCAAGTAGGTTTAACAGCACAGTTGTGATAAGGAATTTAAACTAGATCATAATTAACTCAATATACATGAATAAACCAAGTTAGGAAATTTTTTGAATACATTTCTGCCTGGTAGAAAACAGAAGTATCTAAATCATTTACAGTTAAGACCGGTGTGACAATTTTATTTCTCGTTGAAATATTTTTAAACGCAATCAATGTTACCTGGACTATCTACGTACCAGAATGAAAACCGATATTTTAATACTTAAGTAACCATTTCCCTTTCTTGAGTTTAAACCTACTTTATTTAGTACAATTTGAACGAGATTTCCTACTTAATCTAACGGGACTTATTTAACTAATAGGGGCGGTTTTAATTAGTGTTTTAAAACTAATTAGTAGAAATTAGAATGTGTTCTAGTTAGTTAGTTTCGTAACTAGGTGAAATTATAATGAGAGGGGTTTAGTGGTATTTCAGGTTTCTCTATTATTATTTACACACAACTACCAACGGGGTGCTGGACATAGATAGCTACTGAATTTACAGGGTTAATTACGCCGGGGAAATTTTATCGTGGATATTTCAGCGTGGAATATTTTTATGCGGGAACGAGCAGGTTGTTCACATGGGGCATATGCCGTCCGTAAACGACTTATGGAGAAATGGTGGTGGTGGCGAATATTTTATCTCGGTATGTCCAAACTTTCAGGAATGATTCGTTTACTAGAATATTTATCTTCTGTTCACCCGCGGGCAGGATAGACTAAACGTTTTGCATTATCTGATTTTAAACAATGATTGATGCGGGAATAATTCTTTAATCTGACTTCATCGCGACGTGCGATTCAGGGCGGATTCAGGACTCCGAAAAGGAGTAGATTTTTAGAAACGGGAAATTACGTGAAGTGAGAGAAAATGTAATACTCACTTTGCGTAATTACTAAACGGACTGGTGCTTTTATTAAATAATGGTCGGATTTTGGTCTGATTTATAGCTTTCCTTTCGGTGGCACTCTGCACTTTTAGTAAGTTGCCGTGCTGGCGTATAATTGGTGTATAATTATGTAACTAGGATCGATCAGTAGACCTGGGCTGACAGCTCCGTTGCGCTTTCCAATCGACACTATGGGACCGGTAGAATCCCGACAGGTGGCCTTTGTGCCAGACTGTAAGTGGGAACCGACACTCGGAATTAAACTCCCGCCGTAACGTTCGCCAGAGGTATTTGGGTACTAGTTTTAAATAAAACTTCCGTGCAGGTGACGGTGAATTTAAACGGCAGCAGGCCAGGATGCACAGAAGTATTCGAGAAGAAATCTAATGCGAAATTCGCGCTCGGTAAGAAAGGAAAAGGCCACGTATTTCATTCCCTCCCCAAGGGGGGGGGGGCTGCTCGAGCTTTCCGAGCTCCTTCAGACACAATCATGGATTCCCAGCATACATACATACATTACGTATATATCCATGGTGAGATTAAGGATGGGTGTGGTCAGGATAGGATCGGAAGGAACGGAGTTAGGGTTCTTAGGGGGAAAATACTACCCCAGCATTCGCCTAAGCAGCCGCACATGGTGTGCATATACGCAGTGACCATGCCGCTATATGTGTATGAGGAAAACCCCCTGAAAAAACCTCATACAAGGTAGACGGTAACGGGAATCGAACCCATTACCTCCAGAATGCTAGGCAGGTCGTGTTACCACTACGCTACCAGCACGTTACGCACTCGGTAGCGGGTCTGGTGGTTTTATAGAAATCCGCGGGTGGCGGGGACGCCTCCGGTAGTGACATTAATTTAGAGATTGGTGGCTGTGTTAGTGGGACTGGAGGGGGACTCTGACGTGGAAAATTCTTACTATTTTCGGAGCGACGTCGGATGAGATAAAAATTATGGGAAATTCTGCAATTTTGAGTAAAATTGATTGAGTTCACTTCTTTTCAATATTTTATCTTATAAATTTATGTGACTCGTAAATAATGATAACGCGGTGAGGTAAGACGATAATTACATGTAAAATTGGAAATAACACACTCAAAATTCTGTAATAGCTAACTATATCGTAATATTAATAATAAAATAAATAATCAGAGATCTATACAATTGTTTCAAAGTCACAAACCAAGAAATTCACTTACGAAAGGAAGTAAAATGCAACCTTTCGTGCGTAAAATTTAAGTATTAGTTCGGTATCAATCTTGCAAGGTTCAGAATTCCCACAATCAATTAACTGTATACTTTAATGTTACTTAACTGTTTTAAATTGAAATATGGTAATCTTTACAATGTAAATATCAATGCACCATGCAAAAAAATTCCAATAATATAACACAATAAGATACAGGTCAAGGCAAAATGTATGCGGTTTCAGTAACTGATTCGATCGCCTGACGGCCTCTATTCAAAATGCTCAAACAACGAAATTAGGTTCATCCGCGTAATCAACACAATTTTACAAATGTATTCAATTCACAAACCACAAAAGGTTATTACCTTGAATGGTCACAGATTTTGGGCTAACCTTTTAATCCTCACTCACAACATATTTCCATTTTATTGACCCTCAATGATTGCCGGGAAACTACTAATAAACATCCAATCTCTTTCGGCACGGTACAGTATTGCAGCATTGGCAGCTTTGTCACGCCATCTTAACTAATTGTTTCGTTTAACTAGAACTTGCAATCTTAACAGCGAAAAGATTAAACCAGATCCAGGTGACTTAATATTTTCTTCACCTGAGTTTATCTACACATTAATAATTTATTTACACAACGTTCTTTGACTTATATATACACAATATTTTATCAAAGCAGTTTATATACAGTAGCTAATTGTTTGTCTGAAGCAGCTGTGAGGATCTCAGGATGCACATAACCAAGAGAAACCGGCGTTGCTTACGCGATTCACACAATACCAAAACAATAATAAGATAGTTTAATCTGCAGGATCGCACTTTTATTCCCAAAAGAAAGTAGGTAAGCACTGACAATCCAACACTTAACCTTCCCTATCAAAAATTCAATCGAAAACGTCAATATAACAAAGCTTCCCGGGGTTAAACAATGGTTTCTTTTAATCCACGTTAAGTGAAGAGGACAAGTGTCCACGCTCGATAACTTCAGTAACCCGGCAGGCAATAAACAGATTGTGTGCGCGCCCGGTTCCTACATACTTAGCACCCACTGATCCACACACTACTGCAAACCTAAATGCCTTCAAATCTATACTTTTTTTATTATTTATATTCTTTAATGACGAAAGAAGTTGCAATTAACATATCAACAAAATATCACATTATGTGATGCCGCTATTTCTAGTTTTGTTTATTAGGAACTGCATTAAGTAATAGTTTTTGTTAGTTGCAGTAAGTTGGCAGAGCCGAATTCTAGTTCTGCCTTGATGTCAAACATTTTTTCGTATCGTCTGACACTATTACTTTTGTTGGTCTTGGCAAACGATCGTATTTTCATTTTTATTGCTTATTTAGTCTGTTTCCCCGTATGCATTATTATTTCGTCCTATATTAAAATCTGTTCTTTTCAGAACAAAATTTTATTGAGTGTTGTTATGTTTAATTGTGGAAATGCCGAAGCTCTTACATCACCTCCAAATTGTAATTGTTATATGTCGTTTAACTAAATGTAATTTAAGAGGAACATGGTACTCTCACATCCACCCATGAGAAAGATCAAGCTAAAAAACTTTTTGAAGGAAGTAAAATATCCTTTTATTGATTATGAAAACAAATCGGATTTCAATGGCAAAAAGACATGCCACGGAAAGAGTTGATGGAATTACCAGACATTGCAAGAAAAAGGATTCACTTTTTAAAACAATAAAAGAAAATGTTTCCCATCACTTTGTTTTCTTAGATGAAATATGAATTTTTCAAAATGGCACAATGGTCGTTTGTGGCAAGATGATGATAAATGAAATGTAAGAAGCATTAAAACCGATGGCAAAAGGTGAGTTACTGAATTATGTGTGTTTTAATGTTACCTACGTAGGTAAAGCCCTACCGTGCCAGGTATTTTATTCTTCATGCTGGTTGCAAAAACGGTGTTATTACTGGTGCTGATCTAATATTTGCTTCAAAAACTACTGGTAACTATCAAGGCGAAATGAGTCAAAAATTGTATACAGGGATTCGTGAAAAAGTTATTAATAATGCATTGCTATCAAAGATACCAAACACCTCTTAAAGTGTGCAAAAATAATGTAGAATTCTCCGAAAATGAATTTTAAACAGAACTTATAGTAAAGGTTGGACAGAAATTCCTTTCCATCAATTATTTTGCGCCATGTAAACACTCTCTTCTACTTTTTAGAAATAAGCCATCTAAAATGTAGCGTGTGGATCAATTAGCTTCGTTTTACGTCTACCTCCCTATCATCGTGTTTTTATTCCGATTGAATTAATTTGGGGCATAGCAAAAATGATTACAATAGACACATTGGTAGGGATGTTTAAGTATGTGGCGAGAAGCATTGCAGTTGATAACTCCTGAAATGTGGCTCAAATCAATCAAGCACTCAGAAGCGATAATACACGAATGGTACACACGAGAGAAACAATTAGATCTTGACGACATTGCTCCCATAGTAATAAACTTGGGCGAAGAGGATGACAGTTCTAACAGTGATTCAGAGTAACAAGTCATATGTACACTAAAACTGTTACTTCGTAACCTACCATTTTATCATACACTACATGTTTTCACATTTAATCAATTATAATACATTATATTATATGTAAAGGATTCGGAAGAATTAAATGAGGAACTTTTTTACAAAAACTTGTCCAGATTTAAAAAAAAGTAGATGGCATCATGATCTATGTCAGCAGTAGAATATTACAAATCGTTAAGTTTGAACAAAGCGGTAGAAGTCCACATTACAACAAGGTAAATGTTCTTGTTAACTCATTTTGGTACGTTATGACTGTGGTTTTAATTTATTTAAGATAAGTGGAATTACAAATGTGTGCATCCCAAATATAAAAAAATTCAATGTAACGATATTCCAAAAACAAATATTAATAAACACTAAAAAAACGCTTATAAAGATAAGGATAAACTACAGCAGGATGTACGATTACCTCATTTACTAGAAGTTCATTATCTAAAAAGACATCGCGAACGTGAAAACTCCGCTATAAAGAAACCTCACCACTTCCAGATAAAACGGAATGTAAAGAATTATCTTGTTATGATTATATAGTAGTATGTCTCACGTGCTTACTCTTGTAGATCTGCACAAAAAGGCAAGCATTCTCGATCGATAGAATTTTTTTAAAAATCTTTTGGAAGTTCGCTATCGTAGAATCTTATGGGTTGCAAAAAATATTAATACTGGTACAGAGTTCAAAGAAAATAGAGATGTAGATCGGTGGAAAAATAAAATGTCAAAGCAAAGGGAAGAGGTTATACAGTTTATAGGAAAGTTTAAAGATGTTGAGAGTTATAGCAATAGGGCCAAGTCCAAGACATTACATTTGAGTTATATGCTCAACATAAACAAAACGTTTAAAATGTATAACGACACTGAAGACCAAGTAAACTATTCGTTCTTCCACAAAATATTTTCAACAAAATTTAATTTAGGGTTTGCTTTTCCAGCAACTGACTTTTGGAGTTATTGCCAACGTCTAAAACACAAAACACTGTCGGCAACTTGTTTAAAAGTTAGAAATGAATCATCTCGAAATATGACACAAAAAATAAGAGCTAAGAAGTTTCACTTAATGATGAAGGAGGAAGAAGAAGACGCTGCAACATTTTGATTTGATCTGCAACAAGTGCAGCAACTGCCAAAACTTCACCTTTCGAGAATGTTTATATTCACCGCAAATTGGGTTGTATGCATTCTGTATTATTCACTTGAAAAGTTCGTCACCTCACTTTTACGTGGGGTTGAACATCAATGCGGCCAAGGTCCAGATGCAGCTGGTTCGGAAATTTTTAAATAATCAATTGGATGGGATGGTGTGTAAAAGATTGTTTGCCGACGGCTGTGGTGGGAAAACAAAAACAACCATATTGTCCATGTATTGTACTAGTGGGCTTTACAGGCAATCACCACGCAGCGTTAAAGAAATTGTGCTAGTTTTTCCAGTAACAGGTCATTCGTATCTTCCAGCGGATAGGGTCTTCGGAAGAGTTGAAAAGATTACCAAGGAATATATAGAAAATTTGGACAAGTATACATATCAGCAACAGATTGGAAAGTTTATGACCTGAAATCTTTGATAGATACACTTAAAAAAGTTGAAGGACTACCCCAGTAAGTGAACAAAAAAGGTTATTTTTCAAGAAATTTACATATCAATCCAATACAAGTCAAATTAAATTTAACTGCGAGATGAACTACAGATTCCAAGATAATTCGAAGCCTTTTATAACTCTAGTAAAACGCCTTAAAAACTTAAACGCTGTTGAGTTACCATTACTGGATTATGTGAAAGGAATTTCGCAGGATAAAGAAAAGGCCGTTGATGTTTTACTAAAAAAACGTTTCAGTGAAGCGATGATCAGTTGAATTTTTATTTTGAGGATCTAAAAGACCTTTTAATGAAGCACAAGATGAAGACGACCGTGAATCAAAACATTAATCTACACTTGTGTACTATTTTCAATTTATCATTTTTGTTTAGTTTACAATTACATTGTTCTCATTTAGAAATAAAGATTTTTGTGCAGCACAAAGCGCTTCTTTAATTCCTAAAAATGTGAAACAAGATTTTGCTTTCAAAATGCAAAAGGTCACTACTTGTTCATCTAAATGAAACATGTCCAAGGATCCTTTTTGGATTTCTCTGAGATAAAGCATTTTTCATGAGTGATTTCTTGTGTCTAACAAGTATACTGCACCAACTCTCATAAGTAATAATAAGTAGCACTGCTAGAATTGTGGTAACGTTGTCACAAACTTTTCTGGTTTTCTCAAAAAGTACTGTTTGTGACTTGTTGCGTTTTATAACAAAAGCTCCTCAAATATACAATAGGTTTTATTTGTGGATAGTTGACCAACATGACACTGGTGTTCTCTAAAACAGAGTATACATGTATACTCTTTGATTAAAATTACTTAGGCAACATAGTAATTTGATTCGTCATAAAACATTATGACGTGCAACTAAACTTATGTGAAATTATTATAATAATTTAACATTAGTCAAGTTGCTTTGGTTTGTGTGAATCCTTGCGATATGGCAGGTTCATATTCCATTAATATAACTAATTTGACTGTAATCTCATTATATTTAGAATTTACATCAGTTCTACATACACAAAGACAAAGTTTCCATCGATTAGGTTCAAATCCTACTCGAGGTAAACTTTTTATTTATGTATTTAATAAAATTAATAATGATTTTTAAACTTATGTGAAATTTACATATAACAGGGCAAGGCATGGCTTCTAAATTTTCGTCTTTCTTCCTTCTAAAGATAGGACTAACTTCTCCATGATCGTGATTGCTGAGGAATAAAATAACTTTATCTATTCACTTCAAACGAACAAGACTATTGCTTCTCATCCGTCATTAGTTTATCATGTGGAGCCAATTCGGTCTCAACACAATTGCCAATTTTTCCTGTGTACATTAGTTTGCTGATGGTAACCAAACTCTAATGATGTAGTGAATTTCTGCTTTTCAATGGGATCATTAACTCGTCGATGGCCTGAAGCTTCTGCGGTTTATAGGCCTTTGCATAGTTTTTCTAAGCATATCCAATGAAGGGCGGACTGTATATAAAATTGTACATTACCACGTTTCGGTTGAAGGGTGTTACTGTTCAAATGAATATGTCCTCTTGACATGAGACTTGAGATATAAAAATCGCGAGTATTAAATTTCTAGAGAAGTAATTTCATAGTTAGACAAGGATTTGATGTCCATTAGAATGTGTATAACCAGAAATGTTTTAATTTCACTTACGTTTGAAGAAATACTTGTTTTCCTTTCCACATAATTGTTGGATGGCATACAAATTTCTTTTATGGACAATTAGTTCAATCAGTTTGGAGGAAATAAAGTAAAAAAAATATCTCAGCGTGTTTGTACCTTGGCAGGTATAATTTTCAGTTCACTGTGTCTTAGAAAATAAAAATTGAAATCCATATCTAAAAGCGTTCCAAAGATGTGCGAACTTAAACAGGATTCGTTTATTTCTAGCCACCCAGTACAGTATTACATTATTGTATTGCTGTGATGATATGTTTAATTGGTAAAGCATTTACATCCAGGTCTAGGAAAACAATAGCGAAAAACGTAGATATATCAAAAGTTAAAATTAAGATGTACCCTACATAGATGAAATTGTAATACATCAAAGTTAGGTTTTTTAAATACAGCGCCCTGTATATTATGTCATTTTTAGGTTATACGTTAAAAATTAAGTCAACTTTATTCAACGTTCCCTATACCAATCGCTTACCAATTTTGAGAAAGTTGTGATTTTAAGAAAAATATTCAATTTAAACAAGAACTAAAAACACGGAAACCCACTTAACTTAAATGGGCCAGCCTATATAATTTTTATTTATGTGAAATAACTTTTCATTTTCTATCAAAAACTATATGTCTAAAATTAACAATTAAAAAGTTATTAAGATTTTTCTTTAAAATTTTTACTTTCTTGCTAAACAAGAAAGTATTGCGGTTAAAAAAAACGAAAAAAATAAGTTGTGTTATTTTGATGTTTTACGACTCCCTACCTGAAAAAAAATTTTAGAAAATTTTTCAAAATATCTGTGTGTGTGTCTGTGGTCACTCGCCAACCGAAACTATACGGGCGATTTTGATGAAATTTGGAATGAAGGCCTACAAGACAATTATGTAGACAAAACAAGCTTTTCAACACAATAGGTATAGGTATACAGAGGGTGAAAATTTTAACATAGAAGATTGAAATTCAGGTCATCAATAGCTCTCATGAAATGCAATTTTTTGCAATTTTTTTAAACTTTCCAAATTGAATATGGCCGCAGTTACAGTCACATATAAATTTTTTTTGTAGAAATATATATTTCCGATACCGTTCAAGGTATAAAAGAATTGGAAATAGATATGCGTAGTTAAATTATGGTATAAATTTGTCTACATTTAAGTTCGAAATTGATTTATTCAATATTGTCTCCAGGGTGTAGGACGTTTCGGCGCGGCCGTTCCGCTGCCAAAAGTACAGGGTGGCCAAATTTCGATGTTTTAATAGGGAATCTCGTAAACTATAGCTCGTATGAAAAAATGGACCTCGCATCCTCGATCTCTTTTTTTGAGAAAACACTACGAATTGCGTTGTAAATATGAATTTATTAGAGACGGAATTAACACACTGTATAAAATGTTGTTTTAGTTCTTTTATATTATTATTTTTTTTAATATCTATGTTTATTATTTTCTATGTAAATACTACAATACGTCAAATAATTACATTAATACATATAATACCTACATTATATTAATGAAATTGGTAATTATGGGCGATTGAACGCAAATATTCTAAAATTGTTTTGTGATTAAATTCTCTCCCAATTCTTAAAATTCTGTCGTCACCTAATGAGTGTCCTAATGATAATTATCTCATTAGAAATAATCGTTAATGAGGTTTAAAATTTGGTAGATACGAGAGTTTTTATACGATATATTTAAAAAAATGTAAGATGGTATGTGCTAGTGTTCAATTGAATGCAATAAAATAATGTTGGCGGCGAAACGGCTCGCGCCGAAACGACCAGCGGCGAACTGGCCCTGCGGCAAAACGGCGCGGCGAAACGGCCGCAGCGAACCGGCCGCGGCGAAACGTCCCACACCGTTGTCTGCAAACATTTTTTTTTGTTTTTTTATATTTTCTAGGCTACATATACATATGTAGGCATAGAAGGTTATGCAATCGAATTTCTTTTCACTATTGCTAAATCGACAGTTTTTGGTTTTTATTAAATATTTCTAAAACAGCTGAATAGTTCAAACATATGAAAATACCCCATATGTTTTTTTTTTGTATTTTGCAAGAAAGTCCTGCACCTAGTTTTTGTTTACATTCTAGTAGGTAATGATTTTAAAAGTGAGATATTGTTTGACTCATCTAGTTGACGGCTGTCCTTAACCTTAGTGTTTTGTCAAATACTGTCAAAATTCTTGCCTTATTTTCAATTGTTCTATCATCCTTTAAGACAGAAAAAATGAAACAGTATGCACTAGAAGAAAGGATTATCCTTGGTGAATGTTTTAGAAATTGTTTGTGAGCGTCAAGGGTATAAGTAGAAAGGTATCTCGATCGACCACATCCAGACAAAAGAGCTTTTGAAGAACTGCTACAAACTTTTTATGAGATTCGTAGTGTGTCCTATAAGAAACAGACTAAAGCAAAGTATGTTGTAAATAATGAGGACAATGAGTTTTAGGCTCAGTGGTTGACAATGCAAATATTAGTTGAAGAGAAATTTCTAGACAAACTGTAATTAGCCAAGCAAGCGTTTGGAGAGTTCTGAAAAAACATAAGTACCATCCTTATCACATACAACTTCACCAGAATTCATTTGGACGAAACTTTCAATGGAGATTGGGTTTCTGTGTAGAGTCTTGAAAAAATTGGGGAAGAAAATGACTTCTTTAAATTTGTTTTATTTACCGATGAATCAACTTTCCACAAGAACGGCTTGGTAAACCTACATAACTTTCATGATACTCAAAACCTGTATCGCACTGTTGACCGCCAAAATCGGTGGAGCCTCAATGTATTTAGTGGAATTGTAGGAGACCATGTGATTACTCCATATTTTTTTGATGGAAACTTAAACAACGGCGTAACATGTTTACGGTTTTTAGGACAATAATTTTCGAGTTTTCTAGATGAAGTTTCTTTAGATTTTAGAAACAAAATGTGCTGTTCCACATTTTAGTCGGAATGTAAGGAATTATTTGGATAAATAATTCCCCAATAAATGGATTGAAAGGGGAGGTCCACATGAAGTTCCACTTGTATCTCGTGAATTAACCAGCATAGATTTCTTTTTTTGGGGTTACATTAAAAACTTAGTTTATAACTACACCCACCACTGCTGACGACATGAGGATTAGAATAAAGGATGCGTTGGCTACTGTAACACCAGATATCCTGAGAAACGTTAGGAGATCTTTGGAAAAACGAGTGTGGTTATGCATAAAAGAAAATGGTCATCATATTGAGCATGTATTGCAGTATTTTTTTCATAAACGTTTACGTCTTGGTTTTAGTTCTTAGTTCTTGCTTAAATTGAATATTTTTCTTAAAATCACAATTTTCTCAAAGTTGGTAAGCGACAGATATAGGAAATGTTGAATAAAGTTGACTTAATTTTTAACGTATAATCTAAAAATACAATATTTGTATTTAAAAAACCTAACTTTGATATATTACAACTTTCTGAATCACCCTGTATAACTGAAAATAATTAAAAAAAAGATCCTTATCAATTTATATACGCCACCAATAAATTAAGCTAATATCTCCTACCGTTTAGGCACAGGACACCGAGGGAATAGTCGCGAGTCATCCTGTATATACAATATACATCTTCAATTTCCAAATTCTGTATTTTTTCAATAGAATCGGCAAATTTTTTTACATAATGACGTGTTGTTAAATTTCTTCTTCTTTAATTTTTTAAATATATAGCTATGCTATACTAATTGGATTCCTTAGTTGGGTATGAAATACATTTGTCAAACTGTTATATTAATAACAGACCTATACTTATTTGCGTTTTCCTATTTCATTAATTTATTTTGACAGCTCAATTAATTTTTAAAACTATTATCATTTGCTCTCGTACTTGTTTTTTTGCCAATAACGTTAGTTATTTTTTTGGCGAAGTGGAATTGACAAATTTGATACAGAAGTACGCTTTTGTAGGTGAGGTAGAGTAAGCTGTTTTGATAGCTCTGCAATAAATGTTCTTCTTTCAATTATTTGAGAGGTGTTATATTTTTGAATTATCTGGGCATTTATGGTAGCAATATTTAGTAGTGAAAAGAATACTGTTAATGGCCAGCGATTACTACGCCTTGATACAGAATATTCTGATTTTAATCGATCTACTACGTCAACCCCAAGTTTTGTGGAATTATAAAAAGTTATAACATGGGGTTTATAAGCTTCTTTGGTAGACGCATCTATTTCATCATCATCATGCAGAGTAGTAAGCATCAGAACATTTTTATTTTGCTTCGGCATATAAGAAACGAGAACACAGTTGTTGCCATCTTTTCCAAAAGCGAACATACTACTGCACACAGGTCTATTTTTAACTTGAAGAAATTCAGGTGGTATTTCCCGCTTATTCTTTCGAAGTGTGCCAACCATGGTCAGTTTGTGATTTACGAGCAAATCATTAGCAAGTGGTACGGAGGAAAAGTAATTGTCCATTGTGACGTTCCATCCAGACTTATCAATAGTGGATATCAGACGCTTCACAACACAGGAAGCATCATTTGGTAACTGATATGGGCCTTGTGGTTGTTTACCGGCATATATCTCCATGTTATGAGTATAAAATGTTTTAGCGCCAGATAAGCTGTATATCTTTATGCTATATTTGGCAGGCTTGTTAGCAATGTACTGCCTAAAGCGGCATTTTCCACGAAATGCATCGAGCATTTCATCTATTGTAACATACTCTTCAAGACTAAAATTTAAAGAGCACGCCTTTACAAAATAGTCAAAGATTTCGTGAATTGGGGCTAAATTATCATATTTGGCTCTTTGATTTCTTGTATTTTTATCGTCGAATCGTAAAGCCCGGAGAATGACGTAAAATCTTCGCTCTGACATTACCGCTGTGAAGTATTCTGGTGCAGTCCCATCGGCGATCCACAACTCTGAAGTATTCAAGTGCTGTACTCTTTTTACTCCTGCCATGCATAAAAGCCCCAAGAATGCGTTAATTTCGTCAAAATCGATTGATGGACAATCTCTAGGACGCGAATAAGATTCTCTCAGCTGTTCTAATTTCTGGTTTGTGAACGTAACAATTTGTTCAATTACTACGTTAGGATAAAATAATTTCCAGCATTCTAAGGTACTTGTAGCTCTCCTGGCAACAGGTTTTACTCCGGGCAGTTGTGTTATAAGGTTATGGGGACGTGTTTTTCTTTTAGGCGTGTCCGGTTTGTGTTTCAGCCATGGGAGGTTCGTCGAGACGGCCGACTCCGAGATTTTTACCCACGAAAATAGGTTCACTTTATGTTCGCGGTTGTGCATCTGGTTGGACAATAGGAACATCATCAGTATCACACTTGTCTGATTGTTCAGTATCGGTATTATGAGAACTGCGTTCAGAAGAAACATCACTAAGATCCTGATCAGAATCAACGGGTTCTTCTGTAACAGTTGGAATTTCTTCATACCATTTCAATAACTTTTCTTCCTCTTTCTTATCCATTCTCAAGTTATTATGAAGTCTAAAAATCAAATAGGGATAAAATAGAGCTAACGCGCAAGGAAAGTTAAGTCAAACTTACCAAAAACGTAAAATAACACAAATTAAAACACAGAAAACGAACAAAATTTTTCATGCGTTCTTGGTCGCGTCGTTTTCTTACAAGTAAGTGTACGTCATCGGTCGCGTGTTAGAATGAAACTAACATCCGGTCCGCATTTTCAACCATCATAACCGAATTAAATGCCGATCTGTCATGCGCTAACATAATACCTCCTCCAGGCACTTCTAGAGGGGCGCGGATGTAAAACAAATATATCAAGATTTATGAACAAAAAACTAAAAATGTTAGATTTTTTCTAACAGCGCGACCGATCCCGGGTTAACGGACCACGCGGTACAAGTATGATTTGTCAACTATTGATTTACAAACGTATTGCATCGAAACTATTTTGTTGATATGTAGTGCTTTACAGAAAAGTATGTTAACTGTTACTTTTAAATTTATAATGTAATAAGGACTTTTCAATTTCAAATTACGAATATTTTACTTATAATATAAAGCGAAATATATTATGATTGGTAAATAGACCACAACGTTAACAAAATGCTTAGCGACTGCTTTTACATGACAGATTAATTTACAGTTTATTAGTTAAATGTTTGGTTATCGAAAAATTTACGTTTATCAGGGTTTTGGTTAGAAGAACCGGTAGGGCTAAAACTGCAAAGATTTCATCGAGCAGTTTTACAATATATCCACAAGAACTGAATGGGGTTAAGACATAAGTTACCACTTTTGACGTCGTTACCATCGTGATCGTCATCATCACCATTGTCATCATCGTCTTGATCGTTGTTATCGTCGTCACCATCGGAACCAGCGTCACCATCGCCACCGTCGTCACCATCAGCATCAGTATAAGCATCAGCATCAGTACAATCATCAGCACCATGATAAGCATCAGCATCAGTATAAGCATCAGTATAAGTATCAACACCAGTCATCATTGTCATCGTCATTATCGTCATCATCATCACTATCGTCACCTTTGTCACTATCATCACCATCGTCATCATCGTCACCATATTCACCATTGTCATCATTACCATCATCACTATGGTCATCAGTGTCATAATCGCCATCATCGTCTTCAGCATAGTGATCGTTGACATCGTCGTCACCATTGTCGCCGTCTTCATGATCATCGTTTTCATCGTCGTGATCGTTGTAATTGTCGTCTCCATCGTTGCCACCGTCACCATCGTCATCATCGTTGTCATCACCTGCGTCATCATCGTCACCAGCATCTTCATCGTCGTGGTCGTTGTCATCGTCGTCACCATCGTTATCATTGTCACCATTTTCTCCATCGTCATCACCACCATCGTCACTATCGTCATCATCATCACAGTCATCATCGTCATCATTGTCTGCATCGTCTGATCGTTGTCATCGTCGTCACCAACATCACCACCGTCACTATCGTCATCATTACCGTTGTTATCACCGTCATCATCATCATGATCGTCATCATCATCGTCATTTTCGTCATCATTGCCTTCATCGACGTCATCGTCATCGTGGTCTTCGTGATCATGGTCATCATTGTCGTTATCATCGTCATCATCGTTATCATCGTCATCATCGTCATCATCGTCATTGTAATTCTAACGGCACGTTACAGCAGCGCAAAAATTGTTCCATCGGGTGGTGTACCTTTGAAGTAATGTTATTTAAATCATACTACTCATATTGGAACAGACAAAATTCCCACCAATTTTCCCTCAAACAGAGGTGGGGTCGCGTCCTCAAATGTTCGTCGTAATAGGTAAATATATGTATATATATATATATATATATATATATATATATATATATATATATATATATATATATAGAGAGAGAGAGAGAGAGAGAGAGAGAGAGAGAGAGTTACAAATTCGAGTCCTTGTAAGGGGACCTACGAAACCGTAATAGATACGAAGTTGGTTAAATTGAGGCAAAGTTGCGTAATTGGGAGTACGTTAATATGCCGTTTGGAAATTTACCATTTTCCGGACATGTTCGACATTCGGACATGTTCGGACATTTTCGTTTTTATTTTGTTCTGTGCTTATTTGAAATGCTACCAAAAATAAAATACACTTTCTCATAACAACTTACGTTAACGACTTCTCGGATTTGAGAAGTCAGTCATCATATGTCACATGGACCGATAAAAAGATATTCCCAGTATTCGATAGAGCTCCTCAATGCAACGATATATTACACCTCAAGTTTTAGACAATTGTTTGTAGCAAAAAAGGAATTTTTTTATATTTAAATAGTAGGCTGCGGTAAAGCAATAGTATTTTATGTTATTAGTATTAGCTGCCTAGCTATCAACATTTTCTTTTGAATATCATATGATAGCAAGAACTTGCATTAATTTATTAGTCTAAACATCTTAATAATACTTTAATCAAACATTTTAGTACATACTAAGTATAAAATAACAAATAGTAAAGGTAGACACCTAATTGGAAAACATAGTGCAATTACAACCTATAAAAGTATGAAAACAAACACTAAAAACTAAATAAATACTGAAGATGTACATTGTTATGGCTGATAAAATTAGAACAAATTAAAACCAAAGTAACTGTACCATTAACACGGTGAGTAACGTTAGGATGGTCTTAGTATGCTCTAATTTCATTATTACTGTGGCTGCTAATTATTTGTTAGATGCTCAAAAGACCACCGTTTACCCTAATATATTGATTGGTTTTTCTTCTTAAGCTCGTTACATCTCTATGAAGACTTCTTCTATTTAAAGAAATAATTGTATTCAAAATGCAATTCCTTAAATCTTCGGGATTAATAATGTCGTTTTTATATGCTACATTTTTTAATGTTCCCCATAAATAAAAATCTAGGGGTGACAAATCATGGGATCGTGCCGGCCAGGCTACCACACCGCTGTTTCCTATCCATCTTCGTGGAAATTCGTTGCTCAGAAAATCGGAAACCATTCTAGTATTTTGCGATGGTGCTCCATCTTATTGAAACCAGAGAGTGGTAATCTGCCTCAAGGTACATTTAATAAATAATCTTGCAGTTCGTTATTTAAAAAGTTAAAATATCTCTCGCCTGTTAAACTAGGATGCCCGCCAAAACCTTTTATACTAAAATTGACCTGGGGCCGCATTTTTCGGTTTTCTCTAGGATTGTTCACAGCCCAAACATGCTCATTATTTCTGTTAAAAATGCGGCAGTTATTAAGTTTCGACTCATCAGTCCAGATAACTTGCTCTAAGAACTGTAAGAATAATTTTGATCTACTTGTTTTTGCAGCCACTGGAAAAAGGCGAGTCGTCTCTCAAAATCCCCGGGATGTAATCTTTGAGATACATGGATTTTGTATGGTTTATATCCTCTATTTTTCAAAATTCTCTAACATTTTTCGTGATGTAAAGATGGCCGATTGGATTTCTGTTTCAATTTCTCTAATGGAGACGGAAGCATTATTATTTACCTAAAATTTATCAAAAGGTTGAATTAGTGTACCCACTACTTTTGCCATACTATTGATAAGTGACTACTTTGGAAATATTTTATAACATTAATAATAACAAGTCTCGATTAACAGAATCGTGATTTACCGAAATTTCAGATTAATCGAACTCATCTCGGCATCTAAAAAAAAATAAATAAAATTATTTATATTGAGCAACAAGGTGAATCTTTTTTCTATTTGCGTTCATAATGAAGTCTGGACGATACGCGTTGCCTATAACAACGGGTTTATAATGAAGCCTGTTCGATACGCTTCTTTTTTATTTAAGGTTGGTAACGCGGGCGTTCGGTAACGCTGGTTTTGACGCGTTTCATGGCCACCTGCCGCCTTTTGAGTGTGTAGCTGTAACGAGCGGGTAATTACAAGTTGTGTTCCGATAATATGAATGTTAGGTAACAGTAGTTTTGTTTATCTAATCTAAACTAGTTAGGACCTATTTATTTATTTTTGGTGCAGTTCATGTAAGGGAAACTGCTGTAACCTAACAGAAGGGGTATGTGTACATATCCCGGAAAATTATGAACTTAACCGTGACATATATATATATATATATATATATATATATATATATATATATATATATATATATATATATATATATATACACACATACATTCGCAACTTGTAATTTAGCCGCTTGCCTTCCGTAAGATATTTTATTCGCAATTGTTAAATTTGTTGCCAACCTTGAAACGTCAATATTGGGGGAGGAATTATTTCACAAAACATATTTTAACTATTTTAGCGCTATGGAACCCCAAATAGAAAAAAAATTATATTATATGCTCTATTCATAAGACGTTTTTAGCGTACGTGTCCTTTAAAGAACTCGCTACTTCGTGGCTCGTATTTTAAATTAGACGTGTGCGCTAAAATCTGTCTTATGAAACTGGTACTGTAATATGTATGCTATTATTTTACTACACATGTTCTTAATTTTAAAAACGCTTTTCTGTTTCAGTAATACTATGTACTATTATTATCACTGTACGAACCTGGTTTAATACTACGGCTTATTCCTCCTCTTTTACACGACTGCCATACTTTTAACGAGGTTTTCCAGGTGAGCTATATTGTTTAATATTTGCATATAATTTGCTAAAATAAGAATTATCGGGTTGGGGCCTTCTTGGATAATTTTCAAGATAACTTTCAGATGCTCATTTAGGAATTCTGTGGCATTGATAGTAAATTCGTAGCATATAACTTTTTTCTTCGTTGCTAAACGGCATTTTTAAAAATATTACTTAATTTACGTCAAATATCTACATGTTGTCATCAAATGATAAAGTAAGAGACAAAACAATTATTTAGGAGCTATGGCGACTAGATTAACTACTAGCAATATTTATGCCTAGTGAAATAAGAATAGGATGAAAAAGCAATTAGTAAAATTTTTTGATTTTTCGATATTTCATTTCATTTTGAAATTGGAAATCTTTTTATTCACATTCATGCCTTCCTATGGCTTATGTTATCAAATTTATCAAAGTGTTGATAACCAGGTAACTAACAATAATGACAGAAAATGATATTTTAGGGCATAAGTGACAATTTGCTTTTATCCAGATGTGTCCTTTACCAAATAACCGATTATTTGGCTTTATCGCAGCCTACTATTTAGATACAAAAAATTGCTTTTTTTGCTACAAAGATGTGTCTAAAACTTGAAGTGTGATATATCGTTGAATTCGAAAATATATCGAATACAGGGAATATCCTTTTATCGGTCCATATGGAAATACAAAGTTGATGATGACTTATCAAAGCCGAAACGTTGTATTAAAAATCCGTTTACGTGAGTTTGTAGAGCTATGAGAAAGTGCCGTTCATTTTTTAGTATTTCTTCAACCTTAGAAAAAAATAAAGACGAAAATGGCAAACTTTTTTTCGAATATTTCTGGAAATTCTCGGAAAATGGGACTAAGCGTATTTCTCAAGAAGTATTAATTTTTTTACATAAGACGATAATCACCTTTAATGATTAAAGTTTATTTGGTGGTAATATTTTCTACGGCCATACCGTATATACGAAAATGGTCTGGTACTAATCGTTTTACACATCATAATATTAGTACGCAAGCAGTTTTATTTTATAAGGCGGTAATAAGTTTTAGTATCTGGTGGTAATAGTCTTCAGGGCCATGCAATGCGTATTACTTTATGTACTAAGATGTCCTGGTACTGATCGCTTAATACATAAATCTGGCCGATGGACTTCGGCACAACACTTTCTGGTATAAGGAAACTAACTGTTGCCCGCAGCAATTCCTAACTCCGTATAACTTGCAATATAATACACTTACCTACAAAATTATTTTGTTCTTATTCACCGTGTACTTTGCAAATCACTGTATATTTTTACATATTTGGATAGCATGAGAAATTAACTTTAAAATACTTTAGATTTGTTTTTGAAACTTTGATATAAAAAAAAATTAAAATAATTGTTTTTGTTATTTTCGGCAAAACCGGAAGCGCTAAAAATAATCCAGTATAGCAGTTTAGTAGCTATGTATGTCTACTATGTAATCCCTACATTTCAAGATTTAATTTTTATTAGAAACACAGCTATAAGTGCTTGAAATTTTTAAATTTTAAAATTCCTAATTCCGGCCCTACATATACAGGGTGTCCACAAACTCTTTTCGCAAAAGAAAACTGTAGACTCTAGAGCTGATTTTATGTCGACTTAACGTAAATTACCTTAATACAAAAAATACTTCCTAAGAGAGCTGGAAGATGGAAGATGGCGCCCTAACATCGGTTTAATTCAAATATCTTCAAAATGGTTTCCCTTTAAATGATAGCGTTCTGTACATTTATTAGTGGAATATGTCCAAGCGTATGGCGTGAATATGATTTTCTAGTTGTACTCATAAGCGGCACGTTTGGGCGGGGCATTGGACATTGTTATTCGTAAGTTTTTTGATTTTCAAAATTTCGCAATTTTAACATAAAATTTAAAAAAAAATCGATTTTTTTCATAAAAGAATGATACTTACTCTTGACTGAAGTCGCTACGACGCACCGTTTTCGAAATAGATCGATTTGAACTTTTCATGTGTTAATCATACTTTTATAAAATTAACTAACGAATTCATTTACAATTATGAAAGATGGCTATGGAAAATATTCTTTTATGAAAAAATTTAAATTTTTTAAATTTTATGTTAAAATTGCGAAATTTATCAATAACAATGTCCCAAACGAGTCGTACGTGAGTATAACTAAAAGATCATATTCACGCCATACGATTGGGCATATTCCACTAAATAAATGTACAGAGCGCTATCATTTAAAGGGAAACCATTTTGAAGATATTTGAATTAAACCGATGTTAGGGCACCAGCTTCCAAGAGCTCCAGCTCTCTTAGGAAGTAGTTTTGTATTAAGGTAATTTACGTTAAATCGACATAAATTCAGCTCTAGAATCTGCAGTTGTCTTTTGTGAAAAGAGTTTGTGTACACCCTATATATATTTCTTAAATTTTTTTAATATCTTATATCAAAGTTCCAAAAACAACTCTAAAGTATTTTAAAGCTAATTTCTCATTCTATCAAAATACGCAAAAATATACAGTGATTTGCAAAATATAAGGTGAATAAGATATATGCCATATAAGAAGATATACTTGCCTACAAAAATTATTTATTATTATTTTTCTTATTCACCTTATATTTTGCAAATCACTGTATATTTTTGCGTATTTTGATAGAATGAGAAATTAGCTTTAAAATACTTTAGAATTGTGTTTGAAACTTTGATATAAGATATTAAAACATTTAAAAAATAATTTTTTTTAATTTTATCAAAACCTGAAGCCCTAAAAATATTCCAATATGGCAGGTTAGCAGTGATATATGTCTACTATATAATCCCTTAATTCCAAGATTTTATTTTTATCAGAAGCATAGTTATGAGGGATTGAAATTTTCGAATTTAAATGTCCTGGATAAGTTACAGAAATCACATAACGCTCATTATATTTTTGTTACACGTGACTATAAAATACGTAAATTAAAAAAAAATTACCAGAGCCGTTTTTGAGAAAATCGATTTTGGAAAAAAGGGTAATTTTAATCCCGTAATTAAGGGCATCATTTTATTTTTTTCAGAAATATTTACAAACCGTTCGAAAGTATGTACTTTTATTTACAAATTACGATTTTCAAATTGCAAGTAGCTTTTATGGTTTCTTAGTGACCGCGCAAGTGCCGAAATGTACTAAAATCGCCATATTGGTAGCAATTTTCAATTAAAAATTTCTAAAAAAAATTTGTTCGATCAGGGTTTGAGGTTACTAACTTTTCACCAAAGATAGGTTTTCTGGCTCTGGATTTGGAAATGCACCCCCAAAAAAAACCACCCTATTTCACCCTCCATTAATTGGTTTTTACGAAAAGCCAGTTTCATACATAACCCATGTCAAATCTCGTTAAAATCGATCAAACAGTCTCGAAGCACACGCAGACATACACGAACATTTTTTTTCGCGAATCGGTTTCTCGGCTCCGGGAACACGAAAACGTTGAAATCCGCGAAAAAAAATTTCAAAATTTGTTTTCGATTGCAATACTTTCCCTTAGTGTACGTAGTATACGAGTAAGTAATAAATAGATTACGTCAATAAATTTGTCATTTGTATATTTTTTATATAAAACAGTAACATCCTGTAATGATCATTGTTTATCTTGTGGTAAGACTTTTTATGGCCGTACAGGGTGCATCACATTATATAAGAAAATACGGATAGTTTTACATACATGGGTTATATCAACAAATTTGTCATAAGATTCACATGAAAGCAACCTTAATTTTATTGTATCTGGTGGTAATAGTTTTTAATACCATGCAGGGCGTATCACATTATATACGAAAATGTCCTGGCACTAATCGTTTCACAAATAAATAAATTACACCCATAAATTTGTCAGAAAACTATTTCTCAAAAAGTGTAAGGCGGTAATAACCTTTAATGATCATTGTTTATTTAGTGAAAATTAGTACGCAAGTAGTGCTCATTTTTTATGTAAGGCAGTAATAGATTTTGGTGGTCGTACAAGGCGCTTCACGTTATGTACAAAATATCCTTGTGCTGAACGTTTTACACATAAATAGATTATGTCAACAAATTTGTGATAAGATTAGTACGCAAGCAGCCTCAATTTTTTACATAAAGCGTTAATAACGTTTCGTGATTATTGTCGTAGCAATAGTTTTTAGGGTCACACAGCGCGCATCAGTTTATGCCTGAAAATACCCTGGTAGTGATCGCTTTACATGTAAATAGGTTACGGCAACAAATTTGTCACAAAATTATTACGCAAACAATGTTTATTTTTAACATAAGGCGGTAATAACTTTCTGTTATCAATGTGATCATGTTTTAGAAGGCGGTAAACAAAGGAACATAGGAAGTACTTCCGATGACAAATTGCTAGAGCGGTGGTGGTGTAGTGGTAGGAGTCGTCTTCCACCCTGTTGGTGTGGGTTCGAATCTCGGCCCATGTAATTTTTTTTAGATTACTGTAGTTTTGTTTACCTAATCTAATTATATTAGGTTACAGTAATTTAGTTTATCTTATCTAATTAAGTTAGGTTACAGTTGTGGCAGCACCTTCCTATGTTCCTTTGTTTACCGCTTCCTCGTATTTTTACAGATAATTAGGTTACGTCAACAAATTTGTCAGAAAATGGTCACGAAAGCACTTTTCATTTTTAATAAGGAAGGTTAGAAGGTCGTGTGTTCTACTCCAGTTTTTTATGTAAACGTTATGCGTGTGACAGTTTAAGAAATATTATCTAATGAACTAGCATTCACAATTTATTTCTGTAAGAATTAGCCCACTAGTATGACAATTCTCTTAGTAATTTTGGTGTCAGGTAGTTGTCTAATTTTCTATAACTGATTTTATAATAGATTGTTAGCTAAAAACGATGTACACCAATAGTATCCTCCTAATTACTTCTCATTGACAGTAAAAAATTGTCTAGAAACTAATCGATTTACGTATACAGGGTGTCTCTACAAGGTCTGTATAAAATACTAGGACAAAATCCTGAGACTAAAATATGAGGATCTAGCCCAATTTGCCTTAGTCCAGAAGTTGGTAGTTTTCGAAATACAAGTGTCAAAGTTTCTATTTTTTTAAACTCTTAATAATAACAGGATTTGCATGAAATTTGGTACCTACAGGTTTTCTATGATGAGAAATTCATAGTCAGAAATTCTCATTCCTTGATATGTTTTTATTAATTAATTAATTAATTAACTAATTGTAACTAATGACAATACTTAATAATGTTTAGTCGTTGCTATGATGAATTTTAGTACGCAATTCGATTATGACAGAAACGGCTGCTCGAGGCGACATCAACAATGTATAATAAGGTATACCGAGCCAGAAAAAAGTTATGGTGGCACCCAAAACTATAATCATATCTAGATATTTCATCATAGAAAACCTCTAGGTACTAAATTTCATGCAAATCCTGTTATTATTAAGATAGATATTTAAAAAATAATAACTTTGACACTGCAATATATATATATATATATATATATATATATATATATATATATATATATATATATATATATATATATATAGTGACAGAAAATAAACTACAATGGATAGTATAACGCGATAGAGGACTAAAAGATAATAAAAAAGGTTCCTATACACTAATGTCTGATCGCATTTGTTCTCAAGTTACAGGATGTTGAATTACAGGGTTAAAATTACAGTGCTTTTACCTTTTTAATGGTTAATAATCTCGATTATTATCCACTTTATGGGTTCTTAACAAGAGTACATAGTTTACGTACAAGACATTGGTCTTTTGAATAACGGGTTCATATTTTACGAGTGAGTGTATGATATTAGGATAATTAGATTTATGTTAACAGTTATTCCATCCCTTACGATTAAGGGATAGTTTTGGATGTTACGTATGAGTTATGACGTCATTTTGAAATTTGCAATTCTTGAAACAAAATTATTAATAAATGATTCTCCAGACTATGCTACGCAAAAAGGTACAGTTCGATAATTATTACTATTATTGTACTATATATATATATATATATATATATATATATATATATATATATATATATATATATATATATATATATATACCTTTTCGAATAATTTAAAGTAAAAGTAAAAGTGCATTTTTATGTAATCGTAACAAAGTCTTTTAATAAGTCAATAGTAACGGATGGAATAACTGTTAACATAAATTTAATTATCCTAATGTCATACACTCGACCCTAAAATATGAACCTGTTACTCAAAAGCGTCCGGAAGATATTTAAAAAAATGGTTTTTATTTCACCCCTTTACAGGGTTGTATCTCCCTTATTATTAAGTTAAGGAACAAAGTGTAGGTATATTTTTGAACGTACTATCAGCTCTAGCAATTACGGTATATAATTCTGGACCATCCTGTATAAAGAATAAACACTTTTGAGAAATAGTTTTATGTCAAATTTATTGACGTAATCTATTTATTTGTAAAGCGATTAGTGCCAGGACATTTTTGTACATACCACCATATACTATTGACGCCTTATACAGTAAAGTTCATGCTGCGCACTAATCTTTTTTAAAAATTTGTTGATATCATCTATTGACGTGTAAAACGATCAGTGCTAGGACATTTTCATATATAAAATGATGCGCCCTGTATGTCCACAAAAGTATTACCACCAGATAAGCAATGATCATTCAAGATTGTTACCGTTTTATGTAAAAAATATACAAATGACAAATTTATTGACGTAATCTGTATGATATATATATATATATATATATATATATATATATATATATATATATATATATATATATATATATATATAAGTAAGTGGGTAATCTTGACTGATAATGAATATAAGATAAGTTTATTGGGGAATGCAGTCAATTATGAAGGCCAAAAGCCAAGCTTTCGGAATGCTTTATTCCTTTATCAAAAAGCTTGGCACATTAACAAAGGGTTTTTTACTTTTGGCCTTCATAATTCACTGCATTCCCCAACACTATTTAACTCACATAATAAAAACAAAATAAAAACAGGTGATATTAAAATGTGACTAATTTACACTATATAATGTTATGAGATGTGTCAAAAAACTCTTGAGTGGAGTAAAAAGCAAATGTTTCAAAATACTTCCAAATTTTGTTTTTAAATGTTAGAAGCTTTTTTTATCTCATTTGATAAGTGGTTATACATTTGTATTGCCTGATTTTTAAAATATTTGTACACTATACTTGAATTTGTAGTCTCATTTCTAATTTTATTACGCGATCTGGTGTTATACGTATGAAAATCTGCATTTTGTGTGAATGAATTTATATTTCTATGTGCGAATATTAGGCATTCACAAATAAATAAATTATACATGGTGTGAATATTTAGATTGATGAAATGAGAATGACATGATTCTCGTAGAGCGACACCGGCTAATATACGAATTGCCTTTTTCTGCAGCTTAAAAATCTCGGCAGCTAATTTCGAGTTACCCCAGAAGAGTAATCCATACCACAGATGCGATTCATAATAGGAATGGTATACTGTTTTCAATGTTTCTGTCTAAACTAAATATTTTAATCGTCGCAAAGCAAATAAAGCCTTGTTTAATTTTTGAGTTAGTTTTAAAATATGATCCTGCCACTTAAAGTTGTAATCAATGTACAGTCCTAAAATTTTACATGAATTTACAAAGGCTACTTCATTGTTCCCAACCAACAGACTATTTAAAGGGGATCTATTATTTTGAAAAAGTAAAACGTTGGTTTTATCCAAATTGATCACCATTTTATTTTCGTTAAACCAATGCTGTGCTTGAGACAGGGTTTCTGCTACATTAGATTTTAGGTTTTCCAGTGTACTCCCAGTTACTACAAAACTTGTGTCATCGGCATACATTGTTGTTTTACATGGGCAACCTAAATTAATGTTGTACGGTAGGTCATTTATAAAAATTACGAAAATTACAGGCCCTAAAACAGATCCTTGAGGAACTCCGCGGTCAAATTTTTTCAATATCTGAATAACGATTCATTTTATTAGAAAAAGTGCAGGAATACTTTTTAAAGAAAATTTAATTTTACATAATTTTTCTTTATAAACTTTCTTAATATAATGCAAGGTAACTCTAAAAAATAATTAAATATGAATGAAAATGGTTAAAATGGATTATTGATATTTTATAGAAACGGGCGGCTTTTAAATTTTTTTTTAAGTTGTCTATCTGAAGTTTTAAATGTCATTCTGACATAGATTACTGTTTTTGTTTTTACAATGTTGCCTGTTTTCGTTATGAACGTATGAGAACGTATGCAAATTGTTTTAATTTTTCACTTGGCAACAACAGTTTCAATCACTGATATATTCAAAGTTTCTGTAGTGAAGGACGGGTATTCCGCTGCGTCCGTACTAATCTTATGACAAAGTTGATATAACCTGATCGTGTGTAAAATGATTCCTACCAGAACATTTTCGTATACAAGGTGATGCGCCCTGTATGGCCATAAAAAATATTACCACTAGATAAATAATGATCATTAAAGGTTATTACCGTCTTATGTTAAAAATAAACACTTCTTGAGAAATAGTTTTGACTAATTTATTGACGTCATCTATTTATATGTAAAACGATTAGTCCCAGCCCATTTTCGTACATAAGGTGATGCGCCCTGCATAGCCCTACAAAATGTGTAAAATGTGGTAGCAAGTCGATAACACTGCTTGCATACTAATTTTCTTACAAATTGGTTCGTTGATGCCCAGGATGGCCCTAAAAAATCAATACCACCACATAAACAATAATCACTAAAGGTTATTACCACCTTAAGAAGTGTTTTAGAGGGTTCCTTGTTTCATATAGATATTCTTAACTCTTCGTCATTTTGTAATGCAGTATATCAGAAATTGTTTATCAAATATTACAAATAGTTTCGAAAAAAGATTGAAGTTAGTACGTAACAAATCCATTGTGTATGCAGGGTTGCTTCTACCTTAATCGTGCTCTTTACTATCAAGATCTATAGAAGATTGGTGTCATTTGAATCGAATATATTCCCACACAATTTAGGGAGCTAACATTACACTATGTCGTAGTATAAGATTAAAATATCATATAATTGATTTTTAATCAAGAATGCAAATAAATATGTTAAACCTTTAAAGGATGATTAAAATGTGATACCAAATGAACGTTTAAGCTTGGGCGCTTTTAGGCTTACATTAGGCACATGTGGTCAGTTCGTGATATGGCATGTGTGTGCGCGGTCTAAATCATAATGTCCTGCAAAACGCATTAAGTACCAGGACTGTCCTGGAACTATGCAATTTACACAAGAAACTTCTAGACCAGCCCTGGAAGTACACAAGTGTCTTGGAACTAATTACCTATACTCCAAATTTGTCCCGGAACAAACTGTTTTTCACACATGGCAATACACACACGCACACGCACACGCACACACACACACGCACACGCACATGCATACGCACACGCACACGCACATGCATACGCACACGCACACGCACTCGCACACGCACACGCACACGCACACGCACACGCACACGCACACGCACACGCACGCGCACGCCACGCCACGCACACGCACACGCACACGCACACGCACACGCACACGCACGCGCACGCGCACGCACACGCACACGCACACGCACACGCACGCGCACGCGCACGAGCACGCGCACGCGCACACGCACACGCACACGCACACGCACACGCACACGCACACGCACACGCACACGCACGCACGCACACGCACACGCTCACGCACACGCACACGCACACGCGCACGCGCACGCACACACGCACACGCACGCACACGCACACGCACACGCACACGCACACGCACACGCACACGCACACGCACACGCGCACGCACACGCACACGCACACGCACACGCACACGCACGCGCAAACGCATACGCACACGCACAATCACACGCACATGCACACGCACACGCATAGGCACACACACGCACACTCCACGCATACGTACTCGCACACGCACACATGCACACAGCCACCCATCTACCCTGCGCCAACCTATATTATTTCTACCTCGTTGCCCCAAATTAGTTTTTCCTCTTTACCTAATGTATTGTTCCCCATACCGTTTTTTCCTTCTTAAATATTGCAGTTGGATAACTTATTATATGAAGTATTTCTTTTTCACTATTTCTAATTTGCCTGCGCACGTTTGGAGTTGTTCTATCAGGTATTTATAACAGCGTTTTACTTTCATGCTTTATTACTAGCTCTCCTTGGCCCTATGGTTTTCTCCTCTCTATTAAAGTGTGTAACAGCTTCTCCTATAATGTGCTAATTCCTCTATGAAAAGTTTTTTAAAGCACTCTTCGTGTTCATATTGTCTTCGTCCTTGCTGTTCCACATTTTTGACCTCCTTGGTACACTTCCAGTGCCTTATTCTTCTGTTCCACTGTTTTATTCGTACTTCTGATAGTACTTCTTAATAGATTAGTTTGTGCTGTGTATTTTTTGAATGTAAATATTGTTAATGGCCTTTGTTTTTACTTCAATCTTCTTTTTGATTTTGTAAATCCACCTGTACAGTTTTGTGTTGCTTTCAGACGGTTTCATGCTTATTACACTGCGTCATGTATACAGTCCATATTGTTTTTATAACCAATTCAGGTTGTATTGCTTTGAATCTATTCTTCCTTCTTGTTTAACCATTGTATTTCCCTCAATGTACATTTTTCTCATACATTTTCCAACAACAAGACGGGAATCGACCTTATATATATTCTTACTTTGATCATTTGAACGTTTATTTGTTACCAACATGTGTCTTTTGCCATCCTTCACTTCTACGAACCCGTGTGATTGTCACCAGTTTCCAGACAGACATATATTAAATGTTATAATTCATCCCATACTTTACTGTATTTTCTTTATCGCATGTGCGCTATGAAAGGTTCCACTTTGTTTGTTCTTGTTTCAAGAGCGGAAATCTACATACCTTAATTGTAAATATTACTTAAATTTCACTAAATAGTAAATATGAATGCAAAGTATCTAAATCGAGTACTTTTTCTAGATAACAAAATATTTTGAGTACCACTTTATCTGAAACGTATTTCCTTTTCCATAAGAAAGGTATCATATTACTAATACTTTTGTATTCCGTTTAATCCGAAATTGTTGATAAGGCGATTCAATGAAGAGTATAAATATTGCTGCGAATTATGAACACGTTAGTCACTTTAGCGATGGCTCTGAAATCATTGGTACTGCTTTTACTTATTGTCGGCATGGTGCAATCAGGTAAGAATTTATCATGAACTAATTTTGAATCATTGCATATTTTTTGTAAATATTTTGAACAGCACCAAAAGTTGCAAAGGAAAGAGAATGTCCGGCGATAGATCCAATAGGAACCAGCGTTTACTTACCTCATGAAACGGACTGCCATCTATTTTACGAGTGTTCTAATGGAGTGAAAGTTTTACACGAATGTCCACCAGGTCTTGCTTTCAATCCAAATCTAAATGTATGCGATTTCGAACACAACGTAAACTGCGAAAACAGAAAACTTGCAGTATAGTATAACAGAAATATTACAATTTATATAAATGTGTTCCTATATTTTTATACCATTGAAGTATAGTCAGTAATAAATTTGTAATAATGTAATTAATGCTTTCGTTTCTTCTTTTACAAGACATACTTTTAATCACAAAAATGTTTGTTCTTTATTGGAAAATTTTATTTTCAATTCTAAATACAACGCTGTAAAGAGCCGAAACCCTTACTAATCTTTTTAGTTAATTAATCAATTTTGCCCAAATAGCAGAATTTCAAATAATAAATTTTATCCCCGTTTCGAAAACAAGAATTTTCTACATCAATGTTCGTCCAGTCCCGCAACTTACACAACAGCCAATCTCTAAATTAACCGTCCCCGCCTCACCGCAGATTTATGTAGAACCTCCAGACGCGGTATCGAAAGGAAACTTTTTATTCGAATCCTTTCTCAAATTCAGTTTCTTGTCTTAAAAGTTACAGTCCGTAGAAGCTACGTAAACAAAAGTGAGTATTAAATTTTTTCTCCTTTAACGTAATTGTCCGTTTTCTGCTTCTTTCCTGAAGTCCTGAATTGGAACACTTCTTGTATCGCACTTCACGATAAAGACCAGTTTAAGAAAATTCCAGTATCAAACATCCTTTAATATCAGTCTGCACAAACGTTTAGTTTATTCCACCAGTCAGTATAAAAATACAAAAATTCCAGTAAACTAATCGTTCTTGAAGGTTTAACTACCGTAATATTTCTCTCATTCACCACTACCACCATTTCTAACTAACATTTCTTACTAAGACAGTCCCGAACGATGCATATCCCGTGTAAAAGAATAATAAATCGTCTCGCATAAAAATATTTAATACACAAACACCCACAGACCAAACTCGTTATCCACCATCAAATTACCCCTTTGTACATAACCATGTAAATTCAGTAGCCACCTGTTTCCACCATCACACCAGTCGTCAGTAAGCAGTAAAATCCGAAAAACAATCCTAAAAGTAGTTAAATATAAACAACAATTAAACATTAATAAAATTAAAAATAATTGCCTAACCACACTTTTGGAAAAGGGCAAGACAGCGTTGTAAGTCCCTAATGGGCTACCAATATCTTTATTACGAAATTTAAGGGTGAGCGTGGGTTCTTTTAGATAGGACTGATTGATTGCTACGTGGTGTTTCACTTTAATCAAAAAATAAGAAATACTTTTTATTAAACTAAACATGTACACTTATACTATGATAATATTAACAAGACGATAATTGTTTAGTTTATCCCACCCGTCAGTATAAAAATACAAAAATTCCAGTAAACTAATCGTTCTTGAAAGTTTCACTACCTTATCGTATCGAGATAGGAGATTCACTCAGTAATATTTCTCTCATTCACCACCACTACCATCATTTCTAACTAAGACAGTCCCGAACGATGCATATCCCGTGTAAAAGTATAATAAATCGTCCCGCATAAAAATATTTAATACACCCACAGACCAAAAGTCGTTATCGACCATCAAATTTCCCCTTTGTAAATAACCATGTAAATTTAGTAGCCAGCTATTTCCACCATCACACCAGTAGTCAGTAAGCAGTAAAATTAAAAAAAAAATCCAAAAAGGTAGTTAAACATAAAGAACAATTAAACATTAATAAAATTAAAAATAATTTCCTAACCACACTTTAGGAAAAGGGCAAGACAGCGTTGTAAGTCCCTAATGGGCTACCAATATTTTTATTACGAAATTTAAGGGTGAGCGTGAGTTCTTTTGGGTAGGACTGATTGATTGCTACCTGGTGTTTTACTTTAATCAATAAATAAGAAATAATTTTTATTAAACTAAACATGTACACTTATACTATGATAATATTAACAAGACAAAAACGATAAACAAAAAAACAAATTCCTTTTACTCGGCTTCGAAACTTAACTGAAGTAAAGGGATGCGCTTCGGTTCGGGCTCTCCGGGCGGATCTCTCTCTCTCTCTCCACTCGGGATCTCATAACCTCCTTATGATGGCTGCGAAAACAATATTAACGATACATTTAAAATAATGAATTTAAACGAGGATGAACTAACTCATATTATGTTAAGATAAATAATAACAAAAGAATTAGGAAATATTTTGATTACGCCCTTGTTTAGTAGACCATAGAAGTTATACAAATTTTACAGTTAAGAAATGCGCGATAACATTTTATTTCTCGTTGAAATATTTCCAAAGAGATAAGGGTATAGCGGTAAACGTTCTTCTACCTGGAATATAGTTCAATAACACTATCGATATTTATTTAAAGTAATGGAAATTAGAAAAGTGTTCTAGTTAGCTTCTAGTAGCTAGTTGAGATTAGAATGAGGGTTTTTTGTGTTCCATCAGGTATTTATAATCGTATTTAAGGTAGACGACTGGTGTGATTGTGGAAACAGCTGGCTACTGAATATACATGGTTATATACAAAGGGGAAATTTGATGGTGGATAACGAGTTTGGTCAGTGGGTGTTTTTGTATAAAATACTTTTATGCGGGGACGATTTATTATTCTTTTACAGGTGAATGAGGGAAATATTACAGAGTGAATTTGCTATCTCGGTACGGTTATATAAGGTAGTTTAACCTTCAAGAACGATTACTTTACTGGAATTTTTGTATTTTTATACTGGCGGGCGGAATATACTAAACCTTTGTGTAGACTGATATTAAAGAATGTTTCATACAGGCATATTTCTTTAATCTGGTCCTTATCGCGAAGTGAGACGCAAGAAGTGTTCGGATTCAGGACTTTAGAAAAGAAGTAGATTTTAAAGATGGGCAATTACGTTAAGGGAGAGAAAATTTAATACTCATTTTTGTTTACGTAGCTTCTGCGGACTGGAACTTTTAAGGCAAGAAACAATTATCGGATCTTGGTCTGGTTGATTGCTTTCCTTCCGGCGCCCCTCTCCACTTAGGTAAGTTGCCTGGGGTGGCGTGTAGGTGTCAGTTTTTGTGTAAATGGATAATTAGTGTGGACAACCAAACCTGAGAAGCCAGCTCGCGTTTGTAGTGGGTACTGTAGGACCGGCAGAATTTAGGCAGGCAGCCTTTCTTTTCGACTGTATAAGTAGGCAACAACATCAGGAATAAATCACTCACCGGCACATTATTCACAAGTGTTGGTGTAGGTGTAGTAACAAAAATATGTGCAGGTGAAGATGAATCTGAACGACAGCAGGCCAGGGCGTACTCAAGAATATAAGAAATCTGCCGAAGGGCGGGGACGGTTAATTTAGAGATTGGCTATTGTGTAAGTAGCAGGGCTGGAAGGCACTCTGACGTAGAAAATTCTTAATGTTTTTGAAACGTCGGAGGGGATATAATTTATTATTTGGAATTCTCAAATTTTGGCAAAATTGATTAATTAGCGAATAATTAATTAAAAAGGTTATAAGAGGGTTTCGGTTCTTTACAGAGTTGTATTCAGAATTTAAAGTAAAATTTTCCAATAAAGAACAAGTATTTTTGAAGTTAAAATTATGTAATGTAAAAGAAGAAATGAAGCATTAATTACGGCTGCCCAGGCTCAAGCATTCCGCACACACTAGTTTTAAAAGGATCTATTCAATATAAATATTGATAGCAAGTATCATATGCAACGTTGGAGAACACATCAACCTTATCATTACAAGGTGTCCTGAACTAGCAAAAAAGGAGTTCGTTGAATAATGTATTCCTCAAATTAAAAACTTGTTTCCAATGATATGGGCCGATACGTGTTATCGGATAATAGTGATATATTTGGAGGTACTATTGTGTTCTTTCGAAACCTCGTCATTACATTATTACAAATTTATTAATAAATATACTTCATTGGTATAAAAATATAGGAACACATTCTTATAAATTGTAATGTTTCTATTATACTATACTGCGAGTTTTCTGTTTTTGCAGTTTACGTTGTGCTCGAAGTCGCATACATTTAGATTTGGATTAAAACAAGACCTGGTGGACATTGGTGTAAAACTTTCACTCCATTAGAACACTCGTAGAATAGATGGCAGTCCGTTTCATGAGGTAAGTAAACGCTGGTTCCTATTGGATCTACTGCCGGGCATTCTCCTTCCTTTCCAACCTGTGGCGCTGATCAAAATATTTACAAAAAATATGCAATAATTCAAAATTAGTTGATGATAGTCTTACCTGATTGCACCAAGCCGACAATAAGTAAAAGCAGTACCAATGACTTCAGAGACATCGCTAAAGAGACTAACGTGTTCGTAATTCGCAGCAATATTTATACTCCACATTCAACCGCCTTATCAACAATATCAGATATATTAGATATATTTTTTATGGAAACGGAAATACGTTTGAGATAAAGTGGTACTTAAAAGATTTTGTTATCTGAAAAATGTACTCGTATTAAACACTTTGCATTCGTATTTAGTAAAAGTTTAATAATATTTATAATTAAGATACGTAGATTTCCGCTCTTGAAACAAGAACAAAGAAGAAGGAACCTTTCATAGCACACAGACGATAGGGAAAGTACAGTAAAGTACGGGAAGAATGATAAAATTTAATGTAAGTCTGTATGAAAGCAGTGGCAACCATACGAGTTCGTAGAAGTGAAGGATGGCGAAAGAAATATGTTGATATCAACTAGACGTTCAGATTATAAAAGTAAGAATGACTAGGGGTGATTCCCGTGAGGGACTTTAGCGCACAACCATCTTGTTGTAGGAAATGTGCAGAAGACGCGTTGGATAACAATAGAGAAAATGAAAAGCTTGTATATAGGCTTCATGTACTATCGATTTTAAACAGGACGCCTTCAACAAACATAAGTACATAAGTTCACGTGTACAAATGAAATCAGGCAGCAAAAATCCATGACTAATTATACCATTGCGAAACAAACATCACGTACAGACTTCCGAGATTTAATGAAATAAAGAGGACCAATATGCAATAGTATTACTTATGACAAAAATGTACATTGAGGGAAATACAATGGTTAAACAAGAAAGAAGAATAGAATCAAAGCAATACAACCTCAATTGGTTATAAAAACAAAATTGACTGTATGCATGGCGCAGTGTCATAAGCATGAAAATGTCTGAAAGCAACACAAAACCGTACTGGTGGATTTACAAAATCAAAAAGGATACTGAAGTGAAAACAAGCCATTAACAATGTTTACATTCAAAAAGGACAATACAAACTAATCTATTACGAAGTACTATTGGAAGTACGAATAAAACAATGCAACAGAAGAACAAAACACGGGAAGTGCACCAAGGAGGTCAATGTAGCAACAGATCTTGAAGGATATTAAAAAAAAGGTGAAACAGAAAGGACAAAGACAATGCGAAGACGACAATAGAGTGCTTTAAAAAACCTTTCATAGAGGAATGAGCACATTATAGAAAAAGAAGTTATACACTTTAATAGAGAGGAGAAAAGCCATAGCACCCTGGAGAGCTACTAATAAAGTATGGAAGTGAAACAATGCAGGAATACCTGACAGAACTATTCCAAACATACGCAGACAGATAAGAAATAGAGAAAATGAAATCCTTTATATAATAAGTTATATATATATATATATATATATATATATATATATATATATATATATATATATATATATATATATATATATATATATATATGTAATTATTACTTTCCAGTCCTTTTAACGAGGTTTTTATAACTGATAATGAACGCGTTTCCATAAAACAATTTTGTGTGTATGTAATTGAAGATGCAAATAAATCAGACATAATTTTTCGAATGTTTAGGTGGTGACTGTTTAGAAAGAGAATCAGCCTATATAAAAAGCACCATTGCATTAGGGCAGAAATTATTTATTATTTCACGTAATATTTAATTTAGACTTTAATTCGTTCATAACAAAAAACTTATGATAATTTAATGTATTCAGTTTTGAATTGTACGCTGGTTCCGCAAACTGTAGGACATGGTTTATTGATTTTGGTTGATTGATTGAGATTGATCTGATTGATTGGATCGAGCATGATTTGTTTGAGATTGATTGATTAATAATTAATTGATTTGTTTGTGGGTGAGAAATAGCCGAAAGAGAGCAAGAAACGGATAAACGAGAGAGAAGGAGAGAGACGTGCATGATCAACTTCTATTACAGAAAATGTTCATTAGTCTATACGCCACTAAATGGCGCTAAAAATCTATTTTAACTCAAAGGGGGCCAGGGCGCAGACTCTGATACAAGCCCTGCCTTACAATGCTAGAGCTACCTTATGAGAATACAATTTTTGTTATGACTGGGGCGAAGACATACAACTGTAAGATTAGGTTAGAACCCACATACAATTGCACCAAAGGGGCCACGATATGGACCAAGGCCCAAGAGCTAGTTTCTTCACTTATATATAAGGTTAGGGCCCCATACAATTAACAACCAGGGGGCCGCGACAGCGGGCGAAGGCCCTAGAACAAGTTTTGAAGACCTACATGGTAGTTCCTACACTTCTCTTACAAGAACCTCTTTATTATTAAAAACAATTTCAAATTTCACTGGCAGGACCAGGCCAAGAGCTAGTTCCTACACCTGTCTTATAAGATAGCTCGAAGCAACTAATCCCTAAGAGCTATGTCCTACACTTGTCTTACAAGAAAAAATCTCCGTTAAAACAATTTCTCAGTGCGGCACCAGGTCCAAGAGCTAGTCCCCACACCTGTCTTACAAGAACCTCCATTAAAACAGTTTCAAACCCTTGCACAAGTCCAAGCCCTAGGCCACTTTCTCAAGGTAAAAACCTGTTTCTCAAGGTAAACAACTTTCTCAAAGTCAAACCGAGGTCAGCCACGTGGTAGGCCGTGGGACATCTCCAAGATCAAATGACGTCACAAGAAGTGAAAGTAGTGCCTGTTTTCTATTAATACCAAATGAACGCTTAAAGTTGGGTGCCTTTAGGCTTACATTAGGTACAGGTAGTCGATTCGTGATATTGTATGTGTGCAAAGTCTAAATCGTAATGTTCCGAAAACAAATGAAATACCAGGTATGTCCTGGTATTATGCAATTTATACAAAAAACTTCCAGACCTGCCATGGAAGTACATAAGTGTTTTGGAACTAATTACCTTTTCTCCAAATTTGTCTTGGAAAAAAACTGTTTTAAGCACACACGCGCGCGCACGCAGACACACGCATACACACACATGCACATCCAACCTATATTTCTACCTTGTAGTCCCCAAATTCGTTTTTGCTTTTTACTTAATGTATTGTTGTTTCGCATATTATGGTAATGATCACTATTTCCTTCTTAAATATTACAGTTGAATAACTTATTATATAAAGTATTTCATTTTCTCTATTTCTTGTCTGTCTGCGTATGTTTAGAATAGTTCTGTCAGGTATTCCTGCATTGTTTTACTTCCATACTTTATTAGTAACTCTCCAGGGCGCTATGGTTTTTCTCCTCTCTATTAAAGTGTTTTTTAAAGCACTCTATTGTCGTGTTCGCATTGTCTTTGTCCTCTCTGTTTCACCTTTTTTTTAATATCCTTCAAGATCTGTTGCTACATTGACCTCCTTGGTGCACTTCCCGTGTTTTGTTCTTCTGTTCCATTGTTTTATTCGTACTTCCGATAGTACTTCGTAATAGATTAGTTTGTATTGTCCTTTTTGAATGTAAACATTGTTAATGGCTTGTTTTCACTTCAGTATTCTTTTTGATTTTGTAAATCCACCAGTACGGTTTTGTGATGCTTTCAGACATTTTCATGCTTATGACACTGCGCCATGTATTCAGTCAATTTTGTTTTTATAACCAATTGAGGTTGTATTGCTTTGGTTCTATTCTTCTTTCTTGTTTAACCATTGTATTTCCCTCAATGTACATTTTTGTCATAAGTAATACTATTGCTTATTGGTCCTCTTTATTTCATTACATCTCGGAAGTCTGTACGTGATGTTTGTTTCACAATGGTATAGTTAGTAATAGATTTTTGCTGCCTGGTGTCATTTATACACGTGAACTTATGTACTAATGTTTGTTGAAGGCGTCCTGTTTAAAACCGATAGTACATGAAGCCTATATACAAGCTTTTCATTTTCTTTATTGTTATCCAACGCGTCTTCTGCACATTTCCTACGACAAGATGGTTTTGCGCTAAACTCCCTCACGGGAATCACCCCTATAGTCATTCTTACTTTTATAATCTGAACGTCTAGTTGATATCAACATATTTCTTTCGCCATCCTTCACTTCAACGAACTCGTATGATTGCCACTACTTTCATACAGACTTACATTAAATTTTATCATTCTTCCCGTGCTTTACTGTACTTTCCCTATCGTCTGTGTGCTATGAAAGGTTCCTTCTTCTTTGTTCTTGTTTCAAGAGCGGAAATCTACGTATCTTATTTATAAATATTATTAAACTTTTACTAAATACGAATGCAAAGTGTTTAATACGAGTACATTTTTCAGATAACAAAATCTTTTAAGTACCACTTTATCTCCAACGTATTTCCGTTTCCTTAAAAAATATATATTATTGCTAATACTTTTGCATTCCGTTTAATCTGATATTGTTGATAAGGCGATTCAATGTGGAGTATAAATATTGCTGCGAATTATGAACACCTTAGTCTCTTTAGCGATGTCTCTGAAGTCATTGGTACTGCTTTTACTTATTGTCGGCTTGGTGCAATCAGGTAAGACTATCATCAACTAATTTTGAATTATTGCATATTTTTTGTAAATATTTTGATCAGCGCCACAGGTTGGAAAGGAAGGAGAATGCCCGGTAGTAGATCCAATAGGAACCAGCGTTTACTTACCTCATGAAACGGACTGCCATCTATTCTACGAGTGTTCTAATGGAGTGAAAGTTTTACACCAATGTCCACCAGGTCTTGTTTTTAATCCAAATCTAAATGTATGCGACTTCGAGCACAACGTAAACTGTAAAAACAGAAAACTCGCAGTATAGTATAATAGAAACATTACAATTTATCAAAATGTGTTCCTATATTTTTATACCAATGAAGTATATTTATTAATAAATTTGTAATAATGTAATGACGAGGTTTGGAAAGAACACAGTAATACGTCCAAACATATCACTATTATCCGATAACACGTATTGGCCCATATCATTCGAAACAAGTTTTTAATTTGAGGAATACATTATTCAACGAACTCCTTTTTTGTTAGTTCCGGACACCTTGTAATGATAAGGTTGATGTGTCCTCCAACGTTGCATATGATACTTGCTATCAATATTTATATTGAATCGATCCTTTTAAAACTAGAGTGTGCGGAATGCTTGAGCCTAGGCAGCCGTAATTAATACTTCGTTTCTTCTTTTACATTACATAATTTTAACTTCAAAAATACTTGTTCTTTATTGGAAAATTTTACTTTAAATTCTGAATACAACGCTGTAAAGAACCGAAACCCTCTTATAACCTTTTTAATTAATTATTCGCTAATTAATCAATTTTGCCAAAATTTGAGAATTCCAAATAATAAATTATATCCCCTCCGACGTTTCAAAAACATTAAGAATTTTCTACGTCAGAGTGCCTTCCAGCCCTGCTACTTACACAGTAGCCAATCTCTAAATTAACCGTCCCCGCCCTTCGGCAGATTTCTTATATTCTTGAGTACGTCCTGCCCTGCTGTCGTTCAGATTCATCTTCACCTGCACATATGTTTTGTTACTACACCTACATCAACACTTGTGAATAATGTGCCGGTGAGAGATTTATTCCTGATGTTGTTGCCTACTTTTACAGTCGAAAAGAAAGGCTGCCTGATTAATTATTAATCAATCAATCTCAAACAAATCATGCTCGATCCAATCAATCAGATCAATCTCAATCAATCAACCAAAATCAATAAACCATGTCCTACAGTTTGCGGAACCAGCGTACAGTTCAAAACTGAATACATTAAAGTCTAAATTAAATATTACGTGAAATAATAAATAATTTTTGCCCTAATGCAATGGTGGTTTTTATATAGGCTGATTCTCTTTCTAAACAGTCACCACCTAAACATTCGAAAAATTATGTCTGATTTATTTGCATCTTCAATTACATACAAATTGTTTTATAGAAACGCGTTCATTATCAGTTATAAAAACCTCGTTAAAAGGACTGGAAAGTAATAATTATATATATATATATATATATATATATATATATATATATATATAACACAGAGTTAAACTAAATTAACATGTTTTAAAAATAACAAATTGGTATAATGGAAATACAAGACGAAAGGTTTTAATGGCTTATTATTATATACGAATCAATAACTACCAGTTTAAAGTCCACGAATACGTATCAGCTATTGTAGATCTGATTTTATAACGTCATCCTATAAGAGTAATAATATATTTAAAAATCTTTATTGACATTTTTGTTAGCAATATCAATTGAAACGTATATTAAAAAATAACACACATGCCTTCAGATGTGTTTTCTTCTTTAAATTGTTCTAATAATACCATATGTTGAACTGAAATATTTTTTTACACAACGTATCCACATGTAGCCTCGCTAAACAAGGTTTGTACTTATGAATGGTTGGATATAAACTGGCTATTGCCTCACCATCATTATCTAATTTAGGAAGTAATATACAAAACCTGATTACTGCAACTCGTATTTAGCATTTATATTGTACTTATAAATTTACATTCAAAAACGATGGTTTTTTACAATATACATTTATAAGATTTCACCTATATGATAAAACTGTTTTTATGGAATGCATTTTGTTATTTAACAGACATACAACTTCATTATGATTAGAAAGTTGCGTCGTGTTAATTAATGTGTTTACAAATTATTTAAAAAAATTGCTGTTGTAAAAAACATTAAGGGCCAGTATTAGGTGAAATAATAATCATTTTCTTCATCCGCTTCATCTTGAGCGATTATTGCTTATTAACTAGTAAAAACACCTAATACCCTGATGCTACTTCACAATAATGTTCAACCGTTAGTAATTGTACTTTAAATACACGCAAGGGCTCATGTCTATTTATTTATTTATTTATTTATTTCATTTTACCATTAGTATTACACAGATATGGGATTATTCCTAAAAAAAATTCGCTAAGTTCTCCACGCTACCTTGAAGTACTAGATAGGCTTTAAATTTTTTTGGCCCCTGAAGCTGTACCGCATACATCTTTCTTTATCCAACTCCGGATCAGTAGCATGTTTTCTAAGACACACAAGACAGCATCTTCAATATAGTGGTGTTTACGCCGAAAAAATGGCTTGTTCCTTCTTCTTCTTTAAGTTAGATTTTGCCTTTATACAGCATACAAGGCCTATCTTAGCTGAATTACCTCTGTCAGAAAAAAAGGGTTATAATCAAATTAAATATACTTACATACAGGTTCTGTTTTTGATGAACTGTCGAAAAAGGGCTTTTTAGATTTATAAACATGCCCCTAGGGAAGATATTAGAGTGCAGTTACGGAAATATTTTGAGTTATGACCGGCAGATCTTTGCGATATGATATCTCATATAGGTAAAATTTCGTGACGCGAGGCTCTCGGCGAAGGCTGTTTCGGCGATCCCACTCCAACCCTCCCTGAGCATAACCGAGATATTAAGACAGGTGTAGGGTGTCGCCCTTGAATTGTATTTGTATTTGTATTTAAGTCTCTGCAGGTTATGGCTGGAAATATGAATCTGTATTATAATACATTACATACTTTTAATCACAAAAATATTTGTTCTTTATTGGAAAATTTTATTTTCAATTCTAAATACAACGCTGTAAAGAGCCGAAACCCTTACCAATCTTTATAGTTAATTATTCGTTAGTTAATCAATTTTGCCCAAATAGCAGAATTTCAAATAATAAATTTTATCCCCTCCGACGTCGTTTCGAAAAAATTTTGTACATCAATTTTCGTCCAGTCCCGCAACTTACACAACAACCAATCTCTAAATTAACCGTCCCCACCTCACCGCAGATTTCTGTAGAACCACCAGACGCGATATCGATAGGAAACTGTTTATTTGAATCTTTTTTCAAATTCTCCTGTACACGTGCTGTCGCGCACATTAGTCCTCACCTGCGTGTAAGTTTTGTTATAATACCTACACCGGTAGGGAATGTGTCTGTTGGAGATTTATTCCCGGTGTTCGTCTACTTAAACAGTCGGAAAGAAAGGCTGTGTGCCTAAATTCTCGCCGGCCTCACAGTGTCCACTACAAAACGTAACGGAGCTGGCTGGTCAGGTCTGCTAGTTGACACTAACTACATATTTACACAAAAACTTACAGCTACACGCTACCCCAGGCAATTTTACTAAAGTGTAGTGTGTTGCCGGGAGGAAAACGAGCAACAAGACCAGGATCCGATAATTGTTCCTTGCCTTAAAAGTTACAGTCCGTAGAAGCTACGTAAACAAAAGTGAGTATTAAATTTTCTCTCCCTTAACGTAATTGTCCGTTTTCTACTTCTTTTGTGAAGTCCTGAATTCGAACACTTCTTGTATCGCACATCGCGATAAAGACCAGATTAAAGAAAATTCCTGTATCAAACATCCTTTAATATCAGTCTGTACAAATGTGTATCCCTCCCGTCAGTATAAAAATACAAAAATTCCAGTAAACTAATCGTTCTTGAAGGTTTAACTACCTTATATAGCCGTATCGAGATAGGAGATTCACTCAGTAATATTTCTCTCATTCACCACCACTACCATCAATTTCTATACTATGATAATATTAACAAAACCAAAACGCTAAACAAAAAAACAAATTCCTTTTACTCGGCTTCGAAACTTAACTGAAGTAAAGGGATGCATTTCGGTTCGGGCTCGCCGGGCGGCTCTCTCTCTCTGTCCACTCGGGCTTTCATAACCTCCTTATGATGGCTGCGAAAGCAATATTAACGATGCAGGTAAAATAATGAATTTAAACATATTATGTGAAGATAAATAATTACAAAAAAAATAGGAAATATTTTGATTACGTCCTTGTTTAATAGAGCATAGAAGTTATACAAATTTTACAGTTAAGACATGCACGATAACATTTTATTTCGCGTTGAAATATGTTCAAAGAGATAAGGGTATAGAGGTAAACGTTCTTCTACCTGGAATATACTTCAATAACACTATCGATATTTATTTAAAGTAATGGAAATTGGAAACGTGTTCTAGTTAGCTCCTAGTAACTAGTTTAAATTAGAATGAGGGTTTTTTGTGTTCCATCTTGTATTTATAATCGTATTGAAGTTAGACGATTGGTGTGATGGTGGAAACAGCTGGCTACTGAATTTACATGGTTATATACAAAGGGAAAATTTGATGGTGGATAACGAGTTTGGTCAGTGGGTGTTTTTGTATAAAATACTTTAATGCGGGGACGATTTATTATTCTTTTACAGGTGAATGAGGGAAATATTACTGAGTGAATTTGCTGTCTCGGTACGGTTATATAAGGTAGTTTAACCTTCAAGAACGATTACTTTACTGGAATTTTTATACTGGCGGACGGGATAAACTAAAAGTTTGTGTAGACTGATATTAAAGAATGTTTCATACAGGAATTTTTTTCATTTTGGTCTTCATCGCGAAGTGAGATACAAGAAGTGTTCGGATTCAGGACTTTAGAAAAGAAGTAGATTTTAAAGACGGGCAATTACGTTAAAGGAGAGAAAATTTAATACTCATTTTTGTTTACGTACCTTCTACGGACTGGAACTTTTAAGGCAAGAAACAATTATCGGATCTTTGTCTGGTTGATCGCTTTCCTTCCGGCGACCCTCTGCACTTAGGTAAGTTGCCTGGGGTGGCATGTAGGTGTAAGTTCTTTGTAAATGGATAATTTGTGTGGACTACCAGACCTGAGCAGCCAGCTCGCGTTTGTAGTGGGTACTGTAGGGCCGGCAGAATTTAGGCAGGCAGCCTTTCTTTTCAACTGTCTAAGTAGGCAACGACACCAGGAATAAATCTCCCACCGGCACATTACCCACAGGTGTTTGTGTAGGTGTAGTAGCAAAACATATGTGCAGGTGAAGATGAATCTGAACGACAGCAGGCAAGGGCGTACACAAGAATTTGAGAAATTTGCCGAAGGGCGGGGACGGTTAATTTAGAGATTGGCTATTGTGTAAGTAGCAGGGCACTCTGACGTAGAAAATTCATAATGTATTCGAAACAACGTCGGAGGGGATATGATTTATTATTTGGAATTCTGAAATTCTGGCAAAATTGATTAATTAGCGAATAATTAATTAAAAAGGTTGTAAGAGGGTTTCGGTTCTTTACAGCGTTGTATTCAGAATTTAAAGTAAGATGTTCCAATAAAGAGCAAGCATTTTTGTGGTTAAAATTATGTAATGTAAAAGAAGAAACGAACGCATTAATTACGGCTGCCCAGACTCAAGCATTCCGTACACACTAGTTTTAAAAGGATCTATTCAATATAAATATTGATAGCAAGTATCATATGCAACGTTGGAGAACACATCAACCTTATCATTACAAGGTGTCCTGAACTCCCAAAAAACGAGTTCGTTGAATAATGTATTCCTCAAATTAAAAACTTCTTTCCAATGGTATGGGCCGATACGTGTTATCGGATAATAGTGATATATTTGGATGTATTATTGTGTTCTTTCCAAACCTCGTCATTACATTATTACAAATTTATTAATAAATATACTTCATTGGTGTAAAAATATAGGAACACATTTTGATAAATTGTAATGTTTCTATTATACTATACTGCGAGTTTTCTGTTTTCGCAGTTTACGTTGTGCTCGAAGTCGCATACATTTAGATTAGGATTAAAAACAAGACCTGGTGGACATTGGTGTAAAACTTTCACTCCATTAGAACACTCGTAGAATAGATGACAGTCCGTTTCATGAGGTAAGTAAACGCTGGTTCCTATTGGATCTACTGCCGGACATTCTCCCTCCTTTGCAACCTTTGGCGCTGTTCAAAATATTTACAAAAAATATGCAATAATTCAAAATTAGTTGATGATAGTCTTACCTGATTGCACCAAGCCGACAATAAGTAAAAGCAGTACCAATGACTTCAGAGACATCGCTAAAGAGACTAAGGTGTTCATAATTCGCAGCAATATTTATACTCCACATTGAATCGCCTTATCAACAATATCAGATTAAACGGAATGCAAAAGTATTAGCAATAATATATATTTTTTAAGGAAACGGAAATACGTTGGAGATAAAGTGGTACTTAAAAGATTTTGTTATCTGAAAAATGTACTCGTATTAAACACTTTGCATTCGTATTTAGTAAAAGTTTAATAATATTTATAAATAAGATACGTAGATTTCCGCTCTTGAAACAAGAACAAAGAAGAAGGAACCTTTCATAGCACACAGACGATAGGGAAAGTACAGTAAAGCACGGGAAGAATGATAAAATTTAATGTAAGTCTGTATGAAAGTAGTGGCAATCATACGAGTTCGTAGAAGTGAAGGATGACGAAAGAAATATGTTGATATCAACTAGACGTTCACATTATAAAAGTAAGAATGACTATAGGGGTGATTCCCGTGAGGGACTTTAGCGCAAAACCATCTTGTTGTAGGAAATGTACAGAAGACGCGTTGTGTAACAATAGAGAAAATGGTAAGCTTGTATATGGGCTTCATGTACTATCGGTTTTAAATAGGACGACTTCAACAAACATAAGTACATAAGTTCACGTGTATAAATGAAACCAGGCAGCAAAAATCCATTACTAACTATACCATTGCGAAACAAAGATCACGTACAGACTTCCGAGATGTAATGAAATAAAGAGGACCAATATGCAATAGTATTACTTAGGACAAAAATGTACATTGAGTTAAATACATTGGTTAAACAAGAAAGAAGAATAGAATTAAAGCAATACAACCTCAATTGGTTATAAAAACAGAATTGACTGTATACATGGCGCAGTCTCATAAGCATGAAAACGTCTGAAAGCAACACAAAACTGTACTGGTGGATTTACAAAATCAAAAAGCATACTGAAGTGAAAACAAGCCATTAACAATATTTACATTCAAAAAAGACAATACAACCTAATCTATTAAGAAGTACTATCGGAAGTACGAATAAAACAATGGAACAGAAGAACAAAACACGGGAAGTGCACCAAGGAGGTCAATGTAGCAACAGATCTTGAAGGATATTAAAAAAAGGTGGAACAGCAAGGACGAAGACAATGCGAACACGACAATAGCGTGCTTTAAAAAACTTTTCATAGAGGAATAAGCACATTATAGAAAAAGCAGTTATACACTTTAATAGAGAGGAGAAAAACCATAGCGCCCTGGAGAGCTACTAATAAAGCATGGAAGTAAAACAATGCACGAATACCTGACAGAACTATTCCAAACATACGCAGACAGATAAGAAATAGAGAAAATGAAATACTTTATATAATAAGTTATCCAACTGTAATATTTAAGAAGGAAAAAGTGATCATTACCATAATATGCGAAACAACAATACATTAAGTACAGAGCAAAAACGAATTTGGGGACAACGAGGTAGAAATATAGGTTGGACGTGCATGTGTGTGTATGTGTGCCTGCGTGCGCGCGCGCGCGTGTGTGTAAGCCAGTTTTTTCCGAGACAAATTTGGAGAAAAGGTAATTAGTTCCAAGACACTTATGTACTTCCAGGGCAGGTCTGGAAGTTTTTTGTGTAAATTGCATAATACCAGGACATACCTGGTATTTAATGTGTTTTCAGAACATTACGATTTAGACCGTGCACACATACAATATCACGAATCGACCACCTGTACCTAATGTAAGCCTAAAGGCACCCAAAGCGTTCATTTGGTATTAGTAGAAGACGGGCACCACTTTCACTTTTTGTGACGCCATTGGACCTTGGTGATTTCCCACGGTCTACCACCTGGCTGACCTCGGTTTGACCTTGAGAAAGTTGTTTACCTTGAGAAACAGGTTTTTACCTTGAGAAAGTGGCCTAGGGCTTGGACTTGCGCAGGGGTTTGGAAAGGTTCTTGTAAGACAGGTGTGGGGACTAGCTCTTGGACCTGGTGCCGCACTGAGAAATTGTTTTAACGGAGGTAAGACAAGTGTAGGAAATAGCTCTTAGGGGTTAGTTGCTTCGCGCTATCTTATAAGACAGGTGTAGGAACTAGCTCTTGGCCTGGGACTGCGCGGAAAATTTGAAATTGGTTTTAATAATAAAGAGGTTCTTGTAAGACAAGCATAGGAATTACCATGTAGGTCTTCAAAACTTGTTCTAGGGCCTTCGCCCGCTGTCGCGGCCCCCTGGTTGTTAATTGTATGGGGCCCTAACCTTATTATAAGTGAAGAAACTAGCTCTTGGGCCTTATCGTGGTCCCTTTGGTGCAATTGTATGTGGGTTCTAACCTAATCTTACAGTTATATGTCTTCGCCCCAGTCATAAAAAAAAATGTATTCTCATAAGGTGGCTCTAGCCTTGTAAGGCAGGACTTGTATCAGGGTCTGCGCCCTGGCCCCCTTTGAGTTAAAATAGATTTTTACGCCATTTAGTGGCGTATAGACTAATGAACATTTTCTGTAACAGAAGTTGATCATGCACGTCTCTCTCCTTCTCTCTCGTTTATCCGTTTCTTGCTCTCTTTCGGCTATTTCTCACGCACAAACAAATCAATTAATTATTAATCAATCAATCTCAAACAAATCATGCTCGATCCAATCAATCAGATCAATCTCAATCAATCAACCAAAATCAATAAACCATGTCCTACAGTTTGCGGAACCAGCGTACAGTTCAAAACTGAATACATTAAAGTCTAAATTAAATATTACGTGAAATAATAAATAATTTCTGCCCTAATGCAATGGTGTTTTTTATATAGGCTGATTCTCTTTCTAAACAGTCACCACCTAAACATTCGAAAAATTATGTCTGATTTATTTGCATCTTCAATTACATACACACATAATTGTTTTATAGAAACACGTTCATTAACAGTTATAAAAACCTCGTTTAAAGGACTGGGAACTAGCTCTTGGGCTTTGGCCCCCATCGTGGCCCCCTTGGTGCAATTGTATGTGGGTTCTAACCTAATCTTACGGTTGTAGGCCTTCGCCCCCGTCATAAAAAAGATTTGTATTCTAATAAGGTGGCCCTAGCCTTGTAAGACAGGACTTGTGTCAGGGTCTGCACCCTGATTTTTAGCGCCATATAGTGGCGTATAGACTAATGAGTATTTTCTGTAATAGAAGTTGATCATGCACGAGTCGGTAAGATTGGAGACTTCTGGAACACACCACAATTCAAGGTTCCACATTTCCAAGGTTACCACTTTTGCAAGGTAACCACCGGACCAAGGTCACACAGCTGCAGTGTGTGTCCTACTTTACGAAGGTCACATCCTCAAGGCCACCCGCTACCTAAGTACACACCCACATACACACAATCGCAAGGTCATCCGTGTGACCTACTTTACTACGATCGCACAAGACCACCCAATTGCTACTGTTACCCAAGGTCACCTCACTTGTTTGTTTTTTGCCCTCTTGTATGATTTTTGCTCACCCAGAATTATTAATGAAAGAAAAAAATAAAACGATATGTTAATGTATTTAATTCATGTAGAAATAAAGACATGTAAAGATATATTATTCAGATATATGATTGTCTTTAGGAATAAAACATTTTGATTTAGTACAAGTGCAAAAGGTCCTTTCTACTTCCGTTTCATTACATCTGCGTGAACGTGGTGCGAACAGCTGAGCATACGTGCAATGTGGTGCGCATCGGAGATGTTCCTGTAACGGATTGTCAGCTGGCTGCCATCGGTTTATTCTAACCCCACACATGAAACATTCAACCGTGTCGTCTGAAGATGTGTAAATGAACCCTGCTGAAGCAAGCGATGAGGGCGAGTGAACTCCAGACCATGTTCGATACGTTAGTAAGCGTTTATCGAAACTGGTGTTACCGAGGATAATAAAAGTTTGGGGACATGTCACACATGTTAACACCGGTGAAAACAGTGACCGACTAACAGGAAAGTAATTTATTATATACAATATATACAGTAAAAAAGATCACTAATCTACGTAACACACCTCGTCACACAGTGTACAGGAGTCATCATTATACACATCTTATAACTGTGTGAGAGGTACTCTACACGAGTAACACCAGTAGTATTCGTGTGACAGGTGGTACCTTGCAGTACAGCGTTCCATATGCATATGGTGTTCAATGGTGCGGTAATCATATGGTTTCAATCGGGTGAAACAGGAATGACACAAATGCATATGTTCCACCACATGGTAGCGAACATATATGGACAAAATGTGGGTATATGCTGTTACCCTGCTTTCCGAAATATGCTCGCGGATTAACTCACTAAATTTCTGAAACCACGCTGAATTCCACTGAACCCTTTCATATTTATTTTTAAGCACTGTTGCTAAGGTAGGCGGTAGTAATCCTTTCTTTTCAAAATTTACCCAGTTAGGTATTAATTGACAGTCCGTCGCGCAATAATGTTAAAGAGGGATACTGGTTGGTAAACCTCAGGAGTGTCCCAATCGTCTTGCACTGGAGTAACTGATATAGTAAAGATCGTTTACTAGGGTATATGTGATAACCCCTCCTTTAAAATATATAAAAAGAAAATGAGTAGGGGTATTCAACCTTTGTGTAGTAACCTCGTTGCAGTAAAGTGGAACGTGAAACAACCTTGGAAATAAGCATGCCTAGAAATCCTTGAAACAGTGACGAGTGCAAGGTTGAGGAATTAAGTATACCTTTCGAGGTCTCGTAACTAACCTTCAGGGAAAAACATAGTGGGGACAGTGGCATATATACACAGAGGGAGTATATGTGACACCAATCTCTTATATAATGGAGAACATCGTACGTCAAGCCATAGAAAAGGCGAAGATTATCGGTGCTATAAGTGAATATCGTGATATTTTGACTAATAATGTGCATTATTTCTTAAATAAACGTAAAACAAAGTATGTTAGTGTCGGTCTGTCACCCATATGTAGATTTGAACCAGCCGTGAAACTTGGTGGATCGAAGAGTAATGGAGTGATGTTTAACAAGCAGGAATGGCGCATACTTATGGATAATGAAAGGGTAATTACGAATTATTTCTACAGCCCTGAAGGAACATGATTATCTACAAAGCCCTGAAGGAACATGATTATCTACAAAGGTGGGATTGAAGACTGTCTCATACGAAAATATTAACAAGAAGAAAATTATACGCATATGTGATAGTGTAGAAGCTGAAATCTATTTAGGATGAGAGTCTATAGAACAGTTATGGAGGCTTCTGAAGATAATAAATTACCGATTGGAGTTGGCAAATACTGTGAACTTTCCAGAGTTTTATAATAACCCAATAAATTCGGCTGCTACAATTCCCGAATGCGACATTCACAAGTTAATAGTTCCATTGCATGTTATATTTGAGCTCAACATAGCATGCGTTCTGGAAATGAAAGAATTTGCCAAGGAGAAAATGTATATGGATGTGGGACTTGCCAAACCTATAAGATGAAAAGGGGGGGATAACGCGCTTGTAGTCAATAGGGATGGTATTAGATGTTAGTCAATATGTGGATGTGTTATAGTGCAGAGTCGTGGCCTAAAACTGTAGACTGTGTTAGTGCAAAGACTAATATGCCAATTGCAATCATTAGAATTCGATGCTGATCACGAAAAAGTGTATGGCATGGGTAGATTTAGTGATGACTATTTAGATAATCTAGTTAATAAGTATGGGGAAGGAATGCGCCTTTGTGAGAAATACTTTAAATCGCATGAAGATGGTGTAGAGTGTATTTGTTGTACAAAGCGATTAATAGAAGACCTTAAAGAAATAGCATTGGAACAATTTATACACGAAATAGAAAGATACTTACCGAATTTGGAGTCATCAGATGACGACTCACCAAGTGAAGGTATGCATTAATGGGTCCAAAAACGTAGTGCACTATTTATTAGTATGGGAGGTGGCACACAGGCATGCGCTAAAAGGAGAATGGGAACGGTTAGCTAGAGATGCTGCACGATTAAAAAAAAAAATAGATGACTGTAGTAATATACTTTCACCAATTCTCGAAAATCATCACCGTCAGTGTGTGTATGTCAAACGTTTTAGTAGTATTTAAAAATTATTATTAATTTTATTAAATACATAAATAAAAAGTTTACCTCGAGTAGGATTTGAACCCACGACCTGTACTTAGCTAGAGTACCGCGCTAACCAACTGCGCCATCAACGTTTAAGCCTCAATCGATGCAAATTTTGTCTTTATGTATGTAGAACTGATGTAAATTCTAAATACAGGGTCCGCCAATAGTGCGTGGACGAAGCTTTATGAGTGTATATAATATCGTTTTCAAAGTTATTTATTGCAGGATTGTGTGGGATCTTTCGGGTTATAACTAGAAAATATTTTCGCAAAAATTACTACTCGTGTACAGGGTATTACAACACAAAGTTATATTTTTTTAATTGGAACATACCGTATATTATTATAAACTTGGATTCCCTGGTTAATTTTAAGGGCACTTTATTCACTATATGAGGTATCTTAAACGCGCAATTTAGGCGTTGCATTCCATTTTTTGAAAATTTAGAGGTTGAAAGGAAAAATTGTAACAACCGTATGGAGAAATGTGTAACACAAAAATTTTAATGGTTGATTAGTCATAGACTGTGCTACATAAAATCGTAAAAATAGTACTATTATCTTATTTCATTTTCGAGATATCGTAATGCAAAGTATAAGATTTTCAATCATAGATAACTTGATTTTTTTAAATGGAAAGGTATACATTGTTTTACATTGTTAGATAGGACATTTAATTACATTTTTTTATGATATAACATTGTTGGTATTTATTTTTTGCCGTTTTTTGATAATCCAGCTTTTTTACTGAATTTATCGATTTTGGAAGCAAATAATATTAAATTAAATGTTCAAATTGTCGACCACGCTGATTTAGACAATACTGAATTCTTTTAATAAAAGATGCTTCAACCCGATCTAACATATTAGGAGTAATTGTAGCAAAAACATTTCTAATTCGCAATTTCATATTCTCAGCAGTTGTTGGTTCTTCCTCATATACTTTATTCTTCACAAAGCCCCAAAGAAAAAAATATATGGAGTTATATCGGGAGATCTAGCTGGCCAAGGTATCGGTCCTTGTCTTCCTATCCAATTTTCGTGAAACGTCGAATTTAACCACTGGGTTACAATTCTGGCATGATGAGGAGGTGCCCCGTCTTGTTGGAAAAACATACCTCTTCTTTGAGCCAAAGGTACATTCTCCAATAAATGATATAATTCGTTTTCTAGAAAATTATGATATTCTATCCCAGTGAGTGTGCCATTGAAAAAAAAAGGACCAACAATAGTTCCGCCGAATATACCTGCCCAAACATTCACTGACCATTTATTTTGAGAGACTAACCGAAATTGGTGTGGATTTTCATTTGAATAAAAATGAAAATTATGTCTGTTCACAAATCCATTTCGATGAAATGTACATTCGTCGCTAAATAATATGCCCGATATAAAATTTTCGTTCGCATTTAACTGTTGTTGAACCCACTGGCAAAAATTAATTCGATTTTGAAAATCTTTCAGCTCTTGATGTAATTGTACATGATAAGGGTGAAATTTATTTTTCTTTAACATTCGTCTCACGGAAGTTTGACTGATTTCTAAATTGTCACTTAATTTCGGAATACTAACGTGGGGGTTTTCAACTGTAGCTACTAGTACACGAAATTCATTTTCTTCATTTGTAACTACTTTAGCTCTTTCGTTTTTAGGATATCCAACACTTCCAGTACTTTCAAATCTTTCTAAAAGATTGCGAAACGATTCTTCTCTTGGTTGTCTTCGATCAGGATAACGCTGCCCGTAGATTCGACGGGCCAATAAACAATTTTTGTTTAATTCTCCAAGCACATATATCATGTCAACTAATTCATTTTGCAAAAAATTACTCATTATAATTCTTAAATAAACGTATTACGTATATGATGTTCGTAAAGTTAAGCGTCAAACATTCACACTGCAATAAAGTAATTAACTCAGTTACGTTTGAACATACACGCGAAATGACAACACAGATACTATTGCTGAATTTTGTTTCTAATATTCTTTTGTTTTCATACCTTGATGTGATTTAAACAATTATACATACATATGTAGTACTATGTAAACCTACGAAAATCGACAAATTCAGTAAAAAAGCTGGATTATCAAAAAACGGAAAAAAATAAATACCAACAATGTTATATCAAAAAAAATGTAATTAAATTTCCTATCTAACAATGTAAAACAATGTATACCTTTCCATTTAAAAAAATCAATTTATCTATGATTGAAAATCTTAAACTTTGCATAACGATATCTCGAAAATTAAAAAAGATAATATTAATATTTTTACGATTTTATGTAGCACAGTCTATGACTAATCAACCATTAAAATTTTAGTGTTACACATTTCTCAATACGGTTGTTACAATTTTTCTTTTCAACCTCTAAATTTTCAAAAAATTGAATGCAGCGCCTAAATTGCGCGTTTAAGATACCTCATATAGTGAATAAAGTGCCCTTAAAATTAACCAGGGAATCTAAATTTATAATAATATACGGTATGTTCCATTTAAAAAAATATAACTTTGTGTTGTAATACCCTGTATACGAGTAGTAATTTTTGCGAAAATATTTTCTAATTGTAACCCGAAAGATCCCACACCATCCTGCAATAAATAATTTTGAAAACGATATTGTATAAACTCATAAAGCTTCGTCCACGCACTATTGGCGGACCCTGTATAATGAGATTATGATCAAATCACTTATATTATATTATATTGAACTTATTCGTTCATAACAAAAACTTATAATGGTTTTAGTAGTATGTATATGTATATGATAATACTAATAAAAAGTTGAAATAAAAAAGATGTATTTATTACATAATATTACAGTATATACAGAATTAAGCGTAAACAACGTATTACACAATGTCTTTGTTAGAAATCCAGGAATTGTGAGAATTATCAAAACCCAATCACTTAACGAGAGATTTATTCCCTTGACGTCGGATTACACGTTCAACTAGGTGAGTGTCAGGATGTTTAACACTTTGAACGTTTAACTGCTGATATTCGAAAGACTTCGTAACTCCAATTAGGTGTGTAACCCTTAGAGAATATGCTTCTATGCTTGCTAATGCGCAGGTGCTCCCCTACTGCAAATTTAGGTGTTTTACTATGAAGAACTTTCTGACATTTTAAATGTTGTAAAATATCTACAGTATTCTTTTCCGTTACATCTAACGGTTTGTATCCGTTTGTTCTATGCTTTCTTGAATTATAATCGGCGACAATGTGAGGCAAGATTGATAGCCACTTATAGGATCCTTGCATGTTGAATCTTTTCCATATTATTGCTTTAAGAGTGCGATTTACACGTTCGACTATGCTACTTTTCAAGGTGGAATAAGTACTGTAATGATTGATATTGAATTTTTTCATTACTTTTTTAAATTCTGCATTATAAAACTCCGTTCCCATATCAGTTTGTATATGTGTAGGCGTCCTTTGCAATCCAGATAACAGTTTATCCATTATATCCGCGACTAGTTTACCATTCTTGCGTTTGATGGGGAAAACCCAGACATATTTAGAGAAGGCATTATTTATTACTAAAATGTATCAAAATCCTTTATTCACCCGAGCATAAGGTATCATTTCCACTAAATCGGCTTGAAAGAGATCGTTTACACCTTTCAGTACTGCACAACGTCGTGGAAAATTTCTCCTTGCTGGTTTGTGCAGTTCTTCAACAACATCGGCTTTACTCATTTTTTGATTTGGATTGTAGTAGAATCTCTATAATGAATGATTGTTCTTTCGTAAATTTGACACCTTCTGGAATTATAGGTTGAATCACAGCTTCCTTACGAATAGTTTTACTAATTAGAAACAGCGGTGTCGTACATAGTAGATCATCCACTTGAAGATGAATAACTCGAGGTGACCACATACAATGCACTATTGCACCCTCTCTATAAGGAAACAAATATTTACATCGATACCCAATGGAATATCTACAGTTTTATTATGCAATAAACCTTGTAAGGTAAAATAAGTTTCGTAATAGTTATAACCTTCTTTCGTATCATCCCTGTGATGATGAACAATATGTTTCCCAAATTTATCCACTGTCATTTGATGATGAAGATGCCCGCCAAATGTATCTATTGGCATCACTGCTGGAGATGTAGTACTATCTTTAGTGATAGTCGTCGTAACAATGAGATGAAAAGAATGTGATAATAGGTTTATAACAAGAGCTGTTACTTTATTACTTTTGCTTTACGTAGTTTATCAATTATATATATTACTTCGTTGTGATTGCTAGTATTTCCTGTCGAGATTGCCCTTATAATTCCCTTAGCCAATCTACTAACTTATTCGGGTTATTCCAAGGTACAAATTCAATAGCTTTGTTATTGTATCGCAATAGTTGCATACCACCACCTCTTTTGGAGATAGAAGTTGTTCGAGATCTTGTGGTTGGAGGGGCAATAGATGATGTAACTCACCGTTTTCTAGGTTGAAGTAATGGTTTAATGATCTCCAGATATTTCTTACTATTAGTTCCTCGGATTTGGTCCGTCGGGTTATAATTACGTAGGGCAGCATTAGTACGACGCAATATGTCATTGTATTGCTGTAGATCACTCTTTTTGTACCCCGTAGGAATTTTTTTAAAAAGTAGTTCATATAATCCCGGTGTTCCTTCGTAGTCTAGAGAGGATCCATCAGGAAGAGCGATACGAAAATTTTCACCAACAAAATCTAGTTGAGCATCGCCTATAAAAAATTTCTCTTCTTCAGGAATGAAATGTACGCCATATGTTAAGTCGTACTCGTCTTCTGTATCTCTAAATATACCTTTGACATAGTATTTAGCTAATCCTTCGTACTGATTTAGATAGTCTTCAAAGGCAGGTTGAGATCCAGCAGCTAACAGTTCTGAGTTCAATTGTTGTAAAGTAGGAATTTCCATATCATCATCGTGAGTGGTATCAACAATTACAGTTTCCCGTAAAGGTTGCGAAATGGCTGCGGGAAGAAGAGTGCGTGGGGCCTTCCGTAATCCAGATGATTTAGGTGTATGATGTAAAACAACCTCAGTTGCTTGTGCAATTGGTTCATTTTTGGCAGCTTCTGGTATAAGGGGTTCAGCTTTGATGAGAGAACCACCTTTCTTAGTAATCAATTGCTGTAAGGGTTGTGTGATAGGTTTAAAGTGGTCTTCTATTGCAAGTTCTGTAAGAGCGGTATCTTCTTTCAAACTTGCATATTTTTGTTGCACACTCTTGCGAGCACCCAAAATGTCTTGTACTAAGCGCTCCTTCATTACGACTGCATATGTTCAGTACTGCTATCATATTTATAATGCGATGAAACAGTCAAATCTCTTACGGTAACGACTTGTATTAACATCGCTTTCTTTATCAATAACAAGAAAACCGAATTTGTCTCGCCAGCAACAGGAACATAAATCTTTAAACCTATCAAAGGACATATCGACATTAACGTGATCATCATACACATGCCTAAGATTAGTGTGATCTTGTTGAAAAAGAACAAGTAAATTAGCATTATCACGTATAAGCTGTTTTGGAATTGAAGAATACGTTTGACACAGATAGAAACAATCATTATTTCAATGTCCGCCAAAATAGAAATGATCTCTTATTTCATTTTGTTTATGGCACGCTACATCATCAAAAATCATTACTGAATTTTTTCGGGAATCACTAGGAGATATAACATCACTATTATCACTGTATTCGAAATACCCGACTACTTTTATCGGTGTCAGTAAATTTCGTAGGTACTGGTATTTAGGTTGACATAATGATTTGCAATAAATATAAACATTTTCAAAACGTAAACCATTTTGATGCTCTAACAAGGTAATCATAACATTTGTTTTTCCGCATCCAGATGGACCAACGATTATACCTAGTTTACACCCTCCTTTCAGTAGACCACTATGTTTAGAGTTCTTTGTTAACAGGTATATCATAATTTTTGATAGGAAATTCTGTATTTTGCGGAATGAAACGGATGTCACCCGCCATAGTACTGAACCACGTATTCTATGGTACTACTATATATACGTATCATACGATGAAAGTAGTTTAGTAGTGGAGTGATAGCCAGTCTGGTGTAATAGGAAAAGAAGAGGTTCAGGATTCATTAATACCTTAATAAATAAATTACCCGTGAAGTTGCATACACCTGGGTACAGATACTGCGGACCGGGTACCCGTTTACAAAAACAACTAGCTCGCGGCGACAAAGGTATTAACGAATTGAGCGAAGCCTGTAAAGAACACGATATTGCATACTCCCAGTCAAACGACCTCAGACCATATTCGATAAGACTTTGCAACAAAAAGCTTGGAATAGATTTCGTTCCTCAAACGTAACCTTTGGAGAAAGGGCAGCTGCATTAACCGTATCAGGTATAATGAAAGGAAAACGGACAATGAGAATGGGTGGAAAATCACGGATAGTAAAAAGAAGATTGGGAATTGGAAAGAAAATCACGACGATCAAAGCGTTCTCACAGACCAATTTCGTTTAACAAAGCAGTACTTCTAGCGCGACGTCGTGTTGGTGGTAAACTTCGGTCATCTTTAACATCTACAATAAAGTAAGCCTTAAGCGCTCTAAAACACAAAAAAATCACGTCACTCAAGAGCAGAATATTACCTATACCAAAACGAGGGGGGTTCATACCTCTTATTCCCCTCTTTGCCGCATTAGGAGCTTTAGGATCTTTAGGTGGCGGTGCAGCTGCAGTTTCAAAAGCGACAAAAACGTTAGAAGAAACCAAACAACACCATCAACCAATGGAAGCAGCAACCTTAGGAAAAGGCTTATATCTAAAACCATATAAACGAGGTTTGGGCATATATTTACAACCGTATTCAAAAAACTCTCACTGAAGCTACCACGCCACGCCTTAAGTAATGTTGAGCTATCAAAATTTGTTGAGCAATTAAAGATTCCCTACTTTAGAGGGATATATATGCGAGATAAGCTACCTACACGAATCCATAGGAATGAATGTGGTATCGTGAATCTGGATAATCAAACTAATAAGGGAACACACTGGACAGCGTACCTTAAGCGTAAGAGACATATTACATATTTTGATAGCATTGGACATATTAAACCACCCCTTGAATTAGTTCACTATTTTAAAAGTGATGGTAGCTGAAACACAATTGATTATAACTTTACTAAGGTTCAAGATTTCAATACATACAACTGCGATCATTTAGTCTTACGATTTTTATATAACTGCTCGTTCTGATTATCAGTAGTTGTTACGTGATCGTGATGCCGTACATATTTACCTTTACCGGTAAAAGCTGTATCCTCATGCCACATTTAATCCACCGATTTTTCTTGATAATGAGTCGGAATATGTAATGGGGTTGACTAGTTTTGAATCGTTCAATACTATACAAAACGTTACTTCAAAGAATAAGCAACTCTTATTTGGAAAAGATAAAATTACAATACCACCAGGATCATACGAAATTGCGGATGTGAATAAATATATTAATGAGTCAGTGAAGGACGTGAGGGGGTATATTAATTTACTAGCGAATAATAATACTATGAAAACATGCATAAAAGCAACCCATTAGCTTCAATGTCGAACATTCGATAGGGCCTATGGTAGGCTTTAATAAAACTGTTTACCAGGCTCAAAAAGTGCATACCTCTGATAACCATATTAGCATATCAAAATTAACTCATTAATTATCGAGTGCAACATAACAAGTGGTAGTTTTAAAGATGGTGAGTCATCGCACATAATTCATCAATTCTCCCCAGTGTACCAGCGGGATATAAAATAATCGAATCGCCTCAACATGTTATCTACTTACCTATAAATAGATCTACCATTTCAACAATAACATTTAAAATAATAGACCAAGACGGAGATCTCATCAATTTTAACGGAGAAGTCATAACGACAGGACTACATTTAAAGAAAATATGGTGACGCGGTATAATACATGTGCATGTAACCAGTGCAAAGCAAACTATAAAAGAGTGAAGTGTGGAAAGGGTAGAGTCAGTAAGCGTTCAGCGATCAAAGCGTTGACAGCGCAGAACAAAGCATTCTTGGAGAGTCTCGGGTTTACAGTACTACAATGAGGGTATTAAACGTTAATGAAAAAGTTGTTGTTGATAATGCTAGAGTCAATTACGAACTGCACACCCATCAACCATATACTACGAGATTTGGAAACAATGATGAAATCAGGATACCCATTCAGGAAGATATGTGCACTCTACCATCAGAAACTTATGTTTATGTAGAGGAAAGATTGTTGCTACAGGATGGCATTGTATCTAATACCGCAAGGTTCGTTAATAATGGTATAGAATTTTTATACAGTGAAATTAGATATGAGATGAATGGAATAGTGGTAGATTCCGTAACTAAGGTAGGGTTAACGTCGACAATGAAAGGATTAGTATCATTGACACCCAACTATCTCGCCCGTCATCAAAATTCCGGCTGGTTTCCTACATCAAACAGCACACTAAGAAATGAGCAAGGGTATTTTAATGCTCGGCTTTGCTGAAGATTATAATAAAGTGATTTTGAACATTAGACAAGAACTTGTATTAATTCGTAGTAACATTGATACCGATGCAGTAATTTCAACTGTGGACGAAGCATTAAAAGTTAACATAGATAAGATTTATTGGAAAGTTCCATTATCCCAGCATTAGCGGAGGAATTGGCGTTAACGAAATACATTGATAAAAATGTGAATACTCCAGTGGAATTTAGAAGTTGGGAAACCCACATATATCCCGCTGTACCAACAACAGATAAGCATACATGGGCAATCAAAACACCGAGGTACATTATTATAGGATTTCAAACTGGACGAGAGAATAATGTTATGCAAGATGCGAGCAGATTCTATAAATGCGCACTAAAGAATATTCGGGTGTTCCTTAACACGGACCGTTACCCGTATGACAATTTAAACGTTAATTATGATAATAACTGCTTCGCTACTTTATATGAAATGTTTGCTAAATTCCAACTGTCATATTATCAAAGAGATGGGCAACCCTTGCTCACCCCTACTTAATTTACAACGGTTGTACCACTGATGGTGGTCGACTGCTCAAATCAAAAAGAAGCATTGCACTCTATAAAGCAGTAGTTCTTCGTGTAGAGTTCGAAACACGACAGCATACTGTGTTATACTCCATGATACTTTAGTTACGTACAACGCGTTAACCAAAGCAGTACGACAGTTGTAATACAATGCTCGGCATCATTGATGCGCAAGGGTTTAAACTTTCCAAAAATGTTTTGTACCGAAAGAACTTGCCCTTTATAATGGAACGCAAATTGCACACTATATTTTTAAACCACTGTATCCCTGGCATACGTTAGATGCAGAGAGTCGCCGTCAAGCTACCTGGTTAATGCATAACCAACACTGTATAAAATGGGAAGAGGGGCATACACCACCATATCATTTTCGACAAAATTCTCACGAGATTGATTCAACCAACAGATTCAATCTATGTCAAGGGTAGAGAGAAAGCAGATTACATCAGAAAATTTGTGACCCAGGCTGTAATTAAACTTGGGGAACACCCAGCTTTGCCTGCTTTGCAACCCGTTTGTTACTATCAATGTCAAGCATTATATCATTGCGCACTGTCTAATGTATACTATCTGTATGATACATATGTTATGCTATAAGTCCTGTACACTTCTTTTTAAATAAAAAAAACTAATAAATAATCACTCTATTTATTTCTCTATATATCACACAACATTTGTACATCATATATATTCTCTCAATAAGGAATTAGTACATACTCTTAACATATTCCATAAAAAAAGATACTGCATGAAGTACTCCTAGTATTAATAGTAGTTTCTTTATGGAGAGGCTACATATTTAAACCTAGCAAGTGTCAGTTTCCAAACTATTTTTCTTACCCTGTGACTCATGGAACTACGTTTGCTTAGCAACCTCTAGTAGCTGACTCAAAGGTTCCACATTCTCCAATTCCGAAATTCTACAATCCCCCACGCTAACGTTGTACATGTATCACGTACTTGATACCGCTTGTCATCCTGGGACCTAAAGGCAATTGTGTTAACATTGTAAAGTTGATCAAACACGAACATTTTACACATTACTGTTTTATCGGGTGCCTCTGCAACAGCTTTGTAATCTACCTCCGTCAACACTTTTTGAATGACAACTTTTTTAACACCTTTAGCTTTCTTAACCACTTCATTGTCAGCAAGCTTTAAACAGTATGATTTGGATCCTACACCATAAAAAGATTGGATCGCTTTCCCTGCATACTCGTCTTTCATTCGCCCGACGACGGAAGTGTTAGTAGCAATACCATGCAACTCGTTTTGATAGTTGGATGTGTCATATTCATCTAAATTATTCCTAATATGTGCGTACACATCAGCAGTCGTTATCTCAACAATTAGCGAGTCGGCATCCGTGTACAACAATGATACGTTAGTACCATAATGCCTACGTAAGACGTCATAGAAAAAGCGATACATTCTAATTTTGGAAAGATCTGAAATACTAAATCCAACATATACGGGTTTGTCATACGTAACTGCCTGTTTCGACAATTCCACCGCAAATAAGTTGTCAGTTAATTGAATTAAATTCTTAAATTGAGGTTTTGCGACGTACCGTGCTAGCCCTAACCGACGACCACTATTTTCCCAATGCATTAAAAGTTTGATAACTCTTCTTTTGTCTATACTCTCCATTGTTTTCCCAAAGAAACCATTGTTCATGTATTTAAAGAAATCCTTTTCAAACTTATTCTTTGCTTGGTTTCGGAGAGATTTATTAAGGTCTACGTATGGTATTAACCAAGGACTTTGTCGAAAGCATAAAACCCAATGAATATGAGTTACAAGTAAACCGTGCTCTATACATTGTTTCAAATATCGGTAAAGTATAACGTAGTTCGTCCTATCACACAAGTTAGGAATTAACTTCTCCTCCTGGGAATGTGGTGCGCAGATCATTTCAGGGCAAAAGGGATAGTCATTGTGTTCGTCATGCAGGTGGTGTGGATATTTTATATCGACCTTTAATATAAATCCAACATCATCATCATCATTAATCTTCAGTACATCAAAGTTCTGTATTTCATCTTGAGTTAACTATATAAACCCATCGTGTGGAGGTATTGCCGCATACTCCACCCATACAAGTTCGTGGCGTCCAAATACACTTTGGGTTGATTAGGGTCATAATTTGGAACAAACTCGTTGTTAGCAATGCTTCTCCGCTTAATACACGTACTCACTCCACCACGAATACCTTTCTTAATGAAATGGTACATATCCATATCAGTCAATAATTCTAGCTCTATTTTTGTACATTTCAACATGGCATCCCATGCCAATCCAGGTAAAGTAGCATACTGTGCCGGTTCTAACCTATATACAGCCATACATAACCGCCTAAAGTTTTCAAACACATCAGCCAACAATAACACATCTGATTTTAAATAAATATCAGCATAATCACCTAATGTGTTACACTTAAAGTGATCCCATACCAGTAGGACGCGGCAGTATTCGTTATCAGAAATATTTTCATCACGCATTTTATCATTCAATTTACTAAAACTATCTACGTACGCATAGGGGAAATTACATTTCTTTCTCATTAAGCTAAAGTCATTATCGTTACTAAAATATTTTCTTACTTCGAGGCATTGCGCGTCTGCCAAGTTCTGAGATAGAGCATCTAAGGATGCAGTCATGAACCTACAACTATCAACGAATCGTAAGTTAATGTACTTCTTTTCCCGAAGACCCGGACTGTTTATATATTCATCAACATATCTGTTCTTACCGAACGTTACACATTTTTCACTATTAACAGGAATTACGGTAATTTCTTTCGTTTCACTCGCTAACTGTTTGATGAACAGGTGGACATCATATCCACTGAGGTTATGTAGAAAAACGGGGATAAAGGTAGGTACCTGATAGTTTAAATTACAAATTGAATGTTCCGCGCACGATACTTACCAGTGACGTGACAATGATCTCGAACTTTTGGATCTGCAGGATAACCCGTAAACCGCTTGCTGCATACATAACAATATAAACTATATTCATACAACCCCTCTTGTTCATCCGTTAGTGGTAGCATTGGAACAACACTTTTAAAATGGTCATTGTATATCCGTTTTATGTCATTTTCGAGTCGACATATAAATATCTCAGCTGCGTTAGCTCCCCTATATAGTTCTAATTTGAACCACGCATCGTTTAGACCACACTTAATATAATAACTAAAAGAATATGGTTCGTGCTTACACGTCTTTATCGTGAATGGGTATGTAGGATCTGGTTCAGCAGTATCAACCGGCACTAATAGTGCTTCAAAATCCGCATATATCACGAACGGTAGCTCCATCTGTTTCTGGTAGTTCCGAAACGCGAGTATATTTTCCGCATAGAATTCCCCGGTTCTATCTTTTATTTGTTTCAAGTCAGGTAATTTTGAGTATACGAAGTTATAGTCATGCACCACGTGGCGGGTTATTTGCTCCTGCGTCCTGAAATAATAAAGACAAGTATCACAAAAATATATCTCTCCATTACGCCGGGTTATTTGGTTGCTAAGTAAACGAGAGAAATTCTTTATCCATACATAATGCTGATTATCTGTTTGGTTACTGACTAATAATAATAAATTAACATGCACTGCCTGTTTGGCTTTGGTGTAGTACAGAGGTCCCACCACCTCCGTGACACGCTGACCATCACGATACGTATCGTCCAGTCCATAAACATTAATGGAAATATTATTGTTGGACTCGAACGTCGAAATGTTAGTCAGCTTAACCGGAAACTCTACACCATCCCAGTTGAATAACGTTCTGAGATCAGGGTATGAAGCTGTTCGCTGTGGTAACCCCGTTGGTGTCACTAGTGCAGACACAATAGCCCATGCATAGCAGCAATTATCAGTGTTTTTCACATTGACTATGGCATGTTTACACGCTATTTCGACGGGGACATTCATATATGATGAACCCGTGGTGGGCGCAAATTTTAACATGTTCACTCCTAAATATACGAATTGCACCAGCGACCACCCTACAAAAAAAAAACAACATTTACTAGTAATATCTGCAATAGTAATCACACAGCACACTTACCAGACTCTTTTATGTTGAAATTCGGATTGCTTGGCATCCAATATGTCACTTATTCTTTGAAAATAATCATCCAACACCATCCCCACACTTAAAATGTCATACTTAGTTTGGAAGGATTTCAGTTCTGTGCTTTCTCTAGTGTTCAAAAAGTACAAATCAAACAACTCAACGTTACATTTCAAGAAGAAGTGTTGCTGCAACTGAATCTGTACCAGTTTCAATACGTTTACTTTCACGTCACCCATAAAAGTTCGCACATCAGTGTGGGTGTTAGCCGGTGATACCCTATACGAAACAATACGCTGTTTAAACGCATTCCGAATTACTTCAATCCCAGTTTCCACTAGTAGACATGTACTCGCTTTATGCCTATTGCTTCTGAGGTGTCCTTGAAAAGCATACCGAGGTACATCTACTGAACAATCAGTGCAGTGTACAATCTCAACACTTCTACTACTTTTCTTTTGTACCGCATCCACGCATTGGTCAGACTTACGTTTCCTTGAGTTGTTCAACCCTGATGGTCCTGGTTTCGCAGCGGAATCAGTATCACACCTGGGTTCCGCATTATTCGTTCGGTAGTTTACCCTCGATGGACCAGGTTGCACAACGTAGTCAGTAACAAGTCGTTCTGAGGCCCTGCAATCGGAAGTTGTTGCTCGCGATACATTCCTAGGTGTGGAATGGTTTTGGGCTGCAACTTCCCGAATTCCTGAAGGTGGGCTGGATACTGTCATCGTTATCCAGCATGTAGTTTTTTTATGGCGAAGGAGGGAACCCTTTCGCGATAATTTCTGCATGTGTTTTCAATGTGTTTTGTTATGATTCCTTTTGTAACCAATTCTACTTCTTACACAATCCCGTTATTTTGTTACTTGTTTAATACTGTTTGAAAAAGAATCATATCCAGCGATGCGAACGAGGACGCAACGTAACCTATCGCCAGGAAAAGTATAGTATACGATGGATATCTCAGGTTGAGGGATAAAGTAGTACATGACTTGGAAAGGACGGGTAGTCGGGATAGAGTGCTGTTGCTTACAGATATTCCACCCAGCATTGTACTACGCCCTGCTATGCTGGGGACCAATTGTTTTCAAAAACTCCGCAGCACATGTAGGGCTCAATACACTCTGGGGTGAAGATATTGCGTTTTCCACTATATCCCTCACCGGTGATGGTGCTGGTATATCTTGCATCGGTGTTGCAGGATTGCAAGGCAACGAGAGGTCAGTAAACGACCACTCATTCTCTACAAAATCTGCGGCACATGCTGGACTGGGGATACTTTCCGATGATTCGTCCATCGGCTCGACTCGTACCGAACAGTTTAGCGGACTGCGCTCCTGCTCAAATTCCTCGATACAAGCAGGGCTCAGAACACTATCGGAAGTGTGTTCCCTAACCTCTACTTCTACCGTAGAACTACTGTACGACCACTCCTCCAGGAATTCTGCGCTAGAAGCAGGGCTCAGCAAACCTTCAAATGGATTTTCTCCTCTTACTCTGCACTCCAAACGTGTTGCAGATGTGGACGACTCATCATCTACAACACATTCGGGGGTCAGAATAGTTTGAGTGTTATCCACCCTCATGACCGGTTGCATTACGGAATTTGCGGACGAATGGTAATCCGTCATAGAGGGCCAATCCTCCGAAAATTCCGCAATGCACACAGGACTTAACATATGATGCGATACGACTTGCTCTTCGCTCACGGGTGCCTCCGTATTCTCGTTCGGATCACTGACAGGTTGTAGGGTGAGCAGTATTTCGTCCAACGCGGCCTGATCGTAGTTGCGGGATACTGCCACATCCAAGTCGTCCTCTGGAGGTGGTGTAACCAACAGCTGCAAAGGTCTGTCACAGTCGTCCATGTCGAAGTACTGCTCGCTCTCAGCCAGGTCCCCCTCATTTACATTTTCCTGGAGCAGCTCCATTACTTCCTGTACGTGATCCATACGAGACCTTGCGTCCAGCAACCCCCGCAGGATGGGATAGTTAGGTTGCGGCACTAACACTATGTAGCTTATGATGTTAATTCGCCCATCTGCCACTATGGGACGATCATACGCCACATATGAACGTAATGTACCTATGAAGTGAAACGACATATAGTTATTTTATGCAGTAATACTTGAGAGTGCTTTCTTACCTATGTTTAGGATTGGTACGGCATTGCCGTCTCCTGCCGCAACAATTCTTTCGTTTACAGATCCTACAATGGAATATGATTATTGGTATATATCTAGACGAATTTTGACGAAAAAAAGTATATGTCCTAAATGATTTTGTTAAAATTACACTAAGTCCTACAAAGATTTTATTGGAATTATACTAAATCGCATATGAATTTATTGCAAATTGTACTACTTTCTAATTTATTGAAATTATTCCAAGTCCCCAAAAGATTTTATTGAAGTCTCCAAATACTTATTTTGAAACTATAAGTCCTGTACGAATTTATTGAAAATTGTACTAGGTCCTAAAAAGATTTTATTGAAATTATTAAACCGTGAAAAATGTCCTCTAAAAATTCATGAAAAACGTTGTTTTTTGTTGAGGAAACACCTATGCTTAGCGAAAGGAAAACAGTACATACGTACAACTGCTTGTAAAGTACTACATACGAAATAAATCAGCATGAATTCTACAGCAACTTCCCCATCATCTTCTTCATCTGGCACCGCAGAAATGTCTCAGGTAAGACCATTATTTTATACGTTTTGCACTTTTTTTGTTTTTTTTTCGCACTATTGATGTATTTCTAAACTTTTTTTATTTTTCTTTCAGGTTGATACGGTTGACCGGACCATATCGCCTGAGGCAATTTTCTCTTCGCCAAGCCCTATCCCCGATATCCCTCCAACACCTCACGCTTCCTCCTTATCACTATCCCCATTGTCTGACTATGTAACAACCCATTTTGAGTTGTATTAAAATTATACCGTAATTTAAGGTCTTTCGTTCATTCAGTTGTAAATGTAAGAAAACTTTTAATTATTTTTGCAGTATAGATATGTGGTAGGCAACTTAATTTGCATTTTGGTGTAACTTAAGTGGATATCTTCTTAAGTGTATATACTTCTTAATGGTTTATACTTCCACTTTAAATTACTTTTCCTGCTCAATATGTTCGCGCAATGCGTCATCATTGACTAATTCTTTGCGCAAATCTTTTCCCGCACGACTACATCGTCTAATTTCAAAGCATCCATTTTTTTTTCACTTCCTGATGAATGTTGTGTGTGCAGGAAGCATTTTTTGGGTTTTCCCCTAAATTTTGGTGAAAGTGCCATTGATTTCATGGTAAGATATCTTTTAACGCATTATACAAAAAATTAAAACATTTGCTCTTTTCAGGCACTTTTACTTTTACTTTTTTTTTACATTTACACTTTTAATTCTACCGCTTTGGATTGCACAATTAGTTCTACTGTTACGTACGCTTTCATTTTATGATTGCAATTTTTGCATTCAAAACTTCAAAATAATGCAATAAATATTGGTTTATTAAATTTCAAGAAGACAAATTAATAAGAAATAAAATTCCATTTTTGGGCGTGGTTGACAAGATAAAAGCATTGTTATTGCAAGATATTGCGCAACATTACACAAGGATTACGTCATCTTGGTTTGCATTTCTGTATTATTTTTTATAATACCAGGGGTTATCAAAAAAATGTATTATATTTTGTAACAGGCATTTAATCTTTAATTTTTTAGTAATTTAAGGTATTTTTAAGACATATTTTATTTAACCCTATCATTAACTGTTAATAAACATAGTTGTATATTTTTTATTTTTTTTACATTTCGATACAATTTTTAGTGTAAAACTCGGTTTAGTTATTCCGAGCATAATTAAAAAATAACTTGGCGTCCGAGATCATTTTTATTAGTGTTACATTGCAATTTTTTTTACATTGATGTTCAGTGGAAGTAAGCTAGCAGATTTTGTGGTAATGAAGCAAATCAAAAGACTGGCTCTATATTAATTTACCGACTGGTACAAAGGCATTATTTGTGGTGAATGGTTAGTATCTCCACTTAGTTTAACGATTTGTGTTTTTGGAGAATTTTTACACATATTTCTCTATTTCATTATTAAATTTATTATACCATTTACACCACATACATTTACAACTATCCATCCAGCTTTAACCCGTTTGCTTCCTCCACACCCCTACCCACCCTTTCCTCCACTCCAACACTTCAAGTCTCTTCCCCTGAGGTGGTATACATCCCTCAGTCCTATTCCAGCCCCATCGACGTGGGTAGTCCAACCAGTGACGATTCAATCTATGAGATGACAACCGTAGTCCTGGATTCTCAACAGGAGCTCGACCGTGCTGCGGAGGCTGAGACAATTATACTAAACTTACCAAACGCTGACGTCATCACTATCAGTGACCCTCGACGACGCTGACTATGATAGTGATGTCTGCAGCGAAGTGTTTTCCAGTGTTGAGGCGATTTGTTCCTCATGTGCTGGGAACGAATACCTCTACACTGGCGACTACGACTCTGACGTAATAATGGACCCTGCCTACAGCTACGATTCGGATGACTATGACAATGACGCTCTACGACAACAACGAATACTTAGACGCAGAGAGTTCTGTAATGCAGTCGTCATTGAAACGAGCAGTGATGAAGACGACTTCATGAACGCTCTTAAAGCTGATATACAAAGCCTCCAACAAATCGCTCAAGACCTCGAGGCTATTGTACAACAAAGTCGTGCACAGAAACTGCTATATGACGACGTACAGGACGAAAACACTGACAGCATCCTAACTGCCGCTGACGCAGCCCAGGAGGTCCAGGACAACGGAGATGACTGACATGCACGAAAACGAAGACGAACAAATTGACGACACCTGGTTTTGGGCTACCCACATTCCCATGACCATTAGCCGCACTATACTTCCACCGGTATCTAATATCATGTGTGCGATGGCGCCGGGAGACAGTGCTGCCCAAAGCAATTCAGCTTTCCTAATAATTACCGCGTGGTACTGGCTCTTTTACGCGCATCGCATCATCTCCTGCATTCACGGTATGTATTCCCCTTTATACTAATGCTATACTAATGCTTCCGGTTTTTTAGCTGACCAGTGTAGTACCATTTGTCCGGAATTATGACGTCGTGATTACGGAGAGCTCTCTGGAGGAGCAGCTAAACCGGGCCCATACTAGGCTTATAATATTATACCTTGACTGGAATAATGTTATAAGTGTAGCTGTACTTATATATAAGTGAAGAAACTAGCTCTTGGGCCTTGGTCCCTATTGTGACTCCCTTGGTGCAATTGTATGTGGGTTCTAACCTAATCTTACAGTTGTAGGTCTTCGCCCCCGTCATAAAAAGAATTTGTATTCTAATAAGGTGGCCCTAGCCTTGTAAGACAGGACTTGTATCAGGGTCTGCGCCCTGGCCCCCTTTGAGTTAAAATTGATTTTTAGCGCCATCTAGTGGCGTATAGACTAATGAACATTTTCTGTAATAGAAGTTGATCATGCACGTCTCTCTCCTTCTCTCTCGTTTATCCGTTTCTCTCTCTCTTTCGGCTCTTTCTCACACACAAACAAATCAATTAATTAATTAATCAATCAATCTCAAACAAATCATGCTCGATCAAATCAATCAGATCAATCTCAATCAATCAACCAAAATCAATAAACCATGTCTTACAGTTTGCGGAACCAGCTTACAGTTCAAAACTGAATACATTAAAGTCTAAATTAAATATTACGTGAAATAATAAATAATTTCTACCCTAAAGCAATGGTGCTTTTTATAAAGGCTGGTTCTCTTTCTAAACAGTCACCACCTATACATTCGAAAAATTATGTCTGATTTATTTGCATCTTCAATTACATAAACACGAAATTGTTTTATAGAAACGAGTTCACTAACACTTATAAAACACAGAGTTACACTAAATTAACATGTTTTAAAAATATCAAATTGATATAATGGAAATAAAAGACAAAAGGTTTTAATGGTTTATTATTATGTACGAATCAATAACTACTAGTTTAAAGTCCACGAATACGTATCAGCTATTGTAGATCTGATTTTATGACGTCATCCTATAAGAGTAATAATATATTTAAAAATCTTTATCAACATGCTGTCATATAAGATGACTTTACATACAGGTACTGTTTCGGATGAACTGTAGAAAAAGGGCTTTTTAGATTTATAAACATGCCCCTAGGGAAGATATTAGAGTGTAGTTACGGAAACATTTTGAGTTATGGCCGGCAGATCTTTGCGATATGATATCTCATATAGGTAAAATTTCGTGACGCGAGGCTTTCGGCGAAGGCTGTTTCGGCGATCCCACTCCAACCCTCCCCTAGCATAACCGAGATTGTAAAACAGGTGTAGGGTGTCGCAACTTGTTCTCGGGTCTTTGCCCCTTGTCGTGATCGCAACTTGTTCTTAGGCTTTCGTATATGTCGCGGTACCCTTGCCGGAAAATTTGAATTTGTATTATAATAATAATGAGCCTAATGCTAACTTGTAATGACGGAAAATTTGAATTTGTATTTGTATTTAAGTCTCTGCAGGTTATAGCTGGAAATATGAATCTGTATTATACATTACATACTTTTAATCACAAGAATGTTTGTTCTTTATTGGAAAATATTATTTTCAGTTCTAAATACAACGCTGTAAAGAGCCGAAACCCTTACCATTCTTTTTAGTTTAATTATTGCTTAATTAATCAATTTTGCTCAAATAGCAGAATTTCAAATAATAAATTTTATCCCCTCCGATGTCGTTTCGAAGAAATTAAGAATTTTCTACATCAATGTTCGTCCAGTCCCGTAACTTACACAACAGCCAATCTCTAAATTAACCGTCCTCGCGTCACCGCAGATTTCTATAGAACCACCAGACGCGGTATCGAAAGGGAACTTTTTATTCGAATCCTTTCTCAAGTTCTCCTGTACACGTGCTGTCGCTCAGATTAGTCTTCACCTGCGTGTAAGTTTTGTTATAATACCTACACAGGTAGAGAATGTGTCTGTGGGAGATTTATTCCCGGTGTCGTCTACTTAAACAGTCGGAAAGAAAGGCTGTGTGCCTAAATTCTCGCCGGTCTCACAGTGTCCACTACAATGCGCAAGGGAGCTGGCTGCTCAGGCCTGCTAGTCGACACTAACTACATATTTACAAAAAAACTTACAGCCACACGCCACCATAGGCAATTTACTGAAGTGCAGTGGGTTGCCAAGAGGAAAGCGAGCAACAAGACCTGGATCCGATAATTGTTCCTTGCCTTAAAAGTTACAGTCCGTAGAAGCTACATAAACAAAAGTGAGTATTACATTTTCTCTCCCTTAACGTAATTGTCCGTTTTCTACTTTTTTTCTGAAGTCCTTTAATATCAGTCTGCACAAACGTTTAGTTTATCCCACCCGTCAGTATAAAAATAGAAAATTCCAGTAAACTAATCGTTCTTGAAGGTTTAACTACCGTAATGTTTTTCTACCTTATATAGCCGTATCGAGATAGGAGATTCATTTAGTAATATTTCTCTCATACACCACCACTACCACCATTTCTAATTAAGACAGTCCCGACCGATGCATATCCCGTGTAAACGAATAATAATCGGCTACCAATATTTTTATTACGAAATTTAAGGGTGAGCCGTGAGTTCTTTTGGGTAGGACTGATTGATTGCTACCTGGTGTTTTACTTTAATCAATAAATAAGAAATACTTTTTATTAAACTAAACATGTACACTTATACAATGATAATATTAACAAGACTCTCTCTCTCTCTCCACTTGGGATCTCATAACCTCCTTATGATGGCTGCGAAAACAATATTAACGATACAGGTAAAGTAATGAATTTAAACGAGGGTGAACTAACTCATACTATGTTAAGATAAATAATAACAAAAAAATTAGGAAATATTTTGATTACGTCCTTGTTTAGCAGATCATAGAAGTTATACAAATTTTACAGTTAAGACGTAAACGTTCTTCTACCTGGAATGTAGTTCAACAACACTATCGATATTTATTTAAAGTAATGGAAATTAGAAATGTGTTCTAGTTAGCTTCTAGTAACTAGTTGAAATTAGAATGAGGGTTTTTTGTGTTCCATCAGGTATTTATAACCGTATTTAAGGTAGACGACTGGTGTGATGGTGGAAACAGCTGGCTACTGAATTTACACGGTTATATGCAAAGGGAAATTTGATGGAGGATAACGAGTTTGGTCAGAGGGTGTTTTTGTATAAAATACTTTTATGCGGGGACGATTTATTATTATTTTACAGGTGAATGAGAGAAATATTACTGAGTGAATTTGCTATCTCGGTACGGTTATATAAGGTAGTTCAACGTTCAAGAACGATTAGTTTACTGGAATTTTTGAATTTGTATACTGGCGGACGGGATAGACTAAATGTTTGTGTAGACTGATATTACAGAATGTTTCATACAGGAATATTTCTTTAATCTGGTCTTTATCGTAAAGTGAGACACAAGAAGTGTTCGGATTCCAGGACTTTAGAAAGGAAGTAGATTTTAAAGACGGGCAATTACGTTAAGGAAGAGAAAATTTACTACTCATTTTTGTTTACGTAGCTTCTACGGACTGGAACTTTCAAGGCAAGAAATAATTATCGGACCTTGGTCTGGATGATCTCTTTCCTTCCGGCGACCCTCTGCACTTAGGTAAGTTGCCTGGGGTGGCGTGTAGGTGTAAGTTTTTGTGTAAATGGGTAATTAGTGTGGATTACCAGACCTGAGCAGCCAGCTCGCGTTTGTAGTGGGTACTGTAGGACCGGCAGAATTTAGGCAGGCAGCCTTTCTTTTCGATTGTATAAGTAGGCAACGACACCAGGAATAAATTTCCCACCGACACATTATCCACAGATGTTGGTGTACGTGTAGTAACAAAACATATGTGCAGGTGACGATGAATCTGAACGACAACAGGCCAGGGCGTACTCAAGAATTTGAGAAATCTGCCGAAGGGCGGGGACGGTTAATTTAGAGATTGGAAATTGTGTAAGTAGCAGGACTGGAGGGCACTCTGACGTAGAAAATTATTAATGTTTTCGAAACAACGTCGGAGGGGATGTAATTTATTATTTGGAATTCTGAAATTTTGGCAAAATTGATTAATTAGCGAATAATTAAATAAAAAGAATGGAAGAGAGTTTCGGTTCTTTATAGCGTTGTATTCAGAATTTAAAGTAAAATGTTCCAATAAAGAACAATCATTTTTGTGGTTAAAATGATGTAATGTAAAAGAAGAAACGAACGCAAAAATTACGGCTGCACAGGCTCAAGCATTCCGTACACAGTAGTTTTAAAAGGATCTATCAATATAAATATTGATAGCAAGTATCATATGCAACGTTGGAGAACACATCAACCTTATCACTACAAGGAGTCCTCAACTAGCGAAAAAGGAGTTCGTAGAATAATGTATTCTTCAAATTAAAAACTTGTTTCCAATGATATGGGCCGATACGTGTTATCGGATAATAGTGATATATTTGGACGTATTATTGTGTTCTTTCCAAACCTCGTCATTACATTATTACAAATTTATTAATAAATATACTTCATTGGTATAAAAATATAGGAACACATTTTGATAAATTGTAATGTTTCTATTATACTATACAGCGAGTTTTCTGTTTTTACAGTTTACGTTGTGCTCGAAGTCGCATACATTTAGATTTGGATTAAAAACAAGACCTGGTGGACATTGGTGTAAAACTTTCACTCCATTAGAGCACTCGTAGAATAAATGGCAGTCCGTTTCATGAGGTAAGTAAACGCTGGTTCCTATTGGATCTACTGCCGGACATTCTCCTTCCTTTGCAACATTTGGTGCTGTTCAAAATATTTACAAAAAATATGCAATAATTCAAAATTAGTTGATGATAGTCTTACCTGATTGCACCAAGCCGACAATAAGTAAAAGCAGTACCAATGATTTCAGAGACATCGCTAAAGAGACTAACGTGTTCATAATTCGCAGCAATATTTATACTCCTCATTGAATCGCCTTATCAACAATATCAGATTAAACGGAATGCAAAAGTATTAGCAATACGATATATTTTTTATGGAAACGGAAATACGTTTAAGATAAAGTGGTACTTAAAAGATTTTGTTATCTGAAAAATGTACTCGTATTAAACACTTTGCATTCGTATTTAGTAAAAGTTTAATAATATTTATAATTAAGATACGTAGATTTCCGTTGGACAAACAAGAACAAAGAAGAAGGAACCTTTCATAGCACACAGACGATAGAAAAAGTACAGTAAAGCACGGGAAGAATGATAAAATTTAATGTAGGTCTGTATGAAAGTAGTGGCAATCATACGAGTTCGTAGAAGTGAAGGATGGCGAAAGAAATATGTTGATATCAACTAAACGTTCAGATTATAAAAGTAAGAATGTCTATAGGGGTGATTCCCGTGGGGGAACGCAAAACCATCTTGCTGTAGGAAATGTGCAGAAGACGCGGTGTATAACAATAGAGAAAATCGAACGTTTGTATATGGATTTCATGTACTATCGGTTTTAAATTGGACGCCTTCAACAAACATAAGTACATAAGTTCACGTGTATAAATGAAACCAGGCAACAAAAACCCATTACTAACTATACCATTGCGAAACAAACATCACGTACAGACTTCCGAGATTTAAGGAAATAAAGAGGACCAATATGCTATAGTATTACTTATGACAAAAATGTACATTGAGGGAAATACAATGGTTAAACAAGGAAGAAGAGTAGAATCAAAGCAATACAACCTCAATTGGTTATAAAAACCAAATTGACTGTATACATGGCGCAGTGTCATAAGCATGAAAACGTCTGAAAGCAACACAAAACTGTACTGGTGGATCTACGAAATCAAAAAGGATACTGAAGTCAAAACAAGCCATTAAGCACGAATAAAACAATGGAACAGAAGAACAAAACACGGGAAGTGCACCAAGGAGGTCAATGCAGCAACAGATCTTGAAGGATATTAGAAAAAGTAGAACAGCAAGGACGAAGACAATGCGAACACGACAATAGATTGCTTTAAAGCACTTTTCATAGAAGAATAAGCACATTATAGAAAAAGCAGTTATACACTTTAATAGAGAGGAGAAAGACCATAGCGCCCTGGAGAGCTACTAATAAAGCATGGAAGTAAAACAATGCATGAATACCTGACAGAACTATTCTAAACATACGCAGACAGATAAGAAATAGAGAAAATGAAATACTTTATATAATAAGTTTTCCAACTGTAATATTGAAGAAGGAAAAAGTGATCATTACCATAATATGCGAAACAACAATAGATTAAGTAAAGAGCAGAAGCGAATTTGGGGACAACGAGGTAGAAATATAGGTTGGACGTGCATGTGTGTGCATGTGTGTGCATGTGTGTGTGTCTGCGTGCGCGCGCGCGTGTGCATAAAAAATTTTTTTCCGAGACAAATTTGGAGAAAAGGTAATTAGTTCCAAGACACTTGTGTACTTCCAGGGCAGGTCTGGAAGTTTTTTGTCTAAATTGCATAATACCAGACATACCTGGTATTTAATTTGTTTTTCGGAACATTACGATTTAGACCGTGCACACATACAATATCACGAATCGACCACCTGTACCTAATGTAAGCCTAAAGGCACCCAACTTTAAGCGTTGATTTGGTATTAGTAGAATACGGGCACCACTTTCACTTTTTGTGTTGTCATTTGACCTTGGGGTTTCCCACGGCCTACCACGTGGCTGACCTCGGTTTGACCTTGAGAAAGTTGTTTACCTTGAGAAACAGGTTTTTACCTTTAGAAAGTGGTCTAGGGCTTGGACTTGCGCAGGGGTTTGAAAATGTTTTAATGGAGGTTCTTGTAAAACAGGTGTGGGGACTAGCTCTTGGACCTGGTGCCGTACTGAGAAATTGTTTTAACGGAGGCTCTTTCTTGTAGGACAAGTGTAGGAAATAGCTCTTGGGGGTTAGCTGCTTCGCGTTATCTTATACCACAGGTGTAGGAACTAGCTCTTGGCCTGGGCCTGCGTGGGAAATTTGAAATTGTTTTTAATAATAAAGAGGTTCTTGTAAGACAAGTGTAGGAACTACCATGTAGGTCAAAACTTGTTCTCGGGCCTTCGCCCCCTGTCGGGGCCCCCTGGTTGTTAACGGTATGGGGCCCTAACCTTGTATATAAGTGAAGAAACTAGCTCCTGGGCCTTGGCCCCTATCGTGGCCCCCTTGGTGCAATTTTATGTGGGTTCTTACCTTATCTTACAGTTGTAGGCCTTCGCCCCCGTCGTAAAAAAATTTGTATTCTAATAAGGTAACCTTAGCCTTGTAAGACAGGACCTGTATCAGGGTCTGTACCCTGGCCCCCTTTGAGTTAAAATTGATTTTTAGCGCCATCTAGCGGCGTATAGACTAATGAACATTTTCTGTAATAGAAGTTGATCATGCACGTCTCTCTCCTTCTCTCTCGTTTATCCGTTTCTCGCTCTCTTTCGTCTCTTTCTCACACACAAACAAATCAATTAATTAATTAATTAATCAATCTTAAACAAATCATGATCGATCAAATCAATCAGATCAATCTCAATCAATAAACCATGTCTTACAGTTTGCGGAACCAGCGTACAATTCAAAACTGAATACATTAAAGTCTAAATTAAATATTACGTGAAATAATAAATCATTTCTACCCTAATACAATGGTGCTTTTTATATAGGCTGATTCTCATTCTAAACAGTCACCACCTATAATTCGAAAAATTATGTCTGATTTATTTGCATCTTCAATTACATACACACAAAATTGTTTCATAGAAACGCGTTCATTAACAGTTATAAAAACCTCGTTAAAAGGACTGGAAAGTAATAATTACTTAAATATGTGTATATATATGTATATATATATATATATATATATATATATATATATATATATATATATATAACACAGAGTTAAACTAAATTAACGTGTTTTAAAAATATCAAATTGATATAATAGAAATAAAAGACAAAAGGTTTAAATGGTTTATTATTATACACGAATCAATAACTACCGGTTTAAAGTTCATGAATACGTACCAGCTATTATAGATCTGATTTTATGACGTCATTCTATAAGAGTAATAATATATTTAAAAAATTTTTGTAAGCAGTATCAAGTGAAACGTATATTAAAAAATAATACGCATGCCTTCAGATGTGTTTTTTTCTTTCAACTGTTCTAATAATAACCATATGTTGAACTGAAATATTTTTTTTATAAAACGTATCCACATGTAGCCTCACTAAACACGTTTTGTACTTATGAATGGATGGATATAAACTGGCTATTGCTTCATCATCATTATCTAATTTAGAAAGTAATACACAAAATCTGATTACTACAACTCGTATTTAGCATTTATATTGTACTTGTAAATTTACATTCAAAAACGATGGTTTTTTACAACATACATTTATAAGATTTTACCTATATGATAAAACTGCTTTTATGGAATGCATTTTGTTATTTAACAGATATACAACTTCGTTATGATTGGAAAGTTGCGTCGTGTTAATTAATGTGTTTACAAATTATTTAAAAAAATTGCTGTTGTAAAAAACATTAAGGTCCAGTATTAGGTGAAATAATAATCATTTTCTTCATCCGCTTCATCTTGAGCGATTATAGCTTATTAACTAATAAAAACACCTAATACCGTGATGCTGCTTCATAATAATGTTCAACCATTAGTAATTGTACTTTAAATACACGCAAGGGCTAATGTCTAATATTTTATTTTACCATTAGTATTACACATATATGGGATTAGCTAAGTTCCTCACGCTACCTTGAAATACTAGATAGGCTTTCAATTCTTCCTTACCCCTGAAGCTGTACCGGATACATCTTTCTTTATCCAACTCCGGATCAGTAGCATGTTTTCTAATACACACAAGACAGCATCTGCAATATAGTGGTGTATACGCCGAAAAAATGGCTTGTGCCTTCCTCTTCTGTAAGCTAGATTTTGACTCTATAGAGCATACAAGCTCTATCTTAGCTAATTACCTCTGTCAAAAAGAAGGGTTATAATCAAATTAAATATATCGGCCTCTTTTAATCCTTGAATCGTTACTGATAAGGGCGTGCCATGCTATCACATAAGACGACTTTACATGTAGGTTCCGTTTCGGATGAACTGTCGAAAAAGGGCTTTTTAGATTTATAAACATGCCCCTAGGGAAGATATTAGAGTGTAGTTACGGAAACATTTTTAGTTATGACCGGCAGATCTTTGCGATATCATATCTCATATAGGTAAAACTTCGTGACGCGAGGCTTTTGGCGAAGGCTGTTTCGGCGATCCCACTCCCACCCACCCCGAGTATAACCGAGATTGTAAGACAGGTGTAGGGTGTCGCAACTTGTTCTTGGGTCTTTGCCTCTTGTCGTGATCACAACTTGTTCGTAGGCCTTCCTGTATGTCGTGGTACCCTTTCCAGAGAATTTGAATTTGTATTATAATAATAATGAGCCTAAAGCTAACTTGTAATGGCGGAAAATTTGAATTTGTATTTAAGTCTCTGCAGGTTATGGCTGGAAATATGAATCTGTATTATGATACATTACATACTTTTAATCACAAAAATTTTTGTTCTTTATTGGAAAATTTTATTTTCAATTCTAAATACAACGCTGTAAAGAGCCGAAACCCTTACCGTTCTTTTTAGTTAATTATTCCTTAATTAATCAATTTTGCTCAAATAGCAGAATTTCAAATAATAAATTTTATCCCCTCCGACGTCGTTTCGAAAACATTAAGAATATTCTACATCAATTTTCGTCGAACTTACACAACAGCAAATCTCTAAATTAACCGTCGCCGCCTCACTGCAGATCTCTGTAAAACCACCAGGCGCTGTATCGAAAGGAAACCTTTTATTCGAATCCTTTCTCAAATTCTCCTGTACACGTGCTGTCGCACAGATTAGTCCTCACCTGCGTGTAAGTGTTGTTGTAATACCTAAACCGGTAGCGAATGTCGTCTACTTAAACAGACGGACAGAAAGGCTGTGTGCCTAAATTCTCGCCGGCCTCACAGTGTCCACTACAAAACGCAACGGAGCTGGCTGCTCAGGTCTGCTAGTCGACACTAACTACATATTTAGACAAAAACTTACAGCTACACGACACCCCAGGCAATTTACTTGTTACGGTAACTGTCGATGGCAACAAAATTTAAAATGCAAGGGATCGGTGGCTCAGTACAGGTAGGCAAACATTGGGGGTGGGCTAGTAAATCTAGAATTTTAAGTATGATGTTGTGAGCAATAATTGAGTAAAGAATAGTTAAGAGAATGGACGCCACCACGTATTTCTTGGGTAGTTGTCGTTATAGTTATAGCTTCTAGTTCGAAATACGAAGAACTAATAGCTTATAAGTGAGTGACAAATAAGTAAGCAAAATGGGGTTAACTAAATTATAATGAACTTCAAAATAAATGGTAACATGAATATATAAATTCGAGAAATAAGAGGGGTATCCGTAGGGGTAGATTGTTATGCAAAGGTTAAGTTAAATATTGAGTTAATATAACAAGAATGATTGAATCCAATTTACCTTATAAGAACTTTTAAGCAAAATGTGCAAAATCAGTTACGTTACCGTTCCAAAATATTCAGGATTCGGTTTACTCGAGGTGAGCAAGCGATTAAGTACATCAACAATCTTACCTGAATAACTATCCTTCGGGGTCGTTTCCTTGCACAAGTGACGTTGGCCGAAGCAATACGAGCTAGATAAAAAAAAACAATAACAAATCGGACCATAAGCAATAGGTTGGTCCGAGAAATGAATACGTTAATTACTTAATCATTATCGACAGGTTGGAATACTGAAGTTAATACAATAAATTATGTTTGAATAGGTAAGGAAGTAGTTGAAGGTAAATGTGATTTACAAATTTAGTAACAATTCAAGCTTAAGATTATGAATTTAGAATTGAAATAAATAGGCAAATAGTTACAGTTAGATTTTGAAATATAAATTATGACTGTACAGTATAGATGGCGTAAAACGCAATCTTTGAACTTAAGACAGTAAAATGAGAATTTACTAAAATGAATAATTTCGGCGGGGCAAGTTACTTAATATTTGAATAGTCAATTATTAGAATCTTGAGGTGAAAGTACTGCAGTTTTACTGGTTGTAGTTCGTTGAAATTGAATTTCTTCGGTCGAAGTGTGAATCGATGGAAAATTAAGATGGGAGCGGAGTTGTTGGATGATGACGGCGTTTGATGACGTAGCGAAGTAGTAGAAAAGTGGATAAAACACGTAGTAAAACGCTACGGAAGAGAATAGGACATTAGGTGACGAAATTATACAAAAAGGAATACTGACCTTGTAAGCTGGTAGCCACAAGCGTTTAAGTAGATATTAAGAAAACAACACTCTTGAATGCTTTAAAGACGGAAATATCACGTTAATTAAGTGACGAGAACTAGCATAAGGTTCAGGCACAAAACTATTTGGTCGTTGAACGATAAATCCGGAAATATCCGTTTTTATAAGAAAATCGCGTCAAACGAATAGGGGTTCAAGTGGGTAGCGAATTAACAATTTTCTAGGCACACTAACGGGCAGGAAACAAAAAAAAAACGGAAACAAGGGTTCGAGACCAACGAACACAATTGCACCAATAGGAATTAAGTAAAATGTACTTGTACGCCATCCGACGGTAAAAGTAAAGACGAATGATTACATAGAGTAGAGATTATAGAAATGTAACCAATTTATACAAGAGAACATAACATACTAAAGTGCAGTCTGTTGCCGGCAGGAAAACGAGCAACAAGACCAGGATCCGATAATTGTTTAGTTTATCCCACCCGTCAGTATAAAAATACAAAAATTCCAGTAAACTAATCGTTCTTGAAAGTTTCACTACCTTATCGTATCGAGATAGGAGATTCACTCAGTAATATTTCTCTCATTCACCACCACTACCATCATTTCTAACTAAGACAGTCCCGAACGATGCATATCCCGTGTAAAAGTATAATAAATCGTCCCGCATAAAAATATTTAATACACCCACAGACCAAACTCGTTATCCACCATCAAATTTCCCCTTTGTAAATAACCATGTAAATTTAGTAGCCAGCTATTTCCACCATCACACCAGTAGTCAGTAAGCAGTAAAATTAAAAAAAAAATCCAAAAAAGTAGTTAAACATAAAGAACAATTAAACATTAATAAAATTAAGAATAATTTCCTAACCACACTTTAGGAAAAGGGCAAGACAGCGTTGTAAGTCCCTAATGGGCTACCAATATTTTTATTACGAAATTTAAGGGTGAGCGTGAGTTCTTTTGGGTAGGACTGATTGATTGCTACCTGGTGTTTTACTTTAATCAATAAATAAGAAATAATTTTTGTTAAACTAAACATGTACACTTATACTATGATAATATTAACAAGACAAAAACGCTAAACAAAAAAACAAATTCCTTTTACTCGGCTTCGAAACTTAACTGAAGTAAAGGGATGCGCTTCGGTTCGGGCTCTCCGGGCGGCTCTCTCTCACCACTCGGGCACTCATAACCTCCTTATGATGGCTGCGAAAACAATATTAACGATACAGGTAAAATAATGAATGTAAACGAAACAAAATTAGGAAATACTTTGATTACGTCCTTGTTTAGTAGACCATAGAAGTTATACAAATTTTACTGTTAAGAAATGCGCGATAACATTTTATTTCTCGTTGAAATATTTTCAAAAAGATAGGGGTATAGAGGTAAACGTTCTTCTACCTGGAATATAGTTCAATAACACTATCGATATTTATTTAAAGTAATGGAAATTAGAAAAGTGTTCTAGTTAACTTCTAGTAACTAGTTGAAATTAGAATGAGAGTTTTTTGTATTCCATCAGGTATTTATAGTCGTATTTAAGGTAGACGACTGGTGTGATGGTGGGAACATCTGTCTACTGAATTTACATGGTTATATACAAAGGGGAAATTTGATGGTGGATAACGAGTTTGGTCAGTGGGTGTTTTTGTATTAAATACTTTTATGCGGGGACGATTTATTATTCTTTTACAGGGAATGAGAGAAATATTACTGAGTGAATTTGCTATCTCGGTACGGTTATATCAGTTAGTTCAACCTTCAAGAACGATTAGTTTACTGGAATTTTTGTATTTTTATACTGGCGGGCGGAATAAACTAAAAGTTTGTGTAGACTGATAATAAAGAATGTTTCATACAGGAATATTTATTGTTGATCTGGTCTTTATTGCGAAGTGAGACACAAGAATTGTTCGAATTCAGGACTTTAGAAAAGAAGTAGATTTTAAAGACGGGCAATTACGTTAAGGGAGAGAAAATTTAATACTGATTTTTGTTCACGTAGCTTCTACGGACTGGAACTTTTAAGGCAAGAAACAATTATCGGATCTTGGTCTGGTTGATCGATCTCCTTTCGGCGACCCTCTGCACTTAGATAAGTTGCCTGGGGTGGCGTGTAGGTGTACGTTTTTGTGTAAATAGATAATTAGTGTGGACTACCAGACCTGAGCAGCCAGCTCGCGTTTGTAGTGGGTACTGTAGGGCCGGCAGAATTTAGGCACACAGCCTTTCTTTTCGACTGTATAAGTGGGCAACGACACCAGGAATAAATCTGCCACCGGCACATTATCCACAGGTGTTGGTGTAGGTGTAGTAACAAAACATATGTGCAGGTGAAGATGAGTCTGAGCGACAGTAGGCCAAGGGCGTACACAAGAATTTGAAAAATCTGCCGAAGGGCGGGGACGTTTAATTTGGAGATTGGCTATTGTGTAAGTAGCAGGGCTGGAGGGCACTTTGACGTAGAAAATTCTTAGTGTTTTCGAAACAATGTCGGAGGGGATATAATTTATTATTTGGAATTCTCAAATTTTGGCAAAATTGATTAATTAGCGAATAATTAATTAAAAACATTGGAAGAGGGTTTCGGTTCTTTATAGCGTTGTATCAGAATTTAAAGTAAAATGTTCCAATAAAGAACAAGCATTTTTGTGGTTAAAATTATGTAATGTAAAAGAAGAAACGAACGCATTAATTAAAGCTGCCCAGGCTCAAGCATTCCGTACATAGCAGTTTTAAAAGGATCGATTCAATATAAATATTGATAGCAAGTATCATATGCAACGTTGGAGGACACATCAACCTTATCATTACAAGGTGTCCGGAACTAGCAAAAAAGGAGTTCGTTGAATAATGTATTCCTCAAATTAAAAACTTGTTTCGAATGATATGGGCCGATACGTGTTATCGGACAATAGTGATATATTTGGACGTATTATTGTGTTCTTTCCAAACCTCGTCATTACATTATTACAAATTTATTAATAAATATACTTCATTGGTATAAAAATATAGGAACACATTCTTATAAATTGTAATGTTTCTATTATACTATACTGCGAGTGTTCCGTTTTCGCAGTTTACGTTGTGCTCGAAGTCGCATACATTTAGATTTGGATTAAAAGCAAGACCTGGTGGACATTGTTGTAAAACTTTCACTCCATTAGAACACTCGTAGAATAGATGGCAGTCCGTTTCATGAGGTAAGTAAACGCTGGTTCCTATTGGATCTACTGCCGGACATTCTCCCTCCTTTGCAACCTTTGGCGCTGTTACAAAAACAAAAAATATGCAATAATTCAAAATTAGTTGATGATAGTCTTACCTGATTGCACCAAGCCGACAATAAGTAAAAGTAGTACCAATGATTTCAGAGACATCGCTAAAGTGACTAACGTGTTCATAATTCGCAGCAATATTTATACTCCTCATTGAATCGCCTTATCAACAATATCAGATTAAACGGAATGCAAAAGTATTAGCAATATGATATATTTTTTATGGAAACGGAAATACGTTTGAGATAAAGTGGTACTTAAAAGATTTTGTTATCTGAAAAATGTACTCGTATTAAACGCTTTGCATTCGTATTTAGTAAAAGTTAATAATAATTATAATTAAGATACGTACATTTCCGCTCTTGAAACAAGAACAAAGAAGAAGGAACCTGTCATAGCACATAGACGATAGCAAAAATACAATAAAGCACGGGAAGAATGATAAAATTTAATGTAGGTCTGTATGAAAGTAGTGGCAATCATACGAGTTCGTAGAAGTGAAGGATGGCAAAAAAAATATGTTGATATCAACTAAACGTTCAGATTATAAAAGTAAGAATGTCTATAGGGGTGATTCCCGTGAGGGAACGCAAAACCATCTTGCTGTAGGAAATGTGCAGAAGACGCGGTGTATAACAATAGAGAAAATCGAACGTTTGTATATGGACTTCATGTACTATCGGTTTTAAATTGGACGCCTTCAACAAACATAAGTACATAAGTTCACGTGTATAAATGAAACCAGGCAGTAAAAATCCATTACTAACTATACCATTGCGAAACAAACATCACGTACAGACTTCCGAGATTTAATGAAATAAAGAGGACCAACATTGAGGGAAATACAATGGTTAAACAAGAAAGAAGAAGAGAATCAAAGCAATACAACCTCAATTGGTTATAAAAACAAAATTGACTGTATACATGGCGCAGCATGAAAACGTCTGAAAGCAATACAAAACTGTACTGGTGGATTTACAAAATCAAAAAGGATACTGAAGTGAAAACAAGCCATTAACAATATTTACATTCAAAAAATACAAACTAATCTATTAAGAAGTACTATCGGAAGCACGAATGAAACAATGGAACACAAGAACAAAACACGGGAAGTGCACCAAGGAGGTCAATGTAGCAACAGATCTTGAAGGATATTAAAAAAAGGTGGAACAACAAGGACGAAGACAATGCGAACACGACAATAGAGTGTGAAATACTTTATATAATAAGTTATCCAACTGTAATATTTAAGAAGGAAAAAGTGGTCATTACCATAATATGCGAAACAACAATACGTTAAGTAAAGAGCAAAAACGAATTTGGGGACAACGAGGTAGAAATATAGGTTGGATGTGCATGTGTGTGTATGTGTGTCTGCGTGCGCGCGCGCGCGTGCGTTAAACAGTCTTTTCCGAGACAAATTTGGAGAAAAGGTAATTAGTTCCTAGGCACTTGTGTACTTCCAGGGCAGGTCTGGAAGTTTTTTTGTGTAAAATGCATAATACCAGGACATACCTGGTATTTAATTTGTTTTTCAGAACATTACGATTTAGACCGTGCACACATACAATATCACGAATCGACCACCTGTACCTAATGTAAGCGTAAAGGTACCCAACTTTAAGCGTTCATTTGGTATTAGTAGAAGACGGGCACCAATTTCACTTTTTGTGACGTCATTTGACCTTGGGGATTTCCCACGGCCTACCACGTGGCTGACCTCGGTTTGACCTTGAGAAAGTTGTTTACCTTGAGAAACAGGTTTTTACCTTTAGAAAGTGGCCTAGGGCTTGGACTTGCGCAGGGGTTTGAAAATGCTTTAATGCAGGTTCTTGTAAGACAGGTGTGGGAACTAGCTCTTGGACCTGGTGCCGCACTAAGAAATTGTTTTAACGGAGGCTCTTTCTTGTAAAACAAGTGTAGGAAATAGCTCTAGGGGGTTATCTGTTTCGCGTTATCTTATAAGACAGGTGTAGGAACTAGCTCTTGGCCTGGGCCTGCGCGGGAAATTTGAAATCGGTTTTAATTTAGACAACTACAAATTGTATACGCGCTAATTTAACGCATAACTTTATTTGGCTGTATGACCGGCTATCCGCTCTGTCCGCCTGTCGGAGGCATAACTCAAACACGGCTCAACTTTCTCAATATCTGGATCCATATGCATTCCATGACGCTGTTATTGGGCGTCCAACGAACAATTAGTCGGATCGCAAAGAAATTCAACGCCGGAGGGCAGACGTCCGAGATTGTTAACCGATCCCGTTCAAATTCGGTAGGTGGATGGGGGCGTTCGAGTGGTACGAAAAATCTGTTTTCCATAATTGGGCGTAGAACGAACGGACAGTCGGATCGCGACTAAATTCGATACCACGAAATATCTAACGACGACTCGTAAGAAAATGGTTTCTCGCGCGTTGATTGGTCGCATCTCTCAAACGCCACTATGGAGTTGCACGAAATTCGGTACGTACCCGCAGGGAAGCGCAGGGAACCCGAAAAGACCAATAGTAACTCAAACGTCACGAGGCCTGGATGCGAATCTGGAACATACGAACAGTTTGATTGCGACGAACTTCGAACGCCCGGAGTATATAACAACGACTTCGTACTGGTATCCAAAACGCCTCGACAAATCTCACTCAGTACGCACCCGGAAGGAACCGTGGAAACCCGAAGTAAATTTCTAATAAAGCTGGACCGATCCAGACCGAATATGACGTGTGTGTGAAAAGCGTGGTTTTTGAAAACGTGATTCGCGGCACGCAAGGCTAGGGACGTGGCGATTGTCCACAATATTCCCGAAACGGAAAGTCGGAAAAGACCGAAGAAAAATGTGTTTTATGGGAGGTGACGGTGTTGGGTCCAATGGGTTTTTTCCCGAATCGGATGGTAAAAAAAGATACGGGCCCTCCAAATTGGGGGAGGGGAGGTGTTTTGGCTATATTTTCGGAAGGGTTTTTTAGATTTTGATTCGTCTCCTTGTATCATAAAAGTAAGTAAAAAAGTTGGGTGTAGGAGGCGTGATTTGAAACAGGGACACTTTTGTATAACCTGCACTACCCCTTTAACCTTTGCAAGTGGTATATTAAATAGTATGCTTTTAAAGGAAGGAGCGGGTATCTGGACAAAAACATTGTTTTAACAATTTTTCGCACTCATTTACTTATGGTAGCGTGTATTTCTGTAAATGTTGTTTACAATGTTTACCAATAATTATTTTTCTTCTGCAGTATATATTATTTTACCTCTAATTTACACTGATAAGAATCAGTTTACAATAATTTAACGTTGCTTACTTTTGGCATTTCTTTGTGATTTGCCGTTCTTTCTGTTTAATGCTCCATTTACTCAAACTTTTTGGATACGTTTTCTTAATGAAGCTTAAATCCTTAATAATCAAAAAGTACCTAAGGCAATTCTTGTAAATATTTGTAAAACCATCAAAAGGTATAGGCAACGTTTTTAAAAATAATTACATTTTAGGTATATTTCTTATAAAAATGTTTCCTACTAAACTAAATAAACTATAAAAATCAACTTAATTTATTGAAACATCTAATGTGCATATATAAAACGTTGAATAAATGTGTCCATGGCTTTCATATTTAACAAATAATCAAGAAGCGTCATTTACATCAATGTGTTTTATTTATACGGCATTTGAATTAACAATTTAAACGGAATTGTATTAAAAAATTAGTAAATTGTATTATACAGAAAATATTTATGATGTGCTGACATCAGACTTTTTTAAGTACAGTATAATCTCCATAGTCCGACATTTGCAAGTCCGACACGGTGGAATCCGACAAGACTGGATTTCTATAAAAACGGAACTCTTATCTTTTCTTCAATACATAACTGTTTTATAGATTAAGTACGAGAATAGATCGAAAAAGACCAAAAAATAATAACTTTTTGGGGAAAATCGTATTTATTTTTTTACATAGTCCCCTTTCAGCTGTACACATTTAGTCCAACCCTTCACGAAAATAAGAACTATCCAAACCTTCAAAATATCCATTTACAGCTTCGATGATTTCAGTATTCGATGGAAATTTCTTTCCAGCCAATCATTCCTTGAGATTTGGGAACAAGAAGAAATCCGACGGGGCCAAATCTGGCGAATAGGGTGCATGTTCAATTAACTGGAATAGGCTTTCGCCATCGCAGTTGCCGACTTGTAGGATGGGGCGTTATTCTGGACTTTTTCTTTGCTAGACGAGGCATTTTAGCTTTAATTTCTTTTTTGCGTCTGTCTAATAACGACGCATAATACTCGCCCGTTATTGTCCTCCTGTGTTGCAAGTAATCAATAAAAATTATTCCTCGGGAATCCCAAAATACCGTAGCCATGACATTACCATCAGATGTAATCGTCTTTGCCTTTTTTTGGAGTTGGTTTTCTACGTTTTGTCCATTGCTTTGACTGCTCCTTGGTCTCCGAAGTGTAGTAGTCAATCCATGTTTCATCAACAGCTGTAAAACGTTGCAAAACTATTCTTCATTACGTTTGTACATATATAGACATTGCTGAGAAATGGTCATTCAAACTCGCTTTTAGTTGATTGTCAGCAGACCCACCCAGCACTAAGCTTTCTCATGTCTAAATGTTAATGTAAGATGTAATGTACATGGTCGTATTAAATGCTTACTTTCTCCGCTATCTCTCTAAGCTCTATTTAGCTATCCTGAGTCACCAGTTCATGGACTTTTTCAATCGTTTCTTCCGGTGACTACGAACTTCCTGCTATATTTGAAAACTCATTTCCGAACTTTAGAATGTTAACAATTATCTTTAATGAGGTCCATATTGTGGATTTTATACGGGTATTGTAAATTCAAAACTGTCCTAAATCGAAACACAATTATTCCCATTTTGTAAAGTAAAAAAATAAAGCAATAAAGTTAATTGTATACATATATATATTTTTAAAAAATTTATGAAAAGGCTAATCAAACTAAAGTAAAATATACAGCGTATTCCACTTGAAAAAATGTAACTTTATGTTGTTACATGAAAACCACAAAATTTGAATAGTACTAAATATGTTTCTGAATTCCATGTAAAAAGCCCTACAAGATGCAGTTTTTAGTTTTTCAATATCCCAAAATATAACCGAGATAAGTATAAGCAGGATAGTTTGGTAATTATACAGACTTTGTATGTAAAACTACCAAACTATCCTTTTTATACAAGAGGTACGTTTACACGCTTTGTATGTCAAAATTATCAAACTATCCTGCTTATACAAAAAGTCTTTCTAAAATCTTTTCCAAAATTAACTTGAAAACAGTCACTACTTTAGATAATAATTTGCAAACTCTTTTAGGCAATCCAAAGATCAAATGATAAGCAGGATAGGTCGGGAATTTATAAAATTAATTGTAAAAATTGTGAATAAATATACGTGGAGCAAACTAAACAACCTATCAAAATTCGCTCTGAAGAACATTTAGCTCATATAAAATACAAACGTTGGGACAAGTGTGCCGTAACCCTACATATGTCACAAAAAATTCAAGCAGTACAAAACTCTTGTGTTCGTTTCATTTTTGGTCTTAGAAAGTATGAACACATTCATCACAAATTCAAACAGCTAAATTGACTTTCTATAAAACAGCGCAGAGTTTTACACTTAGGAACATATACTCACAAAGTCTTACTAAAGACAAATTCATTAAATCCCCTGAAACCTAAATTTACCAAGAAGTCTAGTTTACGTAACGTGAACACTAGATATAAAGATAATTGAAATGTGACCTGCCAACGTACAGCCATTTTCAAACGTTCTTTTGCATATAGTTCGGTTAAATTGTATAATAAGCTACCTAGCAAATTTAAAAGTGTAAACATCAGGCAGTTTAAATATAAATTAAAGCATTTATTTGTTACGAAAGTTGTTGATTGTTTGCAAGTTAGAAACGACTGTACCTTGTTCACATTGTATTAGCAAAATAATAAACAGTAAAATAAACAATGAGCGCCGTTTTCAGAGTCAGAGTAAAGATTTCAAAGGTAACGAGACATTTTTGCAAGTTAACTGTCAGTTTTACAGTTTAGTAGGGTTATTTACATTCGAAAATTGTGTTCTATTTGCATCATAAATGAGTAACAAATACATAATATAACAATACACGCAAGGTAACGGGTTTTATTGGCTCAAGAAGGTTATACCCTTCTGTCCGCCAGTAAAACCCTTTGATCTTGCTAGTAATGTTGGTGCCAGTTCAATATGCGGTCTGCCTTGTATAATACGCTCTAATGTGGAGTAGCTGATTCAATATGCGGTATACTATGTTTAATGTGGTCTACATGATATACAGGATTACATAGGTGAAGTATTGTGGTTCAATAAGCGTATGTAGTCTACCACACCTTCCAAATCTTCTTTTTAATTTTCATAATCAGTGGTTTCAGGAGTTACGCAACCGGTTTCTCAAAGACGTCTCTCCACTGTAGCAAACGTTGAATGGCTTGATTTATGATGATTTGCAAACCTTTCAAAGTAAACTCTGACACACTCTCGGCTATTTCCTTAACAATATCCAAAAACCAATAATATATTCTGCATTAGTATATTGCCTAGCCATGATTAAAGTTTAGATGGAAAATTTAAGTTTTTTAAATTATTAATTATTAAGAAAATTTAGTAGTAAAAGTTACTTAAATGTGCCTGTAGTTTTATTTAGTTGAAACTATAGCAATATACCAATGTAGAATATACCGTCAGGTTATTGGTTTCTGAATATTGTCAAGGAAATACCGAGACTGTCAGAGTTCACAATGTGTCAAAGAAAGAATAGTTATTTGCGTTCCTAGTAGGGATCAGTGTACTTTTTTATTCGAGGTAGCAGTTTGTGGACCTAAGCCAAGCTGAGGTCCACAAGTCACCGAGAATAAAAAAGGAACTTACCCTACGAGGATGCGCATTAAATTTTTCTAGCTACCACAATCACAATACTCCAATGATTATAATTTAATAATAGTATATTATACAACGAGCATTTAATGACAGCTATTAAGACACGAGTATGAGGATTACGACACGAGCCGTAGGCGAGTGTCGTAAAGAATACGAGTGTTTTAATAGCCATTAAATGCGAGTTGCATACACTATTTTTTCTACGACCTCTTAATAAAAAAAATAACTAGGTAGGTATGTACTTTATTTTGAGCATTTATGTTTATAGCATAATGAACAGTTCTAACTTGTACTAAAAAACCTTTATTACAAAAATAGCAAAAAATGAACTTTGACAAAAAAAGAAACAAAACTTTACAATTACCTATTCTTTTTGATTAATAATTACATTTTCTATAGTACAATTATTAAATTGCATTTGCTGCACTTTTGGGATAACATTAGCTGATGCCATTGCTGATGTTGAAGGTAATGGATTAACATTTATTGAATTGTTGATTTCGTTGTATTCAATCGAATTTAAAATTTGATTGGCTACATTGATTTTATTTTGAACTGAATCCTCAATGTAATTTTCGGCTACTGCCGTAGATTTCCACCCACCGTGGCGTTTTAAAGAGGTGATGTCACCACCAGCATCAACTAATATTGTTGCAGAAGTGCGACGAAAGCAATGTCCGGTATATAAATTGGGACCAGGAAGATTTAGGTAGATAGAAATTTCTTTTCCTATCCCACCAAATTTATTTATTCCTACGTCTTGTACGGTGCATTTCCCATTTATGTAATTGATAAAAAATGACGTAGTTACACAGTTTTTAGGGCGAAGATTCATGTACTTTTTGCATGTTTCATAATACTTTCCTGTTATTGTAAATTTTCTTGTTGTTTTCGTGTTTGTGTCCCTAATTGTAACTAACAGCGTTGATTTAAAATCATCATTTACATCTTTTAGTTCCAATTTGTGGAGCACGTTCCTTCTGCAAGCACCCATAATGCCAAAAATACATACCAGCTATGAAAGAAACACTATTTTTCCTGTACAAACAAAATTTAGATTCACTGACCTTTGCCAATAAATATTTAACATCAGGGGCTTCTCCAATAAATTGTTTCATTTCATTCGTAGAAAACGTTTTAGATTTTTTGGGTTTATACCCTTCAGATTTCCTTTTCATTAGAGCATGCAATTTGGTGTATTTGGATATATCCACTTTATGTTTAAGAGATAACGTAGATTTTAAAATTGAGTATCGTGTCCATAAACTTGAAGATTTAAATTTTTTAGCCGCTACTTCAAAATAAACAATTAGAACGTTTTCCGAAAAGCTGTTAACGTTCTTGGTATTTCTCCAATCCATAAATTCGGGATAACATTTTTCATACGCTTTTGCCGATTTTGCGGGTAATAAATTGTTTGCAGCTATTGTAGCTTGTTCTGTAATTTCTGGTGGAGTTAAGTTTACTATTTCACTGTCACTATCGTCCATTTTTGCGAGGTTTTTATTTGAAGAAAGTACAAATTTTCACAACTTTTATTCAAAGAGCTTAAAATTGTCACAATTAATTAATTTTATATCTGTCAGAAATACTCACATGGCCATTTCGATATTTAGCGAACACTGTTCTGATGTTGCATTTCTATTGGTTGTAAAATCACAGCAAATTTGATAGTTAGCAGATATTGTAGTAATTTTGCATTTCTATTGGCTGTACACTTGTATCATTATGAGAAATTTGAATCATTATGGGTATCATTAAAGTACGGGGCGTGCACATTTAATAAACCAATTAAAGCATAGGAGTAGAAAAAAATAAAATAACTGATACATTTGTGAAATTTAAAAAAATATAATCTAGCATTCGATGTGCGTTGTCACTATGGTCACCAATATATCAACAAACAATTCAATCTACTCCAAATAATTAAAATGAGTGAATCAGAAACTAAAGAAATTCAAGATTTTTCGGAGATAGAATCGAGTGCTAATGCAGCTCGAGCTTCCCTGCTACCGGAAAAATCGAGGATTCGGTATGAACGAACATACAGTAGCTTTAAAGAGTGGTGCATTGACAAAAAAGTAAAAGAAACGGACGAAACTGTGTCTCTAGCGTATTTTCATGATAGAGCGTCACTTCTGAAGTTTATGGAGTGAATTTTCAATGTTGAAATTGACAACCTGATATGTCGTAATTTAGGCAGGTAAATATCACTTTTACAAAGTTAATGTGTAATTATTGTCCATATATTTACAGTTAATAGCATTTATTAAAGGGAAAAAGGATGGTTATATTTGCAAGAAATCAAAGATTTTCACAGAAGAAGAAGTTAAAAGGTTTCTTAGTGATGCTCTAGACGATATGTTTCGTATGATGAAAGTCGCGATGGTATTGGGAATTGTTGGTGCACCTTGCGCGATAAGTGACCTGCCATAACTTGTTCTCGACACACTTTGACAATTTACATGCGTCATCAGCTTCAGATGAGTTTTTCTCGGAAATGCTTCTAGCGACTTCAATAAAGTATTTATTTCTTACCTGGAAAAGACAGAGAAAAAGATTTATCAAGCCCAAAATGACATACACCGTGTCACAAAAAGTTATAGTGATATTAAAGTCTCCTAATCGTCTCTTGTGACGCTCTGTAGGAGATACAACAAAATCGTTCACAAATTTGAATTTATCATCACAAGAAACCGTTGTATACCAAATTTTGGAAAAATTATCTCGAATTAGTCGAAAGATATAAAAGAAAATGTGATTTATTTTTCAACTTTGACACCCTGCAGCTCGGTTATAATCAACTTTTGGACTAAGGTAAGTTTAGTTAAATCGACTTATTTTGAGATGTACTCTATATGGAAGAGCGTTGTAAAGACCTTTCCGAGACACCTTGTATATGTTAGAAATTCCTTTAGTTCGTCCTAGTCGAGTACCGATGATGATAGCGCAGCTACTGAAACGCGTTCGGTTTTTTGTTTCTGTGTGGTATGTGGGTGTATTTTGTATGTTGCAGGTCCTGCAACACAGTTCCAGTGCTCCAGATTTTTCTAATTCAAAAGGCGTTAAATTAAACCTTACAACTCTCTTTTATTAATTTTGGTAGTTGTACACTAGAGTGAAAAAGTGTACTGATTTTACGCGTATTTCAAAGATGCTTTTACTACGTAGTGTAATTACTGCTTTCGCTCCTTTAGGGGACCAACTCAACAGTTCTTGATTCTTGTTTACATAAAAAAGTATTGATGTTTTAAGCAACGAACTTGTAGCAAAAACTATTTTGTGTATGTGTGTGTGTGTGTGTGTGTGTGTGTGCGTGCGTGCGTGTGGGTGTGGTTGTGGTTGTGGGTGTGGGTATGGGTTGGTGTGTGTGTGGGTGTGGTTGTGGTTGTGGTTGTGGGTGTGGGTGCGAGTGCAGGTGCGGGTGCGGGTGCGGGTGCGGGTGTGCGTGTGCGTGTGCGTGTGCGTGTGCGTGTGCTGTGGTGTGCGTGTGCGTGTGCGTGTGCGTGTGCGTGTGCGTGTGCGTGTGGGTGTGCGTGTGCGTGTGCGTGTGCGTGTGCGTGTGCGTGTGCGTGGGTGCTGTGCGTGTGTGTGCGTGTGCGTGTGCGTGTGCGTGTGCGTGTGCGTGTGCGTGTGCGTGTGTGTGTGTGTGTGTGTGTGTGTGTGTGTGTTTGTCCTACAATGAATCAAACCAAATTTCGTGCTATTGTCCATGTAAGTAAACCAAACATTGATTTAAAATAACAAAAAGGAATATATTTTTGATCACTTTGAATATAGAATGCAGTAACTTAAGGAGATTGTTTCAGGTTAACTAATTCTAGTAAAAGAGAAATGCTTTTACTCATTTTATGCGTGAAATTCGATTTTCTTAAATATGATAGCATTAGAGAAAAACATGTTGGTAATATAAATACAATTATCAATATAATGATAAAGCATTACCTTGCCAAGTGCTCTGAGTCAACACTTATTTTAGCAAAAAAAATGTCCACAAAAAAGCGGCTTTTCTTTAATGATTAGGAAGCAATTAGTAACATTTATCTTAATCCCTTTATCAATGTTCAATCATTGTGTTCCTAAATACAAAAGTGGAGTATTTTATTTATATTATTGCAATCAATTTAATCCATGTAATTGATTAGGTCAATCGTATAAATACTGTGGTTAAATTTAGGTTTACCACTTTAAAAATGGCTCTTACAACATTTGCACTATTTTTACTCGTGATTAGCTGTGTGCAATCAGGTAAGGAACGTTTCTTTTTTCTAATTAATTTTTAAAAGTTTTTGTGTGTAGCACCAAAGCGAGGTAGACAAGAAGAGTGTCCTGCAGTTGATCCAATAGAGTATACTATACATTTACCGCACGAAACTGATTGCCATTTGTACTATGTGTGTTCACATGGAGAAAAAATTTTGCAAAGATGTCCGCTTCAAACTGCTTTTAATCCAGAATTGAGCGTATGCGACTTTGAAAGTGTAGTGGGGTGTGAAAGTACAGACGTATTGAAAATGTAACAGGACTAATACTGCTTTAGAAATGTTGCTATATGTAAGACATTGAAATAGAAAACAATAATAATTATTAAAACTTGGCTGTTTTATTACGTAGTTATTGTACACACTATACTTTTTTTATTCATGTTTCTATCATTTATAAGCTTTGCTTGTAAATGATCACCAGCATTAATTAAATTATTAAGTATCAAACTTAAAATGTATAGATCAATTAGCACCAAATTTATTAAAAATAAATGGTATTTTAATTTTTTCAAGCTCAGTTGCATCTGAATTATTCGTATATTTTATAACTGCGGCTATATTAAACACTGAATTATTAAGCACCGAATTATCTGGCATAGACCATGAGCCGTTGGACGCTAGCTGCTATACGACATCGACAGATCGTATTTTGTTTTCAAGTCCCCCGTGTCTTTTCAATGGCCAGCATATCCACCCTCTTGTTCCCCAATAACGTAGCGGACATCCGACTAAACGAATCCCAATGTAGACATTCGGAATTTTTGTTTCAGTTCAGTTGCGATTTTAGACGGGAAACTTCCGCTAGTGTTTCTATCAACAACTGTATTTGAAACATCGTCCATTATGATATTTCAGAAAGAAGCGCCTAGAATCAACACGGTTAGGTCGCAGACTGGCATATCCTTTGAATACTTCCAAAAATGAGTCCGCTCATTTTGATGGTTGGTAATTGTAAAGGTTCGTTCAATACCTGTTTCTGTCTTGGGAACTATGACTACAGTTAGTGAACCTCGGACTTCCATCATCAAGAGTCAAATCACACCTTCTGGACGCTCCGGCTACATTCATTATCAAAACTACCTGAAATTAACCAAATTTGATGTAGGTAGGTACAAGTGTAGTCTATTTTCTGTTCATACCTTCATTAATAGGAAATCTTTGCCAAGAGCTTCCATTAAAAATCTATTAATGTCTTCTCTGCTAAATACTTGTGATTTTCGTGGACGGTATCTAACATTGTTACTTGTTAACAATGTTATACATTTGTTGTATTTAGAGATATCCATATCATCATTCAGATTTATGTTCGATTTGAGCATTGAATACCCGGCCCAAAGCCTGCCAGGAGACTTCAACTTCATGTTCCGTTGTACAAAATACGCCACTAACACGCGCTTTCCATTACATCATTTTTTAAATGATATGTATGTATTGAATTGCACTAGAAGGCAAAAAGATCTTCAATTTAATTATCTTCACCTTCTAATACTTCTTCGGACTTTATTTAAATCGAAAAATACTCATTAAAATTCGTTCAGATTTACAAATATGTTTTTAATACGGTAAAATTACTATTATTGTCCTAATTGTTCATTACTGATTCTGGGATTACTGGATAGGACTAGTAAAAAAATATAACTTTCAAGCTAAGAAATATTATAATTTTAAGCCTGAAGAAGCGTAAATAATTACAAGAAACGTATCTTTTTACTAGTCCTATCCAGTAATCCCAGAATTAATAATAAAATATGTTTTTCTGTTTACACATGTCCATAGCAACACTTACACTACTGAAACCGACAACCAAAGATAACTTCGAACAAAGTTGAGTGTACTTGTTACAAATGTAGGTAATCGTGAATTTTTAATTTTGAATGTTTATCGTGCCGATCATGCAAAAAATAGTATAAGCTCTAACCAAACATGGTTAAACTACTAGACATATACGTTGACGATGAAAGACTAGACATGATGTAGCGAGTACTACTATCATCTTTTGATATCATTTTGTGGTAATTTAAGCTATACATTTCAATACTCTGGTAAAATCATTCAGAAGTTATGGCACGAGTAATCCATTTCAATTGTTGTAACAGGTACGTTTCATGAATTCCACGTTTTTATTCTCGGCCCTTTGACAATATTTATTTTTAACTCCCACAAACAAAATTTTTTACTTTCCCACCTAAAGGAAGTTACCGTTGAAAAATTTGAAATTTAACTGAGACTGGAAATATCCGTTTTGAGGACCCCTGAGCCAAAAATATAGTTTTTGAAAAATGTAAAAATTGTGCGCGTATGTGGAAGCTTACGTGCGTGCATACGCGCGCGCCTGTATCTGTGTCTGTGCGTGTACGCGTGCCTGCATGTGGGTGTAGGTAAGTGTGTGTGCGTGTGTGTGTATGTGTGTGCGTGTGTGTGCGTGTGTGTGCGTCTGTGCGCGTGTGTGCGCGTGTGTGTGCGTGTGTGTGTGCGTGTGTGTACGTGTGTCTGCGTGATAGTGCGTGTGTGCGTGTGTGTACGTGCGTGCATGCGTGCGTGGATGCGTGCGTGCATGGGTGCGTGCGTGTGTGAGTATGTAATTATTTAAAAAGTGATTACAGTAAACTTTCATATGCGTATATATGACCTAATTGTCCAGAGTGCAGAGGGTTTTGGTCGAGATACATCTGCGGGGTAAGCGGTAAATGTGATTTTCTTTCCGCTGCGATAACAAAAAATTGAAGGCGATTGTGTTCAAACTTAATAGAAATATTTAGCATGTATGCCCAGATCCCTGTTGTTTTTGATGATGGTAGTTCTGCGAGGTAAGAAGTAAGAGAGGTAAATGTGATTTTGGCCGCAATCACACACCAAAAATTGAGACGCGGTTGTATTCATATTTGGCACAAACATTTAACACGTAAATATCTAGATCGAAGTGATTTTTGGTAATGGTGGTACTATGGGGTAAGAAGCAAGAGGGATAGGTTTAATTCCTTTTGTGTCCTCAATAACTCATACACTTGAATATTTATCTAAACACCAGCAAAATTTGATGAGTACAGGTGGAGGAGATGCGCAGTAATAAAAATAGCATTTGCAAATAAGCGTAATTAAATTTTCGGTAAACGAACATCAATCGCAATATACAGAGTGTTGTATGAACATCCCCACATATATGAAATGTTATAGAAATATAAAAACAATCGAATAAGGAAAAAAATAACCGATGCTTTGACATTCATAACCGTAACAAAATCTTCAACAAGAGGCCCTTAAACTCAGGTGATAAACCCTTTCTTAGAAAGGGGTTTGAATATGGACTTGAAAGGCGATAGGTAAGTAGACAAATAAATCCCATGTTCAATTGTGAGGAAACTTAAGAAAATTAGACGATGTCCATTACAATTTACGATTTACATACAACTTTAATAATTTTGTTAATGTTTAATGTTTTAGTATTTCATTTTTCAGTTTCTAAATAATTTACACGTTTACTTATTTAAAATGGGAAGGTTTTTCGATAGAGTTCACTAATTTTTTTTTATTTTGCCATCCCATAATCGCTACTACTCATGAGAGACAATTATAGTTTTCTCCATTTCTGTATGACCATTTGCGAATAAAGGAATGCAATCTTCACTAATATTGTCAGATTGAATAGCAATCTTGTTTTTTCATCAGCATAGTCTTTCATTGCTTTATATGCTACTTCGTTCACTGTATTGGGCATTCTTACAACATTTGGATCGCATTAGAGGAATATCTAAAAAATCCATGATGATAGCTATGAATATGCTGTACAAAAATTCAATATACCAGAGATTGCAGCTATATACCTCTTATTCCAGTTTCCCCAAAAGTTATTAAAGAACTCATAAAATGAGACATGTTACGTTTAAAAGTAAGTGTCGACTTTCTACAGTTAGAGTCAAGTTATTAAAAGTGCAACCAAACCTGTACTATCCAATAATGCCAGATTTCGATGTGTGGATCTGTAAATCTGTAAATAGTTACCCAAAATAACAATCAGATTCCGATTCTGAATCCATTTTCGGACCTTAAAGTTACACAAGTTAACAGGTATGAAGCGTACAATGGTTCTGTATTATGGACACTCAAACAAAATTGAGTCTTTGGAATAAAATATCCGCACCATTAGTTGATGAAAGTTGTAAGAACCATAACATAAAATATTTTTTTGAATACTAAACCTTTTGTTTTTTAGTTACAACCCAAAATTATAGCCCTTAGGCTGCATTTCACAACTGCATTTTCTTCTGTCTTTAAAAATGATGCGTTATAATTCCAATTTATTCTAAAGCTGAAACATAAACAACAGAAATCTATTGTATTTCATTTCTTATTAACAATTTCATCTTGTTCTTTTGTTAAAATGCACTTCTCATTTAAAGACGATAGGAATTTCCAAAACAAAATTGAAACCTAATTCGCAATACTAGTTAATCCCTTTGGAATGTTGAGATATGTGATAACTGGATAAGTGTTTATTGCCATAAGGTACTTATAAAAATTACGATTAAATAGTGGGAAGGGTTCTTTAAAGGAATTTCCAAGTAGACCACGTCTAAAATTACTAAACTTAATTATGTGAACCAGAAAACTGATATTAATAAGTTTTGGGAAACAGACACATATACAACGTTTCTGATGGCATTTAGTGACGTAATCAATAAAATGGTGGATAGTCGCCATTTTGTCAAATAATTTTAAATAGGTTCATATGGCAAGTAATACCTCATTTGAAAGCTCGTTTCAAGTCCTTTTCAACGACATAAACAACATCAAAATATCACTACTGATTTATGAGTTTGAACCCAAACACCTCAAAATATTAATTGACGTTTCCCAAAACTTTATTAAATTCAGTTTTATGGTTCACATAATAGGTTGGAGAGGGGGGGGGGGGTTAGACGGACACTATATATATATATATATATATATATATATATATATATATATATATGTTGTAATAATTACTACGTGGAAATATTATTTAATGGCTTACTAAATTTGGGGATATGGTTTGAATATAATTTGTAATTTACTTAGAAATGCTCCGTACTAACTCAGTATCTCTTTGGGGATAGGGTTCAATTGCTATTAAATTTATTGTTGGCAAAATAAAGTAAATAAACTTTAATCCTTTTAAATTATAAAAAAAAAATGTAAACGTATTCATATAAATAATTAAATTGTATTTTGTAATTAGTAGTTTCAATGTGAAACAGACTTTGTTGAAATTTGCATAAATTACGCATGCGTTGCGTCCTTACTAACTGAATTAAGTGCAGCCTGTCAAAAATTTCACCAAAGGATCTAAAATTAGTGAGTACCATTTTAATTTTGTTTAAAGTAAAATTATTAATTTTATAATTACACCGATTCATTTACTTTTCAGATATTGATACATGTAGTCGCACAAACATTTATACATTATCAACAAAAAAAAAACAGTAAATATAGGACATCAAAAGAAATAATGAATGCAATAGGGTTACGATAGAGAAATTTAACTCACATGTATTGTTGCAAATTCCAAATAATGGTCACGTTAGGTTGTTATATATTAAAACATTGGACGTAGACTTCTTCCCATAAATCGATGATACTGCCTTGCTGTTCCAAATGGTGCTGCTTAATATTCCATAATTTCATCCAAATCCAATAACTGGTGAATACTCTTCCATGTGGTAAAACGATGTACTTAAAATGCTCAATACTTTCAGATAAGCACTTTATTTTATTTGTGTATTTAAATGTTGTTTTAAATATTTACTAATTTTTCGGATTTATGTTTGTATTTTAATTTTATATAGATGTTTATATTTACTTGCACTTTTATTTTAGATGCCGTTGAAATTTATTTTATAATCTATCACTTTCAACAAAATAAACATCAAATCCAAAATAACTGAAGGATTTTATTGACATAAAAAAATGCACATCACCCGACGTTTACACTCGATTTTGAAAACGAAACAATTACAATTTTATCGACAAATATAATCGGTAACCTTAATTTTAAATTTTGTTATAGGTTAATACAATTGTTTCTGATATCTCAACTCTACGTTGATCGCGTTTCAAATCTGAAAACGTTAACGAACATTGTAACTTACATGTTAGCACAAACAACACTAACACTATGACTTGTTAGTCACAAAAATTTTCAAAAGCAAAAGTTAACACAAGAGTTAGAGGTTAGAGACAAGAGATTAGAGATAATAGAAGAGAGTGAGAAATCAGGAGCAATTCCTTTTATACTTTTCTCCTAGATACCAAATTTTCAATTTTTTTTCTACATTACACACAGAAGATTCTAGCATCTGATTGGTCTAAACGAAATAATTAACTAAAACATAAATTATGCTGTATCTTATTTAAATCAAATCGGATTTGCTTTTTAAATACAAATTTGGAATCAGGGCAACTTTACGCATAAAAAGACACCTCACAAGCTCTACTTCACCTCGACGATTTACATTTTGACAACTTAAAATCTAAATTTACTAATATATAAAAAATTTATACTTTAGAATTAAACTAAATACGTATTCAAATTCCACATAAAAAACTGTACCAGAATATATCTGTTTTAACAGATTTTACTTAGTAACAAAATTTCCACTTTCATATCTATATCTTAGGTAGTCAATATTTTAGATTACATATTTATTGTTAATTTCCCTGTGGAAATGAGGGAAACCTACTATTATATATTTTTATAATTTATTCTAAACTTATCTTATCCTATAAAACCTATAATTTTGTAAAATTCTAAAATATAGTACTTAACCTAACTTAATATAAATTTACTTTAATTTGCGTAATAAACGTCTTTAATACTTGAAATGTTCATAAAATGTGTTCTTATATCTGTCTCTAACACAAATACTGTCTATTTGTACTCCATAGTTCTTAATTTTGTCATTTCACATTTTCATATTGTTTAACCATTTTTGTCAATTTTTGTATAAAATGTGCAATTACGTATTAAATATCACACTGCATAAATGTTGTTCATGTTCTTAGTTATGTTTCTAAGTCACTACCACTTTTTATGCGCGTTTTAAACACTGTCTGTGAATTATTAATATACTGTGTTCGTACCATAACCCTTTTTTATAGCTCATAGAGTTTATGCATTGCACCTAATACTATACATATTCTACATATTATAATTATAATACTTCATGTGATCAATATCTGTTATGTGTTTAAAATGCTTAAATTGGTTGATTAAAATGTGAAATTACTTAAATATGTTACACGAAACTAATCGTACACACTAATATGAATCGTGTCGACCTTTCTCACATGCTACTGGTATAGCTCATTGCTTTTATGAATAAAACAACCTTGTGCATACCCCACAAAGCCTGTTTTGTTACATCAAAACCATCTTTTTACACTCGTATACTATTTTTTCTTTCAAAACGAACTGTATACTTCCTCAATTTTATTTAACTTGCCTACTATAAAGAATTCAAGCTCAATAAACTCTAGCCCCTTTATTATGCCTAATTTTAATCATCTATATATATATATATATATATATATATATATATATATATATATATATATACATATGTGTATCTGTGAGTGTGAGTGTGTATACGTGCGTGTGTGGTTGTGGGTGTGTGGGGGGTGTTTGTATGCGTGTGTGCGTGACGGTATAGTGTGTGTGTAGTGTGTGTGTGTATGTGTATGTGAAGTGGTATGTTTGGGGACTAGTTTATGGTTCTGGATTTCTATAAATCAGAACCCTCACGTTTTTTTTCAATACATAACTTTTATAGATCAAGTACTCGTACGTATCGTATTATTATTTTGAATAGCAAATTAAGGTAGATTATTCACCCATGTATTATTATTGTTTTTTAGTTAAGCAAATAAATAAACGTATATATTAAAAGATAATTTGTTTCTTAACCAATTTATGCCGTGTTTACCTGACTACCCAATTTAGCTTTGTTTGGATGGTACTTTCGGTAAGCCATAATCTTTGACAACCCGATAACAGTTTGGTTCCATATGTGGCAGATTATCAAGACTCTACTAGAACAGTAATTAAAAAAATAAAGAAGTGACCATAAATTATAACTCGGTCTGTCAATTTACAGCACTAGTTGAGAGTTGAAATTGAGCATACTCTTCTTCTTTGCTTGTAGGTTTTAAAAAGTCGTTAACGATTTTTTTAACTTGCAAGCCATTTATTTAGTTCCCATATTGTATATCAAATTGATTTGATTGGAAGGCTATTAATTAGTACTGATTCCACAATTGACGAATTGAAGAATTAACTTCGCTTTATTTCGTATTAGTCAGGTATATTTGCAATAAGAAGAGAGTTAGATAATTTTAATAATTATATTAACCATTCTACACTGTGTACATAGTTTAACACACAAATATTACACTTGGTTTACGTATAATACTATATTATCTCATATATTATCATAAAATCACATTTGCATGATTATAGAATATATTATGATAAATTTAAGTTTGACTAATAGAGCGATGCGACGTTAATAAAAAGAGGTATATATTTGTACTATTGTTTGAAAATATATTTTGAAATCAAGAAGAGTAAGAATGGGAGGCACATGATTGGTTAGATTTTTGACGTTTGAATAAGAATAGATTTCAGAGAAATAAGTTATGGGAAATACCTTACATTAGTATTAAAGTAGTTTCCGGATTATAGAGGTTGTATTTATTATGAATATTTGAGGACTAACGATGGGATCCAATACCTAAAGGTTTAAAATTCTATATGAGCAAAACATTTATGACATTGAACAAACAAACTGTACGAAAAAGATGAATTTATAATAAAAGGTTTTACATTTTACAAACCGAAAAGTACAACTGATTTGTGAACAATACACAACCCATTAAGTTTGCTGTTTCGGGCTACAAATAAACATCAAAGTATTAAATATTAAATTACTGAGAATGTGAAGTCCTCTGAAAATGACCAAATAAAATAAAAATATAACATAAATAACTAACGGATTATAAAGAATAATATCATTTTTATGTAATATTGTTTAGATATGTATTGGGTATAATTTTAAAGCACAGTACAAATACGACAGGTATACTATCCGATTGAGTGCCGTATACTAACAGTGCAAAGGTTGTTATTTTCCAAACTCACACTGCAGAATTTCATGAAGCATACTTAAATCAACCGGTCCAGTTGAATAAAATAATATAAAAAATAGAGTTCTTTATTTAATTACGTATTAACCACTATTTTTCTTTATAAAATCTAGCTTATCAAATAAAATTTATTTAGTACGGAAGACCAGAATTAAAATCTGTTCAGTTTATTTATATAAATAATAAATTTAGTTATAGAATAAATTTATGTAAGTAATAATCTTAGCTTATCAATGATGTAATCATACACCTTTGTGCAATGATTGTACCTGTGACAAACTTATTGTTATCTAAAAATTATTAAATAAGGTAAATACGAACAGGCCGATTTCACAAGGGTGGATGAGGCCAAGATTACTTTAATCCTCGAATGCAGAAATATGGCGAATTTCTACTTCGTGCTATATTTGATAACTCGTTTCCGCACTTTAGAATGTTAATAATTATCTTTAAAGTGGTCGATATTGAAACTTTCATAAGGAGATTGTAAATTCAAATCTGTCCTAAATCGAAGCACAATTAGTCCCATCTTGTAAGTTAAAAAAATAAAGCAATAACATTAACTGTGTTCTTTTTTTTAAACTTATAACGTGTCCGTTCGCTATAAAAACTAGGTGAATGCTAGTGCATTACAAGACTTTCTTGCAAAATACTGAAAAATATATGGGGTATTTTTAGATCTTTGAAACATTCAGATGTTTCAGAAATATTTAATAAAAACCAAGAACTGACCCTAATATCCCCCCCCCCCCCCCCGAGAAATGCAGACATCATGGCCGATCTTGACCGAAACTTCGCCAAAAGTTGTAAAATGAGCGAATAAGTCGATTTAGCGTTAGTGAAAAAAAGTCGATTGCATAACCTTCTATACTTACGTACATGTAGATTGAAAGTTAAAAATAGATATCTCGCTTGTCTTTCAAGATAACTATGGACTGTTTCATACCATTTTAAAGCAAATTTCGCTCCCTTCAAATGAAGTAAGAATATGTGTATGTTATACCAGTAATATGAGGAATGTTTTCAATTTCCGGAAAAACCTGTTTTATTCAGGATAATATCATTCCATTAGCGCAAATGAACAAAGTTTATTTCCAAAATCCCAAGTTTGTAACCAAAATAGTTAGAAATAAGAAACAAAAAAAGATTCTTAGAGAGAATTTTGAATAAATCAATTTCGAATAATTGCTTAAGTTTGACTCCTTAAATCTAAGCAAATTTATACCATAATTTATTACGTAAAGAAACCTCTTTAAAGAACCTTTATTTAACTATGCATATCTATTTCCAATTCTTTGATATCTCTTGTACGGTATCCTATGGCGATATTCAAGTTTGGAAAGTTCTAAAAAATTGTAAAAATTTGCATTTCATGCGAATTATTGATGACCTGAATTTTAATGAAAAAATTTGAAAATTTACCCCCAAAATAACACCCTCATTTTCACCCTCTGCATACCTATTGCGTTTAAAAGCTTGTTTTGTCGACATAATTGTCTCATAGGCCTTCACACAGACATTTTGAAAAATTTTCTAAAATTACTTTTCGGGTTCAGGGAGTTGTAAAACATCAAAATAACGCAACTAATTTTTTTCGACAATACTTTCCTGTTCCGCAAGAAAGTAAAAATATAATAATAATGGTAATCCACAATCAAATTCTCTAAGATTCCAGGCTCTCTTAAAATTTTGCATATAGGTAAGTCGATAGGAAAAAAATAACCATTTAGTGATAGAGGAAATTACATCGTTGTTGCCCCCCTTTTTGACAGCTAACTCCGGGGTCGTGAATATATTTTTCACACAGCACGTCTGAGTGTAATATCACTATGAACAAATTTGAAAAAAACAAACAATTTCGTTAATTTGTTTCACAAAGTTATGCTTGGACCTTCACTGTAAAATAGTATACATATTCTCTCACAAAACAAAAACAAGTTCTACTTATAGAGCAAAATGCGAGAATAATTAATCGCTTTAGAAATTTTTTCAGTAATTCACATGATCTTTTTAAAACGAACTAATATATATATATATATATATATATATATATATATATATATATATATATATATATATATATATACAGTGTTTAAAAAGATGCGGCAATATTAAAGGGGGTGATTGCCCAGGTCATTTTATACAATAAAGTTCCTATAAATATAGGTCCGCAAACGCTTCGTTACCGATCTACAGCGTGTTGAAGTTTAATTTAAAAAAACAGTCAAAATTAGATTTTTCCAAAATGGCTTGAGATATCATGATGAAATTGTATGCATGTCAATAGCTGTGAGAGACGCATACTGTGCAATACAACACGATGTTTCAGTCGTACCATTGGCGCGCGAATTGGCACGTCACAGGTTATTTTTCAAGAAAAAAGTAGGATGCCGCTGATTTCTCTGAAAATAATATTTTTTGATTCTTTGTTCAATTGTGAAGAAAAAAGCTCACTTGGCATTTTATCGTACGACGTACCGTTTTTGAGTAAAAAAACATTTTAGTGCGTTTTTATTACAGAAAAAGTTTTAAAATCAAGGGTTTCATTCAAGGCAAAACAAATATTTCACCAAACCAAAAATTTTCCTCTCCTCTCCCTCTCCTCTCCCTCTCCCTCTCCCTCTCTCCTCTCCCTCTCTCTCTCTTCTCCCTTTCCCTCCATATGTATATATATATATATATATATATATATATATATATATATATATATATATATATATATATATATATATATATATATATATATATATATATATATGAAGTTACGAAAATCACCCTGTATACATATTCCAACAAACTTACCTGTGGTCGGACCTTCTTAACATGAGGCAATTGTTATCGGCACCGTCAGTAGTAACACTCCCTGCACAATGTTTTTCAACACAAACCCAACGTTTGGTATTATTTTTATTAAGGCGTCGTAAATTATACTTATACCCCTCATACAAAAGCACTGGTTTCGATCTTTTAGACTCAATAAATTCCATTTTAACTTTAACTGAGTATAGCACGAGCACAGAGATTAAATATGTTGAGGAAGCAAAGCACTACAAGTTAATATAGTAATTATTTTGTACGTACACGCTTTTACACTAACCCCCTTCAGCCACTATTTACTATTAGGGGTTTCCAAGATTATGTCTGGGATTTTAAATTATCATCTATAAATACCTGACTAATTACCCTAAGTTCATTTAGAAACAATAATTACGATTTAATCATAATTACATTAATTGAGGACTGAATGTGGAATTTTTAATGAGATGCAGTTTTGTAAAATTGACCGAAGGCCGAATCTGGATGAAAATGCATAAAATTTTCTCGAGGACTGAAACTGGAAGGGCTGAAAACGGAATAGATGATTTGTTGTTTCTCAATGACCTGCCTACTCCTAATATTCTGCCTATTCTGCAATTGCATATTCTATACATTGATTATTATGCCTACATGTTTTTTTTAATTTTTGAAATGATGAAAACTTATTATTTAAAAATTATAAAGGGATGAAATTTTTCATTGAATCTTGAAAAAAGACAAATAAATAATACCTGTGTAATATCGACTTTTTCAAATTTTCTTTCTTCGATATTTTAGGGTATGAATAAGATATCGAGATGCGGTTTTCACTAATCTACTTAGGGATGATTTTTATGAAAAAAATTCATATTGTTGTATTTAATTTTTTAGAGAATTTTACAATTTTCTGATATTATATCAAAAAACGCACCCGAGCGGCGTCACTAAAAATTAGACATATTACAGGTAAGATGGATTTGATGGAGCAATAAATGCTCTTTCCAACGAGACTAAGTTTATTAAAATCAAATCAGTCGTTTAGGGGTTACAGCTGTTTAACTAAAAAATCACTGAATCACCCCCCACCACTTTATTTTAATAGATACGTCAAACAAAAATTACTCGAATAAAGCTGTGCTTTAAAAAGCATATAATTTTTTGGTACATTTACTAGGTGGATTTCAGTAAAAAATCACTTTAAAAGTTTAGCATGGCGGTTACGCCCCCTGGCGGTCATCTTGCGAATTTGAAATATTTTCCACGGCCTTTTTTTGATCACTTTAGGAATAAAACTTTTTTACCGCAACTCTCTACGAAGAATGGTTTCCGAGAAACAACACTTTGCATTATTGTCTGGCCACTTGGTATAAACAACTCTTGGAAGAACATTTACCAGCATTGCTTGAAGATGTTCCCTTAATTGTACGTCAAACGTGTGGTATTTGCAAGATGGGTCTTCTGCACACTAGGGGCGTGTTGTAATGGAGTTATTGTGGAGAAAATTTCCCAACCGTTGGATTGGTTGAAACGGACCTATACACTGGCCGCCCAGATCACCAGATCTCATACCTTTAGACTTTTATCTGTGGGGACATATTAAGTCGTTAGTGTACGGGCGGAGTAAACCATCTTCAAGAGAAGAATTGATTGAACGAATTTTTGACACATTTACCAAGATTCGTTACAATTTCGCAAATATCGAATGGAAAAGAGAGCTGCGAAGCCGTGTGGCATGATGTGTGGAGGTTGGTGGATCTTATTTAACTGTAACCATTTTTCACCTCGTTATTTTATGTGCATTTTTGTGTTATGTTGTGTTCTTGTTAATTTGTTAATGAAAATTGTTATTAAAAGTTTTGTTTTATGATAATTTAAAGGCTTAAGCATCTGTTAAGAGTATTCTCTTAACTTACTTTTACATTTTTCTTCAACCGCCCATATCTGCTTAGGGGTTAGGAATTGGGAAAAATTGTACATAATTATTTTTGCTTAAAATTATTCAAGAATACGTATACGAATTTATCGTAGTTCCTCCGCGGACACCCTGTATTTTCAAATCAATTATTATTAATTTCCATAAATAAAATTTAAACTCTTAACAAACTTTTCGGGTTGCAATTTAAGTGTGTAAATGTTGGGACAACTCGTCCTCTAACCCAATTTTTAGAACCTGGATTTCAGGAAATAAAAATAAATTATTGAAGCAAGATAAAGGTACCACATATTAACAAAGAATTGATAAACTTATTTTAAAGCTATTTTACTAAAATGTGTATGTCATTTAAAACGGATTAGAATTTTCGAAACAAAATTGAAACCTTTACTTCACAGTAATACAGTAATCCCTTTGGAATGTAATTTTCTCTAAGCTTTTAGACAAAAGTATTTGTTAGCTGCCGCTCATGATATTATATTTAGTTTTAAGCCATAATATTAAATTTAGTTATTTCGTACTTTTGCCTTCTTGTTTTATTTGGGGATACTCATCGTCTCGAATACGAGTCGGCATCAGTTGAAAAATGTATCCCATTTAAAAAAATTTTACTTCATGTGGTTACATGAAAATCACAAAATTTAAATAGTATTAAATACGTTTCTGAATTGTATGTAAAAATCTCTACAAAATGCAGTTTTTGAGTTTTTCAATATCCCAAAAGGTAACCGAGATACCAGAAGTGTGCCAAAATTTCAAATATCCGAACCACCCTGTATCACAGAAAGAAAAGAAGCTAGAAAACTTGTGTTTGGAGATTCTTTCATTTCACAAAAAAGCAGTACAATGAGATGAAATCTCCCCCAACCTTATATTGCTCACAGGACCGGTGATAACCCCCCCCCCCCCCTCAATTATATCGAAAATGAGACACCGTGTATATTGCTGTGAGGAAACAGTTACGTTTAAACTAGTTTAAAAGGCTTGTAAACAAAGAAATACACTCACGTGTCACACAAAACTATAAAACACCGAACAAAAGCTAAGCTATCATTATCAGTGCTCGACTGGGAAAGTGAAAGTTATGAAGGTTTAATGAATTCTGAGTAGCCTAAAGGTCCTTGGTTGTCATTATTCATTAGAACTTATTTGTTTTGAAGATCTCTAAACTTTCAATCCAGTTCGTGCTTATTACTAACATGTTTGATTAAGGATACCTTATCTACTACCTGATGTTTATCAAACGTATGTAAGTCTTCGGCAAACTTGTCCCAACGTTTGTATTTTATATGAGCTAAATGTTCTTTAAAGCGAATTTTGATAGGTCGTTTAGTTTGCATCATATTTGTTCACAATTTTTACAATTTTATAAATTCAACCTATCCTGCTTATCCACTTGATCTTTTGATTGCCCAAAAGAGTTTGCAAACTATATCTGAAGTAGTCACTGTTTTCAAATTAATTTTGGAAAACTTTAGATAGACCTTTTGTATATGCAATTTATAATTTTACATATTTATGTAAAATTAGCAATCTATTCTGGTTATACAAAAGGTATTTTGTATGTAAAATTACCAAACATTCCTGCTTATAAAGGTCTATCTAAAATTTTTTCCAAAATTAATTTGAAAGCAGTCACTACTTCAGATAATATTTTGCAAACTCTTTAGGCAATCCAAAAGATCAAGGATAAGCAATAGATCATTTATAAAATTAATTATAAAATTGTGAACAAATCTGTATATGTATGCAAACTAAACGACCTATCAAAATTGATTTATAGAACATTTAGCTCATAAAATACAAACGTTGGGACCAGTTTGATATTTGATAAAATCATGTAGTAGATAAGTTATCCTTATTTAAACATGTTAGTAATAACACGAACTATTGTTATGAAAGTTTAGAGATCTTAAATATAAATATATATATATATATATATATATATATATATATATATATATATATATATATATATATATATATATATATATATATATATATACAGGTGTACAACCAAGATGCAAAGTTCGATAACTCCTTTGGTTTCATAGATATCAGAAAAGCTCTCAAAAAAAGGGTACAGGAAGTAACAGTGCATTATTTAAAATTATTTTGAACTATACAGGATATTCCAAAATTCAGATATGAATCTAACTTATGTTTTTTAAATGGGAACCCTGATATTATTTCAAACTCAGAAAGCCCACATTTTTCGATTTTTTAATGTCGGGTTGAATACATTATGGATTGTTTTGTGTTGAAATTGTACTCATTTCAATGCCCTGTAGAAATGAATTATCTGTTGGCCAGTTGTCTTCAGAATATTGTCTAGTATCGTTACCCACCATTATTCATTTAGCTACTTGGGTTTTGTATACAGGGTGGCTCAAAACTCGGATGTGTCATTTTCTTCCTTAACTCAAATGGAACACCCTGTATTTTTATCACTATCAAAGTCCTCAGGTACTCCTCTTTAATTTTAGTCAGACGTTCTTTACCTAATGTGAGTAGTTATCGAGAGATTCCAGATATTCATTGCAATTGCTGTTTGAAAGTAATTATCACGAAGTTTTGTATTGTTATCAAGTAGTTTTTGTATTTGACATATCTGTCAGTTCGACAGGTTTCACTGTAGTGTTTCGCTCAGTTATTCGTTCAATTTATTTCTCTGTTTCAATATAGTTGAACTAAAAGTAGCTACGAGATGAATGTTGAACAATTTTCCTTCGTGAAATGACTGACATGATTTGATACTTGGTGAATGCACCAAAGCTGTTTATATGCATCAAGAGTATATCGTGAAAGATTTCCAGACCGGAGACAACCGAGTAAAGTTAGTTTGAGAAAATTGTTGATCGTTTTGACGTGCCGGATCGGTTAACTATAACAAGAGGGAAGCAGGAAAAATGCAATAACGGAAGACAACCAACTCAAAGTGTTGCTGAGCGTTACAGAAGACCCGCATACCAGTACAGAAAGATTTCATTTCAAAAAGGCATTAGCCATGGTACGGTTCAACGAATCCTGTCACTACATAAATGCATCCTTTCCATGTCCAACTACATCAGGAACTAATTGTAAACGATTTCCAAAGCAGAGTAGAATTTTGTCAATGGGCAAAATCGAAAATCGGCGAAGAACCATTTTCTTTGATTTTGTTTTGTTTGGGGATGAGGCAACCTTTTCAAAAATGGAGGAGTTAACTGACACAATTTTCACTATTACCAGACATCTAACCCACATTTGATACGAACACACAGCCAAACAAGATGGTCCTTGAATGTTTGGGGTAGAGTTTTGGGAAATTGTATAATAGGCCACACTTTTTGGAGAAACAATGAATGGTACTGTTTATTTACAGTTTCTTCAAAATCATTTACCATTTCTTCTTGAAGAAGTGCCCTCGACATTCTGCAATGCATGTGGCTGCTACATGATGGCGCACCGGTTCATAACACAGGTCCTATCAAGGACTATCTGAATAATTTCCAACAAAGATGGATAGTAGAGGAGGACCTAAACATTGGCCAGCTCGATCACCAGACCTAACCAAAGTGGATTTTTTCTGTGGGTTATGTAAAGAGTATGGTGTATTGACCCACCAACGACAAAAAAACATGAAGGTCAGAATTACAGAAGCATTCAAGTGTTGATCTTACAATATTGCGAATGTGAGTCGGGCATTCGAGAATCGACTTCAACATTGTATTGATGTTGGTGGAGGTCACTCGAACACCTAATATGATTAATTTAATGTTCTTATTTTCTTTTATTATTTATTCTTTCGTTATTGTTGTTCTTCTATATTTACAGTTAATATTATCAGTATCAACTAAACAGGTTAGATAGTGCACTAAATTGATTTATTTGTATTGTTTCGACACATTTGCAGGACAAATCCTTCTCAAACAGCAGTAAATTTGTCAAATTTATCTGTCAAACACAATGAGATAAATATCATAATCCTAGATTTTGTATCAAATTCATCAAATATCTGGAAATATCTCGATAACTACTCACGTTAGGTAAAGGAACCTCTGACAAAATTAAAGAGGAGTACCAGAGGACTTTGATAGTGATAAAAATACAGGGTGTTCCATTTGAGTTAAAAGAAAATGACATCCCAGTTTTGAGCCACCCTGTATACAAATCCCAAGTAGCTAAATGAATAATGGTGGGTAACGATACTAGACAATATTCTGAAAGACAACTGCCAACAGATAATTCATTTCTACAGAGTGTATTGTTCTACAGGGCATTGAAATGAGTACAATTTCAACACAAAACAATCCATATCTTTCAAATACCCTGTATAATTATTCAACCACGACATTAAAAAATCGAAAAATGTGAGCTTTTGAATTTGAAATAATATACAGGGGTTCCCATTAAAAACACAAGTTAGATTCATATCTGAATTTTGGAACATCCTGCATAGTTGAAAATAATTTTAAATAATGCACTGTTACTTCCTGTACTTTTTTTGAGAACTTGTTTGATATCTATGAAACCAAAGGAGTTATCGAACTTTGCATCTTGGTTGGTACACCCTGAATAGTATATTATATATATATATATATATATATATATATATATATATATATATATATATATATATATATATATATATATATATATTATAATATTTAAATCTTTAGTTCATTCCAGTCGAGCAATGATAATGATAATAGCTATTGAAAATTCGTGTTTTTATTTTGTGCGGTACGTGGGTATATTTTGTTTGTTAAGTCTACAAGTTCCAGTGTTCCAAGTTAGATTCATATCTGAATTTTGGAACATCCTGCATAGTTCAAAATAATTTTAAATAATGCACTGTTACTTCCTGTACCTTTTTTTTTGAGAACTTTTTGATATCTATGAAACCAAAGGAGTTGTCGAACTTTGCATCTTTGGTACACCCTGTATATATATATATATATATATATATATATATATATATATATATGTATATATACAATAATAAATTTCTTTAGTTCATTCCAGTCGAGCAATGATGATGATACTAACTATTGAAACGCGTTCGGTGTTTTTTATTTGTGCGGTACGTGGGATATTTTGTTTGTTACAGGTCCTGCCCAGTTCCAGTGTTCCAGATTTTTCTGATTCAGAAAGAATTAAATTAAACTTCACAACTATCTTTTATTAATTGTAGTAGTTGGAAACTAAAGTGAAAAAGTGTCTTGATTTTACACGTATTTTAAAGATCCTTTTACTGAAAGGTGTAATTACTGCTTTCGTTCCTTTAGGGGACCTACTTAACTGTTATTGATTCTTGTTTTTCAGGAAAAAGCAGAAAAAATATTGGTGATTTAGGTAACGAACTTGTACCAAAATCTATTTTGTGCGTGTGTGTGTTTTTTGTTTCAGGTTAACTAATTCTAGTAAGCATAATACCAAAAGAGGAATGCTTCTACACAGCTTATGCGAGAAAGTTGATTTTCTTTAATATAATAGTATTAGAAAAAAACATGTTGGCAACCTAAATACAATTACCAATCTAATGATAAATCATTACCTTGCCAAGTGCTCTGAGTCAACACTTACATTAGCAAAAATAAATGTCCACAAAAAGCGGTTTTTCTTTATGATTAGGAAACCATTCCTAACATTTATCTTAATCACTTTATCAATGATCAATAATTGTGTTACTAAATACAAAAGTGGAGTATCTTATTTACTTGTATTATTGCAATCAATTTAATCCTTACAAATGATTAAGTCAATCGTATAAATATTGTGGTTAAATTCAGGTGTACCATCTTAAAAATGGCGCTTACTACATTTGCACTATTTTTACTCGTGATTAGCTGCGTACAATCAGGTAAGGAATGTTTCTTTTTTCTAGTGAATTTTTTTAAGTTCTTATGTGTAGCACCAAAGCGAGGTAGACAAGAAGAGTGTCCTGCAGTTGATCCAGTGGATTATACTATTTATTTACCGCATGAAGAAGATTGCCATTTGTATTATGTGTGTTTACATGGAGAAAAAATTTTGCAAAGATGTCCGCTTCAAACTGCTTTTAATCCAGAATTGAGCGTATGCGACTTCGAAAGTGCAGTGGAGTGTGAAAGTACAAACGTAATGAAAATGTAACAGTACTAATACTGTTTTAGAAACGTTGCTGTATGTAAGAGATTGAAATAGAAAACAATAATAATTATTAAAACTTGCTGTTTTATTACGTAGTTATTGTATACACTATACTTTTTTTTATTCATGTTTCGGTCGTTTTCTATCATTTACAAGCTTTGCTGAACATTTCTCAAATAAAATTCGTAATTATCAAACTTAATCATAATGAACACTTATTAACTCACATTATTAATTATCAAACTTAAAATGTTTTTTTATTAGCACCAAAATAATTAAAAATAAATAGTACTTTAATTTTTTCAAGCTCAGTTCTAGTTGAATTTTTTCAAGCTCAGTTCTAGTTGAATTATCTGTGTTGTTTATAACTGCCGCTTTATTAAACACTGAATTATTAAGCACCGACTTTTCTGGCATAGACCATGAGCTGTTGGACGCTAGCTGCTGTACGAAATCGACAAATCGTATTTTGTTTTCAAGTAATTCCTGCACGTAACTTACGGTAACACTAGACGGTTTCCAGTCCCTGTGTCGTTTCAGGGCCATGCCACCCCCTTCTTCCCCAATCGCGCAGAGGACGTCCGCGTACACGAATCCCAATATAGACATTCGGGATTTCTTTTTTCAGTTAAGTCGCAAATTTAGACGGGAAACTTCCGATAGTGTTTCTACCAACAATTTGATTTGAAACATCGTCCATTATATTTCAAAAATAAGCGCCTGGAATCAACGCGGTTAGGTCGCAGACCAGCTTATCCTCTGAATATTTCCAAAAAATGAATCTGCTCCTTTTGATAGTTTGCAATCGTAAAGGTTATCTGTTTTTGGGTTGGGAATTGTGATCACAATTCTGGGACTTCTATATAATCAACAATCAAATCACAAAATTCTTGTCTTATGGATACTCCGGCTACATCCATTATCAAAACCACCTAAAATTAACCAAATGTGATGTAGGTAGGTACAAGTCTATTTAATTTTCTGATCATACCTTCATTAACAGGAAATCGTTGTCAAGAGCTTCCGTTCTTAAATTTAATGTAACATAATGTAATGTACACGCAGTGGCCTTTTACAATGCACAATGATTAATATGGGATCCCTTGTAAAACATTACTTATGACATAGCAAACAAAAGGTTATTGAAACACGTTGTAATTGCAATTACATTGTTCAAGCAAACTGATTTCGTAAAGCAGATTACATTATAGGATGGGTATAGAATTGTGCTTTCTGCAAAAATCATGCGCTGCTTATAGTGTTTCTTTTAAGAATTTCTTAGAGAACCTGTTTTATATGAAACGGATTACCGCATTTACAAGAAAGAAAATTAAATCTAAAGTCACGGAGTTGCTATTCAAGATGATTTTATTGACGATGTCCAACAAAATTTAAATGTGAAAAACCCAATTTGTAATCTTGTAAATATTTGTCGAAGAACTGATGCATTACTAACTGATGCTGTCAATCTTTGACTAAAGTTACAGGTACGAGAGGCACTTGCTGAACATTTGAAAAAGCAAGGTGTGGCATTGAATGTCTACGCATTAACTGTATATTTCTGTCAACGTATGACAATTGCAAGTTAACCTCTGTGCAGATTGCAAGAATTAACGCATTAGCAGAGTGGAATAAATTTAACAGCAGATCAGGTATGTTCATTGATTATCTAAAAGTAACACTGACAGTTTAAGTTTGCACAGGTATATTTAAAATCGGCTTGTAAAGGGAGGTAAACAAACCATCAACGTTTTTGAGGATGGCAAATGTCCAGATTTGCGGAACTTGTATTAAATGCATATGCAACATAAAATTTCTAACGGAGGCACGTTCACACGCCCTTTACAAAACGACATTCCAGCACTCGAAAATACTGAATCCCGATCCGATCCTTAATTTAAGTGATGTTGAGGAAGATCAGTAGAGGGTATTAGTGTTATAGTGTAGGTACAACTTTGGTATTGATAATAAAATATCAAATAGTTGTCAACTATACTACGAACATCCACACTGCTTTTTCCTTAATTTTGCCCAAAATCGCGTGCTCGTGTGCGTGTGTGCGTGTGCGAGTGCGTTGCGTGTGTCGTGTGCGTGTGCTGGTGTGTCGTGTGCGTGTGCGTGTGTGTGTCGTGTGTGCGTGTGTGCGTGTCGTGTGTGTGTGTGCGTGTGTGCGTGTGGTGTCGTGCGTGTGTGCGTGTGTGCGTGTGTGTGTGTGTGTGCGTGTGTTGCGTGTGCGTGTGTCGTGTTGCTGTGTGTGCGTGTGTGCTGTGTGCGTGTGTGTGTGCGTTCGTGTCTTGTGTGCGTGTGTGCGTGTGTAGTTGTTGCAGTATTGTGTGCTGTGCGTGCGCTGTGTGCGTGTGGCGTGCTGTCGTATTGTGCTATGTGCAGTGTGTTGCCATGCTATTTTGCTTCTAAAACGTTCCAAGAATTAATGGCTATAATGACATCGGAGATGATGACGTCGCATTTTTTAATAAATGTGTCTGTTGAAGAATCAAAATGGAAGGAAATTACAAAAATGTAAGTATGCTTCTAATATTTAATACCAGCCATAACTTTTCCATGTATGATAGTGACGTCAATGCAAGAACAATTAGACATTTAGTTTGTATAAATATTTTATAAAACAAACTATCAATAATGCTGTCGTAATAAAACAAGTATCAATGAACGATAAGATGGCGAATAAAATAAAAAATAAGAATATTTGTGGTATGCCACTTTAATATTTATAAGTACACAAAAAATTTCATCACGTGAAAACGGTTAATAAAAGTTCACAATAAATATTTCAATTATTGTTACGTACTTAAATTGATGTCAGGAACTATAATGATGTGCATAATAATATTCTATAATAATATATAATTAAACAAAATGATGCATACAGTAATATTTCGGTAATTAAAATTATAACATAAATGACGTTTTGCCATATGTAATGCATTACCAATTTTATAAGTAAGTACATGTTCAGTTGGCATACTATCAATCAGAGGAAATAAGTTTGAAAAAGATATGCCGTTTCTTTGTAATCACGGATACGGGCGGTTGGACGAATGAACGTGCCGAACTAGACTGGGATGGTGAAATTAAAAGGATATGTTATGCACAATCCAATACATGTATGGATTGATCCCAATCCGTTTTCCTGAAATCGACGAACAAGTTTGGGATCTCAGTTGTTGCCCATCGAAACAATACGTTTGGCTGAAAATTAGTGTATAAATAATGTTTTTGTGCATTCGTTCTGTAATAGGATATACGCAGACCGCAAATGCGTCTGGAAGCTATGCGTTGCCGGCAAAAATAATACTAAATTACAGTTGGTGTTCGTTGTAGTGACAGAAGTGATAGAATATTTGACATAACACAAAATCTAATCGCATAACCGTGTACGTGTACGTATTCATTATTGTATCGGTATTAGTTCCTTATAAACTACCAATTACATCTACAAATTATTATAAAGTCAACAAACTAGTGAGGTACCTATAAAATTCAAATAATGAATAATTTCGCAATTGTATTTTTTAGGTTATATTGGCTACTGTTAGTTGTCAGTATTGCCAACTTAATTTCAACAGGTATGAAGTTTTAAAAAGTACAACAACTCTGTTTATTGATTTTAATAATAATTGTTACGTCGGCACAAAAAATCTTGTGTATCATTCTGCCACAAAATGGTTTGCGGGTACTCATGAATTTGCAGGCCGAGACGAAATACTCGCACACGCCCATTTTCTGGCCTTGTAGTACAAATAACTATTTTATGCCTACGTTCTGTAATATGCGCCCGGAAACTATGCGTTTTCAAGCCTAGGCCGGCAAGAATAGTACTAAATTACAGTTTGATATTCAATGTAGTGACAGAACTGATAGAATATTCGCTATAATCGACATTAGGAATAACACACAAAGTCTAATCGCGTTACCGTGTATGTGTACGCATCCGTTATTATGTCTGTATCAATTCCCTATAAACTACAAATTACATTTATACATTAACAGAAATTCAACAAATGGGTAAGGTACCTACAAAATGCAAGTAATGAATAATTTCGCAATTGTATTTTTTAGGTTATATTGGTTACTGTCAGTTGTCAGTATTGACAACTTAATTTCAACAGTTATGAAATTTTGAAAATGTACAATTTTGTTTATTGATTTTAATAACAATTGTTGACGTCAGTACAAAAAATCTTATGTGTCACTCTGCTATTGCCACAAAATGGTTTGCGAGTACTCATAAATTTGCAGGCATCGACTTCGTCTTGGTCTGCATAATTTACTCGTATTCGCAAACACCCTGACCTTATAATCCTATTTTGGCCATCATTACTCCCAAATGATACCAATACTGTAATACCATAACAATTAGTTCTCGCTTATCAAGGCAATGCGTTTGGACTGTTTCTCATGCAAATTGGTGTTTTGAACATCTATGCTTTCAAATCATGACCAACGCCCTAAAACCATTCCTAAACGGAATTGGCGCATACACAAAGTTTTTGGGTTAGTAAGTTGTTACGTCGCAATAAGGTTATGAACAGTTCGCACTAATTTGGTAAACCGCAATATATTAAGAAATGGCCACACTTTATTAGCACCTTCATTTTTCCCCATAGCGTTTGATCGGCAGTTAGGTTTGGAATTATATTGAATAGTGATGAATCAAAAGATATAAGCTCCAGTGTACGGTATTTGAGCAAAATCGATTAACGCATTAAATATATATGCTCATACATCTACGTAGGCAAACTGACGGACATATATTACCATCTCAATGAGTGTTTCAATGTAAAGCTTCCTTTACTTAATACAGTTAAGTGCATGTTTACAAACCTCAATTAATAAAAAAAATACTACAGAATTTAGAAGAGAAGGATGTGTATATACAAAACAATGTACACAATCCAAAGCATATACAGTTAATACATTTGGGACTAGCTGCGCATGCGCGAGTATGGTACCTATTCCTGATGCTAGCAGAAATGAGTCATCGACAAATTTATACCAAATTGTCTATGTGATTCCCAGGTTTAGTTCTCGACGTTATAATATGGGTACTTGTTTTTTTTAAACATAAAATTGGTAAAAACTCTGGAATTTTTCTATATTTTTAATTTATAATAAGTATTATTGATGTAAGGCTTAATATGTGAGCATAGCATAGAATCTCCAGTTTTCGTTTGTCGGTGATTTTAAAATACACCTTATATATATATATATATATATATATATATATATATATATATATATATATATATATATATATATATATATAGACTTAATATGTGAACGTAATCTAACGTATTCTATTTGTTTAAAAAGCTTTGCTGCTGCGGATATCAATTATGTTGGTCTATACTCTATAGTTTTCAAAGTGTCGTTTATTTTTAGCTTCCAACTTACATATACCGGATGTACAGATAAGGGTACGGAGCAGCTCTATCTCGACAATGGTAAGGCCTAGAGGTTTGGGAAAAAATCCTTATAAGTAAAGCAAGTAAGAGAAATGGCTGTAAATTATTTTAAAGTTCGGAACTCGGCTACTACGGGGCGTAACTGCGACGAGAAAACATAAAATTCATGATATCTTGGAAAATTGGGCGATGAGCTATAACTCTGAAAATATTATTTGAGAGCTTGGGTGACACCGCATCATTTTGCTTTGCGACATTGTGCTGTATTTCTCATAATAAAGGATGAGGAGGCAAATGCAGTTTCTAATATTTACATTTTATTATCTATTGAATCACTTAACGAATTCAAATATAGTTAGTCTGGTTTGAAAGAGCAATTTAAGGGTTTTTCGTATTCTTTCCATCATATTTTCCCTGGTTGCTGGTTTCTCTTAAGAAACCAAGTCTTTTAGACTACATCATAAGTAGAAATCTAAACAAGTAAGATCCGGCGAACGCGCCGGCCAAAGAAATAGACTTCCTCTTCCAATAACACGATTCGAATATTGATCACATAAATGCCGACATACGTTTTGGTCATAATGAGCCGTACAACCATCGAGCTGGTACCACATGTTCCTTCTTGTTTCCAAGGACACGTCTTTTAAAAGTAGTGAAAGAAAATCGTTCAAAAATTCCAAAAACCTATCCCCATTGAAGGTTTGGTCAAGAAAATGTGCATCTATAATTTTTCCTTCCAGTATTCCGCACCGTACGTTCAAACTCTAACGATTTTGATTTTCTACTTGCCGCATTCAATGTGGATTTTGTTCGGACCAATAATGCATATTATGCAAATTCACACAACCTGTGATACTCAAAATAGCTTCGTCCGTCCATAATATGCGTAACAGGAAATTTGGACTTTCCCGAATCATATTTAGGAGCCAGTGACAATGGTTGAGTCTATGATCATAATCCTAAGTCGTAGGAAATTTTTCTGGTGCTGAAGGTGGGATCGTAATGCACGAAGGCCAAAACGTCGATAATATTTTCCGCGATGCATGTTCCGCGAACTCTTACAAGTGCTTAAATCGGCTGCAGGTTGCCAGTTTCCCGTAACTGCCAACGCAACAGGCAACACTGTGGATCGGGTTAATTGTTAAGGAAATGAGATCATTTATGTATAGCAGGAAAAGTGTGGGTGCTATCACTGATCCGTGGGGTACGCCCGCATTAATAGTAGTTTCTTTTTAAAAGAAGCCAGCGACAACACGTCAAGGTAGCTGAGGATCCAATTGATAAGCGTATTGGATAAGCAGAACGAGGTGAGATTGGGAAGTATGCACTTTATTGTTGGTTTATTACCAAAATTAAATGAAGTTATATTTTTTACATATATTCCTATATATTCTGTTATTTATATTATTGACAGTATATATATATATATATATATATATATATATATATATATACATATAAGGCTACTACATTACCCCCCCCCCCTGTTTATAGTTTAGTTCTATTTATTGATTTAAAACAAAGGTGACTTTACGTTTACAATTATTATTAGTATTATTATTTAGTGTTTATGCATCCGTGTAAGCTGGCTTTATTCTGACTATTGCTACAGGTACTTCAGTATTATTTTTGATGACATAGAACGTTTTTTCGTTTCTTCTATAACTTCACATGGTTTAAATTTATAGCTTGGCATGCGACTGAAACCCAGAGTAATTATGTTTTAAGATGCCTGAAGAGATTGTGAGGTATTTCTTGATGGATGTTAAGATCCTCGTTAAAGGTTGCATTAGTTTCTGGTCGACCTCCACGACGCAGAATAAGGTCGACCCGTTTGAGGAGTCAATCACAATTGCTAGCGCCTGCAATAGAGTGTTTAGTAGACTTTTTCTCAAAAAGAACACAATAGGACTCATACCAGAAGGTGGTTACAGGCGGGCCGATAAACAGTCAAAAGTTGCAATACAGTGGGTACGCTGGATGGAACATGCACAACAAGTAACCATACAGAATGCCGGAAAAGCGCGCGAGTTTAGAATACCTAAAGGTGTTAAGCTCGACGGTTATTGCGCAGAAACAAATACCGTTTACGAGTTTCTTGGATGCTATTGGCACGGTTGCGAGGAGTGTTTCCTCAACCAGGCCAATATTGACCCAAAGCTGAAGGTAAATACATCCATGTTTGTTCGAATCGAGAACATGGGGGCGCGGTCTCAGTTCCTACGCGAGCGCGAGTATAATCTAGTGGAAATGCGTGAATGTGATTTTAAAAGATTAATACTTGCAAACGATGAGTTAAGGGCGTTTATACAGAATCTAGGCGGTCAAGATGACGAACCTTCAAGTCCAGGAGGCGCGTTTTACAGTGGTCGCACTAATGTCAGTAAACTCTACCATGAGTGTGACGGCATTAACGAGAAAATCATGTACTATGACGTGTGCTCGTTATATCCTTATGTAAATAAATACTGTAGATATTCTGTAGGTGACAGACAGTGTCATATTTGTGACGAAACCCAACGACTGGAATCCAACTTGTGGAGATTTCTTGGACAGTGACCGACGAGCTATAGACGTATGCTGAAGGAAGTTACATAGCTGAGTTTGTTAGTGCAGGACCGAAAGCTACAGCAATAATGTGTTTTCAACTAGTGACCTTAAACTAAAGAACTCTCACTTTGAATCGATGAAAGATATGGTGCTCAGTAATAGTAAGCACCCTATGTATACAACGATAGGAAAATAGTTAGAGACAGATGTTACAATGTACTAACTAGACCTGAATCTAAACAGTATAGAATAAGTTACTCTAAGAGACGGAGGATTGAGAACTTTGACACTTTACCGTTAGGATATAAGGAATAAATAAAAGAATATAAAGAAAAATTATTTATTTATTTATATAAGCTAATCTGCTTAAAATCACGTCCAGGTCCTCCACATCCCCGTAATTAAGTTCTTAATAAGGACGAGAAGAAGGCATGGGTGGTTACTTGAGGAGCGATTCTAATATAGAGCCACATCTACTTCCTCCTATGCTCTGGTGGTGCAGGCTCCACCGACCCGTTCGGCGCAACTGGTATTGGTAGTGATGGTGGCTGTTGTAAGTCGCTCCGTGATGATGCTGCTGCTGTTGTGTCTATCACCGACCCGTTCCATTCAACTGGCGGTAGTGGTGGTGGTGGCGGCGGTTGGAAGGTGCTCCGTGATGATGATGCTGCTGCTGCTGCTGTGTCTACCACCGACCCGTTCAATGCTACTGGTACTGGTAGTAGTGGTGGCCGTTGGAAAGTACGCCACGATGATGATGATGATGATGATGATGCTGCTGCTGCAACGTCTACCACCGATGCTCTCGACGCAGCTTGTGTTGGCCGATGGGGTCTGCTTTCTCATGATGTCGACCCTTTTTCGATACGACAGTGCTCCTGTTGTTGTAGTTGTTGCTACCAGACACGGCTTCAACTTCCAGCTTTTTTTATCGCCTAAAAGGCGATTCACCCTCATCTCGCGACGTCCCTCTCGACGAACCGTCTCTGTTGCCGTTCAAGCCTGGCCCCTACAGTCCCTCGGAGGTTCTGCATTTTGTCGATGACACCGAGCTCGTATTCACTGTCAAACTCAACAATTGCTGTGAGGTTCTCCATTTTCTGTCGTGAAGTTGTAGTTTAATACTGTAAAATATATTCGGGGCTCTGTATATATATATATATATACATATATATATATATATATATAATATATATATATATATATATATATATATATATATATATATATATATATATATTATTGTGTGTGTGTGTGTGTGTGTGTGTGTGTGTGGTGTGTGCGTGCGTGCGTGCGTGCGTGCGTGCGTGCGTGCGTGCGTGCGTGCGTGCGTGCGTGCGTGCGTGCGTGCGTGCGTGCGTGCGTGCGTGCGTGCGTGCGTGCGTTGCGTGCGTGCGTGCGTGCGTGTGCTGTGCGTGTGCGTGCGTGTGCGTGTGCGTGTGCGTGTGCGTGTGCGTGTGCGTGTGCGTGTGCGTGTGCGTGTGCGTGTGCGTTGCGTGTGCGTGTGCGTGTGCGTGTGTGCGTGTGTGTGCGTGTGCGTGTGTGCGTGTGTGTCTGTGTGTGTGTCTGTGTGTGTGTGTGTCTGTGTGTCGTGTGTGTGTGTCTGTGTGTGTGTGTGTTGTGTGTGTCTGTGTCTGTGTTGTGTCTGTGTGTCGTGTGTCTGTGTCCGTGTCCGTGTGTCGTGTGTCCGTGTGTCTGTGTCCGTGTGTCCGTGTGTCCGTGTGTCCTGTGTGTCCGTGTGTCTGTTGTGTCCTGTGTGTCCGTGTGTGTGTCCGTGTGTCTGTCGTGTGTCCGTGTGTCCGGTGTGTCCGTGTGTCTGTGTGTCCGTGTGTCCGTGTGTCTGTCGTGTCCGTGTGTCCGTGTGTCCGTGTGTCGTGTGTGTCTCGTGTGTCGTGTGTCCGTGTGTCTGTGTGTCCGTGTGTGTGTCTGTGTGTCGTGTGTCTGTGTGTGTGTCTGTGTGTCTGTGTGTCTCGTGTGTCGTGTGTGTGTGTGTCGTGTGTCTGTGTGTCTGTGTGTCTGTGTGTCTGTGTGTCTGTGTGTCGTGTGTGTCTGTGTGTCTGTGTGTCTTGTGTCTGTGTGTCTGTGTGTCTGTGTGTCTGTGTGTCTGTGTGTCTGTGTGTCTGTGTGTCTGTGTGTCTTGTGTGTCTGTGTGTCTGTGTGTCTGTGTGTCTGTGTTGTCTGTGTGTCTGTGTGTCTGTGTGTCTGTGTGTCTGTGTGTCTGTGTGTCTGTGTCTTGTGTCTGTGTGTCTGTGTGTCTGTGTGTCTGTGTGTCTGTTGTGTCTGTGTGTCTGTGTCATGTGTGTCTGTGTCTGTGTGTCTTGTGTCTGTGTGTCTGTGATGTCTGTGTGTCTGTGTGTCTGTGTGTCTGTGTGTTGTGTGTCTGTGTGTCTGTGTGTCTGTTGTGTGTTTGTGTGTCTGTGTGTGTGTGTGTCTGTGTGTTGTGTGTGCTGTGTGTGTGTGTCTGTGTGTCTGTGTGTCGTGTGTGTCTGTGTGTGTGTGTGTGTGCTGTGTGTGTGTGTGTGTGTGTGTGTGTGTGTGTGTTGTGTGTGTGTTGTGTGTGTGTGTGTGTGTGTGTGTGCTGTGTGTGTGTGTTGTGTGTGTGTGTGTGTGTGTGTGTGTGTGCTGTGTGTGTGTGTGTGTGTTTGTGTGTGTGTGTTGTGTGTGTGTTTGTGTGTTCTGTGTTGTGCTGCGTGTGTTGTGTGGTGTGTGCGTGTGTGGTGCGTGTGTGTGCGTGTGCGTGCGTGCGTGCGTGCGTGCGTGCGTGCGTGCGTGGTGTGTGACTGTCGTAGCTGTGACGTCTAGACGTGCGTGGTGACTTCGTAAAACGTGTTTGTGAAATCGTCTCTGAAATAACTGCTGACTGCATACTATTTTTGTGTGTGATTATCCGTATCATTATCAACGTCATAGAAAGTCTGGTAATTTTCTAAAACAGTAGTTTTAGAAATCCCTCATACTGAAATAACGACTAGAAACTGCATACTATTTTTCTTGGGAAATTACTCTTCAGCTAATCAATTAGACTTTAACATAATCGTCTGCAATTTAGAAATTTCTACAATCTGTACATAATAACTAGAAATTGCATTCCATGCGTCGAGAATCCCTCCAACGCCAATCAATTAGTATTTAAAGGTCTTTGTTAGGAAATTGATCAATCTGAAAATAATGACTAGAAAATGCATGCCACTCATGAGGAGTTACCTTTCTTTATCACCGTAAAGTAGCGTCATATTCTTGTCTCGAATGTTTTATTAAAATCTTTCAAGTGCAAATGTTTTTTGCATCAGGTTATCTGCCACATAGAAATTGATGTTTTGTTTTTTGAAGAGGTTTATCGCTTTTCTTAAAAAAACAACGGTCAATGCTTCCAGATGCGACTGCCTTCGTTTTAAGAAGTCATATCCATATCCTCCCGCTAGACATCCAGACAACCTCTAGTATGTAGCTGTATCTATTACTGTGATTACTAAAAGATCGCATATCACAAAGATCAGTCCATCATAACTCGAAAAAAGTGTTACTCGCAATGCACCGGGTGGCCAGATAAGAATGCAGTGAGGTTTTTCGGAAACTATTCGTCGTAGAGAGTTGCGGTAAAAAATGTTATAACTAAAGTGGTCAAAAAAAGACCGTGGAAAATATTTTCAAATTTGCAACATGACCGCCAGGGGGCGTAACCGCCTTCCTAAACTTTTAAAGTGATTTTTACTGAAATGCACCTAGTAAATGTACCAAAAAATTATATGCTTCTTAAAGCGCAGCTTATTTGAGTAACTTGAGTGATGGGGGGTGATTCAGTGATATTTTAAATAAACAGCTGTAACTCCTCAGCGACTTAACTGATTTTAATAAACTTACTCTCGTTGAAAAGAGCATTTACTGCTCCGTCATATCCATCTTACCTGTAATATCTAATTTTTAGTGATGCCTCTAGAGCGCGTTTTTTGATATAGTATCAGAAAATTGCAAAATTCTCTAAAACATTAAATGCAACAATATGCCTTTTTTTTCATAAAAATAAGATGAAACCATCCCTAAATAGGTTAGTGAAAACTGCATCTCGATATCTTATTCCTACCCTAAAATATCGAAGATAGAAGAGTTAATAATCATAAAATTTGAAAAAAACCGATATCACACCGGTATTTATTTTTCTTTATTTGTCTTTTTTCAAGATTCAATGAAAAATTTCATCATTTTATAATTTTTAAATAATAAAAGTTTTCATAATTTTAAAAATTAAAAAAAAAAACGTGTATGGGCATAATAATTAATGCCTAGAATATGCAAGTGCAGAATAGGCAGAGTATTAGGAGTAGGTCATTGAGAAAGAACAAATACCTAAAATCAACCTGTAAACAAATATTAAAGTTTGACAGACAGTGTAATTATGTTTGTTGCACAAGTAAGTCCTTAAAACTACCTATAATGTCTTTTACAAATGATGAAGCTGTTGATATAATTGCGGTATATTTTGGATGTCTTCAAAATGCGGCATTGGCTAAGAGAGTATACTCAGCTCGATATGCAGGTCGGCACCTACGCGATCCGAGAATCTTTCCGCGTGTTAGTGCAAAATATGCGTAATACTGAAGCTTTCGACCAAAGTTGCGAAGAGACTCGGCTAGAAGAATGGAAGACAATATTGTTAATGTCTTAGCATATGTGGCATTGAATCCCCACGTTAGTACGAGAGCAATGTCTTTCGCGTTGGATATGTAACGAACTACTATTCAAAACATTTTGAAGGATCATAGGTAAGTTCTTATGACATTGAAAATACTAATTTACAGGTTTCACAATGTGTTCGCAATTTCAAATTTATAGAATGCACCCGTATCATATGGTTTTATATCAAGCCTTACACGACGAAGATTTTGACCGACGGATAGATTATTGTCATTGGATGTTCGGCCTGAACAGGGAAAATAGAGGATTTTTATCCGAAATTCTTTGGACGGATGAGGCCACTTTTAAAAGTGCTGGATTTTTTATTTTCATAAATGCATTATTGGTCTGACACCAATCTTCACTGGTTGCAGGAGGTCCAACATCATGGTCGTTGGAGGGTTAATGTGTAGTGTGGCATCCTGGACGGAACTATTATAGGTCCCTATTTCTTTGATGAACCACTAAATGGTGCCGTGTTTCTTGATTTTCTGGTAAACCAATTGCCTATTTTATTAGAAGATGTCCCCCTGCAATTATGGCAAAATATGTTCTTACAACTAGATGGTTGCCCAGCACATTTTTCAATAAATGTGCGAGAACACTTAAATTTAATAGATCACCAGAGGTGGATTGGACGATGAAGTCTATTTCCTTGGGCACCCCGATCCCCAGACTTAACCTGTTTGGACTTTTATCTATGGTGTCGGTTAAAAGATACTGTTTACGAAACTCCACCAACGAGAGACGACATGAAAGTACGAGAGGCCATTCGTAGCCTATCAAAAGCTGCTGTAACGCCCACGCATGAGCGGATTCAACAATACATCGAGATCAATGGGAGACAATTCGAGCATTTAAGTAGGCATTAAGTAGTTACTTGATGCCCACTTAATGCCTACTTAAGTAGGCATTATTGCACAATCGGTCCTATTTAGGGCCATAAATAAAATTAATAAAAAGGATTCCGCAAATTTGGAATAATACCTTTCAAAAATAAATATTATCATATCATTACTTTTAGTTTTTGAAATTATGAAAACTTTTATTATATGAACAATATAAAATGATGAAATTTTTCATTGAATCTTGAAAAAAGATACATAAATAACAATAAATACCTATTTAGGGATGATTTCATCCCATTTTTATGAAAAAAAGGTCATATTGTTGCATTTAATGTTTTAGAGAATTTTGCAATTTTCTGATATTATATCAAAAAACGCGCTCTAGCGCCATCACTAAAAATTAGACATATTGCAGGTAAGATGGATTTGATGGAGCAATAAATGCTCTTTTCAACGAGACTAAGTCTATTAAAATCAGTTCAATCGTTTAGGAGTTACTGCTGTTTATTTAAAAAATCCCTGAATCACCCCCCACCACTTTATTTTAATACATACGTCAAATAAAAATTACTCGAATAAAGCTGAGCTTTAAAAAGCATATAATTTTTTGGTACATTTACTAGGTGGATTTCAGTAAAAAATCACTTTAAAAGTGTAGGATGGCGGTTACGCCCCCTGGCGGTCATCTTGAAAATTTGAAAATATTTTCCACGGTCGTTTTTTGGCCACTTTAGTAGTACAATTTTTTACCCCAACACTCTACGACGAATAGTTTCCGAGATACAGCACTTTGCATTCTTACCTGACCACCCGGTACATGTCTCGAGTAGATTTGTCGCTGTAGATTTATGCGTGGTGTGCACTTTTTTGTTTCTGTAGCAACACTAATATCTCTCCTAGGAGTACGTTTTATAAATCTAAACCCTTTTTCGACAGTTCTGCCGAGACATACAGAACTTGTATGTGAAACTGTCTTATGTGATAGCATGGTAGGCCTTATCGGTAACGAAAAATTCGAGGATATAAAAATGGCATTCTAATAAGAGGCTGGTATACTTAATTTGATTATAGCCCCCTTTTGACTGAGATATTTCTGATAAGACAGACATGCAGACCTTGTATGTAAAAATAATATAGGGGCGAAATCTAGCTTAAAGAAGAAGATGGTGGCATTTCGTTGAATACACCGCTATATTGAAGATGCTGTTTGCGCATTAGAAAACGTGCTACTGTTCAGGAATTGGGTAATCTCAAGAAAGATGTATGCGGTACAGCTGCAGGGTTGAAGCAGAAGAATTGAAGACCTGTGTAGTATTTCAAGGTGATGCGGGGAAGTTAATTTTAAGAATAACCTCACATCTGTATAATAATAATAGGGGCAAATAAAGATTGTATATTATCCGCTGCATGTATTTTTTAAAGCATAATTACAATTGAATGAGTATTACTATGAAGCAGTGTCAGGGGTATTAGCTGTTTTACTTGTTAATAATGTATATAACCGTGAAGTTGATGCTGGTAATAATGTTCTCCAGGAAGATGCAGATAGGTTAAATTACGCTGCCCTTAATTCTGAACATAAGGGGAAGTGCACCCATCCCAAAAGTCTTGACTGCTGAAAACGTCTTCACACTAATCTTTAACATAGGAGATTATGGATTGCCTAGATTTGAGGGTGTTTTCGATAATTTACTGTAGCACCTTTTTGCGATCCTGATCTATATAAATAAAGACTAGTTACTTTTAATCGGTATTATAAGCTTTATGGGTATGAATATATTTTACTGTTTTTTAAATAAGGTGTGACATTCCACATCAATAATCAAATTTACGTGATTTAATCAGGGGTACTAGAAGTAATACAATTGATTTTAAAACCCCACCCCTAAACTAAAACACACACTTACTTATGGGTGACGTATAAAGAAGAACCCAATTAATGATTATTAACACTAAAACATATGTGTAACCATTCAATGCATTCATTTTCTGTTAAACCTTGTACATATAATTTTAACAGTCGACCTTAAATATTGACTTTTAATTGATAACATTCATAATGATTATGAGTATTAATTAACGTATTAATGCATTTTATTTTCTACTTAAACCTGGAACACATAATTTTAACAGTCGACCTACAATAATTACTTTTAATTGATAGCACCATTAAAAGGAGCATGCAATGAAATGTAAAAACAATCTATAGTGCATACGTATATCAATCAACGTATTATGGCACTTTATTTTCTACTTAAACCTTGTACATATAATTTTATCAGTCAGCCTTTAATATTTACCTTCTCAAGGTGAAAATCATTTTAAAGCGTGGCAACTTATTTACTCATTTATATGTATAATATTGAAGGTGACTTTTTCTCAAGGTAAAAATAAGTACGTTGTTGTAGTAAAAATCGTATATAGGTAAAGGGCACAAATGGAAATTAAAAGATATAATGATTTTAATAACAATTATTCATCCTCTTTTATAATAAATAAATGCGCTACGAAAGATAAACACGTTGTAAAAAACAAAAACGTTTATCCCCGGCTGAATGATATTTAAAACTTCATATTGGATAGACATAAACATTTTGTTAGCTTTAAAAAATACCATGAGCATCTGCTTCTATCAATAATACGATTTAATCATTTTCATTCATATTTAATTTTTAGTCTCACGCTACCTGTAATAATTTTAATAGACATAAATAAATACATGTTAACTTAAAAACTCCAGGTCACCTGCTTCTATAAAATATCAATAATACAGAGTCATTTCAATATACCTTGAAAATTATATATGTAATAATTTAGGTGTTCCCTAAATCAGTAACATTGGAAAATATCACATTGTAAGAACAAAAACATTTATCCCCGACTGAATGATATTTAAACTTCATGTTAGATAAACATAAATAATTTGTTAGCTTTAAAAAACACCTAGGCTGTCTGCTTCTATCAACAATACTATTTAATCATTTTCATTCATATTTAATGTTTAGACTCACGTTGCCTATAATAATTTTAATAACAATTATGCAACCTTTTTATAATAAACCCATCACGAAAATCACCTTGTAAAACAGAAACAGTTCTCTATGCCTGAAGTTAGCTAATAAATCCAGAGCCACCATCACTTCTACAAGATAATACAGTTTAGCTATTTTCATTCATGTTTCATTATTTTTAACCTTACCACGCATTATATTAATAGATATAAAATAAATACATGTTAACTTAAAAACTCCAGGCCGCCCGCTTCTATCAAAATATCAATAACCTTGATACATGTTAACTTAATTTAAATAATTCCATATCTTATCTATTAATTCTTCTTCCCCATTATTAGAATACAATTTTTATGACAGGAACAAGTTTCCGTCTTACAAGACTAGGGTCCTTTATTAGAAAAAAAGTTTCAGCTCAAGGTCAACTCCGGTGTCAACCCCTAGACTAACTCCAAAACGAAACCCGAGGTCAATCTCAAGGTCAGAAATACGTCCTACACGTGGGCGGCCTTGGGAATCCCCAAGGTCAAAAATGAAAGTAGTGTCCGTGTACTACTGATAAAGTATTTGTAGAAAGAGATGTAGACGTATCCATTAACTTTTTGTTTTTTAAATACACGATTAAACTAAATCTAGATAAAAAATCATCGCCAATAATTGGTCGATCTACGTTCACTAAAATAAAAGGATATGCAAATTTACGCCTAAAACCTAAGTCTAATTTTGAAAGTTTTAAACGGTAAGTGTTAATTTTAGATTTAGAATGTAAAATCAGTACTTAATTTACAATTGTAATATTTTCGATAAGGGATTGTTGAAACATCTGTTCCCGTATCGACCAGAAATTGTAAATACTATTTTGATCTGTAACAAATAAGCGGCTAGATGTAAAATTTCTACTGATTGCCGCAGATGCAGTAGAATTTATCAGTTTTTTATACATTTGCTAGATCTGTCTAATTGACAGGTTCCTTACATTTTTTAGCATGTTTACCAAATGTGTAGTGATAATAACAGAATGGTCTGTTTTCATTAATAGCTATTTGTATTGCTAGAGAGGAAAGTGGTGGTTTTTCCTCCCGACTGCATAGTTTTCTGACTGAGTCGTAGACGAGGGAGCAACTGCAGAAGGGAGGAAAAGACACTTTACTCCAGTGTAATACATATGAATTTTTCTAACACCCTCATGAAACCTGTAAATAATAAATAAAAAAGTAAATTTGGAAATTTAGCGTCGAATCTAGTAGTTATTATCGTTACCAAGGAGTCAGAACAACAAACATTCGAAAATTTATAAATTTTTGATTGATTCACAATTTTGTCTTGAAAAAACGTTACGTTCTCAAGAAAATGGGAGATATTGAAGAAAATGAAGAAAATTCAATTCCTGAAGACATCATGGAAGAGTCGAAAATATTAAATTTAAGTTTATTACCAGAAAAATCACAATTACGGTATGAAAAGGAATGCGATCTCTTGTTATGTTGGATGAGGGAAAGAAAAGTTAAGAGGATAAGTGAAGAGGTAATTTTAGCATATTTTTTACAACTGTCAAAAAAATTACGATCTTTAACACTATGGTCAAAATGATCCATGCTTCGATCAACTGTTTTTAATAAAAGAAGATTTGGATGTAAAATTTCCTAAATTAGTGGCATTTAAAAAAAAATGGGGAGATGGGTACTAGTCGAAGAAAGCTGCTACTTTTACCAGAGAGGAAATTAATAATTTTACCACCGAAGCACCGGATGAACAGTATTTAATGTGTAAGGTAATTCTCTACTTAGTATTAATATTTTTCACTATTAATTCGTTGTTATCCTTTAGGTTGCTTTAATTATTGCCATCTGTGGTGCTTGCCGGTGTGATGAATTGTGCAAATGGTTATTAAAGATGTTCAAGATAAGGGAGATATTATAGTAATAATCCTTCCAGATACAAAAACCAAAATACAAAGAGTATTTATAATCACTAATAGTACTATTAGAGGCATTAACGTTCTTGAATTGATTAGAAGATATGCCTCTCCGGCTAAAACGGACCATCCACATATCTTTATTTATTATGGTAAATCAAAATGTTCAGTACAAGTGGTGGGAAAGAACACCATGTCAAAAATATCGCACAACATTGCTAAATATTTGAAGTTACCCAATCCGGAACTTCATTCAGGACACACTTTAAGGAGGACTTCTGCATCACTGTTAGTTGAAGCCGGTGGAGACATATTTACAGTGAAAAAACATGGGGTTTGGCTATCGACAACGGTTGCAGAAGGCTATTTAGACCAATCTATTTCAAGGAAATGCCAAGTTGCTAATCAAATTATTAATGGACCAACTTCTTCATCAATTATTATATGATATTTCTTCAGAAACTTCTTCAGCGACACATGTCTCTTCCAACATTTCATTGGGTTACAATACGAAGAATATCTCTGCTAATTTCACGAATCCAATTAGTTTTAATAATCTTACAAATTGCACATTCAGTTTTTTCAATGAAAAATCTTAATTTAGTTTATTTAAAATGTTAAACACTTTAATAAATATAATAAAAAATTAAATTTTTTTAGCGGGAGCCAAAATGTTTTGCCTCCCTAGGGAGGAAAAGTGGCGCTTGCGTTACGAAAATTGAATTTTCGATAAAGGTGAAAAAAATATTTTGTAATCTAAAAAACGGAATCTCTACTTAAACTACGTCTTCTGAAGTTATAGTTTAATAATTGTTTCGTGAACGTAATTTTAAAGAATTTTCGGAAATAATTTTTTTTATATCTGTAATTTCATTTTTTATGTCTTCATATTTATACGCAATTGAATGTATCATTAATTTCTGATTTTCCAGAAGATACTAAGGCAATATTAATTACTTTAGCCAGTTTCTTTATCCACAACTGTTTGAAAAGGTCTTTCCCAACAGTTGACGAAGAACCTGCTAAAATTCCCATTCCAATTCTGTATTCGAGAGTAATTCCTTAAATATTTTTTCTTCATTGATTGTATGCGTTGTATTAAAATTGATTCAGTTGTGTATAATTTTGATGACCTGAGTTTTTAATTTTATCCCAAATTGTCAAAATAACTTCTTGTGGAAGTGATGCTAAAATATGTTCGTATTTTGTTGAATCACGATTTATGCCTTTTATTTTAAATTGATTTTCTACTTGTTAAAACCATTATTCAGGGCACTGAGTCCAAAATTGAGGAATTTTTATCGATGTGGAAACTTGTTGTAATAAACTATTCAAACTTGATTCGTCTTCGTTCATTTTTTACTTCTTCTTGGTATATTTATATACTTCTATTCTAGTATAAAATCTTCTGTCGGACTCACCAATTATTGTTGGTTTATTACATATACTCATATATCTTCTGTTATTTATTTTATTGACAGATCCTTTTTTTATATAAGACTACTATTTACAACTATACTAGAAATTAAATTACAAAATATATATATTAGGCTACTACATACTTGTACCAAACCTGGTCAAAAGCGTTTGAAATATCTTACTGCAACTGTCTCAACATACCTTTCTAATGTATTATTCCAAAGTTGGGTAACGTATAAAAGAAGATCACCCGTTGAACGACTCTGTCTGAACCCATACTGGTGTTCGCTGAGGAGTTTATTGGATTCAAGGAATAAAAGCAGTTGATGGTTCTTTCCATGATTTCCGATAGAATAGAAGTGACAGCTATTGGTCGTTAGTTTAATGCATCGGTTTTATCGCAGTTTTTAGGAATAGGTTGGACATTTGCCAACTTCCACGGTAAGGGAAACTCTCCAGATGAGATGGAGATCGAAAAGAGTTTGGACAATACAGGTAACGGGAATGACCTACGCGGTTGTTTTTTGGGAATGTATGACTCCATACTCATCAAGATAACTTCCATTACTGAAAGAGCAATGTTTGAAGAGGAGGGCCGTTTAACGCAGTACTCATTTAAAACATCACATAGTTCTATATGTTTCGCAGTGGTCTAATTAACCAGGTGGGAAAAGAAAAGAACGTTTTGTAGACAAGTGGGTTGAATGTAAGGAATAGGTCCAGGAGATGTGGAGTATCGTTAGGGCTGTCAGGGATGTTTGGAAATCATTTGTGTGAGATCACAGGATATAGCAAATGCTTCTGCACTATGACCTGCGGGATTAGTGGTAGATGAAAGTTGAAGCCAATTGGAGTCGTGGTATTAAAATCTCCCAGAACTGAGATATCGCAAGATAAAAACTGTGATAAAATGTAGCCTATTCTCAGACTAAGGTAATTAAAAAGATCTTGGAAGTTATTATCATTGGGAGGCTTATGTAAGAAAACAGTAGGATTTCACAAACTGAGGCCCAGAATGATTGGACCAAATCGCGTCGAATTTGTTGTTTTCCAAAGTGGATATCCTCTTACAATCTACGCTGTCCTTGGTGTACGCACATACATCGCCTTTTAGACGAAAATTAAAGTGGAGGTTGTGTCTGAAAAATCGCAGGTCAGGCGAATCTGTTCTTCTGTGTTTCTGATAGAAACAGAATGTCCGGTTGCACGTGTTCAAGGTGAAGGTGAACAGCATTATGATTTGACCTGATACCACGTGTGTTGCAGTATGTATCCGAATGTTGGTACCTTCGATGACAGAGGTCGCTTGAGTCTAGCCCTCCTGGGCATCCGAATAGGGCATGGTTTTACTCCCGACAGACCCTGCTCTCCTTAGTCTTGATTTAGGCGTTGACGAATTTTTGTCCCTCCCAGAAACCTCGGATCGACCAATCGATGTGAGATTGTGAGCATTTCGCCCTACTTACCTAGGGTATAGCGTCTCTTTTAGAACTCGTCATTTTAAGGGTTTAACCGTTAAAACGCCACGCTTGGCTAATGCTTGTTGGCGAGTATATAAGAAATAAAGGAAATAGTGACTGGCAGCCCTTACCGAACTCAGAAAATTGGAGCACCAATATTAAGAAGCTACATGGTAATGGTGGTGGTATTGCACCGGGCGGCATGGTGTACACATGCCTTCCACCTATGTACACATAACTTTCACCTTACAATATTTAACACAATCACTACAACCTAATGGACATTCACTTAAAGATATTAATAATGTTATAACACCTGATAGACATAACTATAAAGAAAAAGCTTAATGTTGATACTGCTTTTCTTCCTTTTATAACTAATGTTACAGATAAAATTGAAAAAATACTAATTGACCATGGCGTTGGAACTGTTTTTAAACCTACAAGAAAAAATTAAGGAACATTTAAGGTCACCTAAATCATCTTCCGAAGAGTGTATAAGTTGTCTTGTTCTTGTGAAAAAGTATACATTGGACACGCAAAACGTAGCTTTGATACAAGACGTAAAGAACATATCAGATTTTATAGATTGGGTCAACCAGAGAAATATATGGTAGCTCAGCATGATTTAAATAATTTAAATCGTGACATTCAATTTGGTAATATGCAAACATTGTCAGGACAAACTCATTACTGTATTTACTTACAACGTGAAGCTATTGAAATATACAGTGTGTCGCATTTAAGATAAAGACACCACTATATTTTCGCTATTTGCAGGAATACAGATTTGAACTTTAGGACTGTTGTAGAGGTTGACGGGTCAACTTAAATCTCAACGCTAAACTAAGCCTACTATGAATTTACAAAGAGGGCCAATTTTCAATATTTTGCATCGCGTTAGAGATATAAAAAAAATGTATTAGAAAAAGTTGTTCAGAATATTATTTTAACCCGCTGTACCGAGCTTCATGACAAAATTCGCATTTTTAATTTTTTTTATTATTTTGGTCTTGGCAAGTTCGTTATTTTAATGTGATAAATAGTGTGCCAAGAAAAGTAAAAACTTGGCACTAGTGTCAATTGTTAAGTTCTAATCAGTGATTTGATTACAGAATTAAAATGCTATTGACTTTAAGAGAAAAACATTGAAATAATTCGGTTGTTTAGTGATTATGCTCGTAGTAGCCGAGAAGTTGCTGCAAAGTTAACTCGAAACATCCACAACGTCCTCCCATTACTCACGGAAAAGTAGCCGCTGTAAACGCTTTTTTCAATGAAACTGGCTGTGTAACTGGAATCCATCGGAATGGTCAATCTCGTCAAATACACCTGCATTCTGAGCATAACAATATATTGGCGGCAAATCGATAAAATCCGCGCATGAATCTTAGAGATTTATTGTCTGAACTGAATATTAGCAAGGACAAGATGTTTCGTTCGTCATAATATGAAACCCTATAAACCGAAGTTCTTATATACATTAAAAGAAAGTGATGAGAATAAAAGATTAGACTGTTATTACCGGGAACAAGGTAATTATTTAAATGACAGACATTTTCTGGAGATTATGTTTACTGTCGAGGCCACATTCACCATTAATGGAGTTGTATCGTCTCAAAACTGTAGATACTGGAGCAGAGATAATCCTCACTGGACTATAAATTGTAAATACCAGCATTCCCAGAGAGTCAATGTATGGTGTGGGATCTTAGAAGACCAAATAATTGGTCCTTTTTTCTTTCATCAATCATTAAATGCCAGTTTTTAGAGGTGGATTTTTGGGATGCAATTGAAGATCTTCCTCTTAATGTGCGGCAAGATGATATTCATGTACAGTTAGATTGTGCATCCATCCACAATTCAACGATTGTTCGTTAACGGTTGAACCAAAATTTTCCCATACGTTGGATAGGAAGCAAAGGTTTGAACTGTGGCCTCGGAGGTCTCCCGCTATCACACCTCTTCATTTTTATTTTTGGGGACCGGTAAAAAATAAAATTTACCAAACAAGGCCAAGAAGTTTGTCAAGAAATCCCCATCCCGGAACTTAGACGAGTAGTTAAACAGAATCGTAAAAGAACAGAAAAATGCATTCAAAGAGATGGAGGACTAGTTGAGAGGGATCAGATTTGATTAGTTAATTGTTATGAAAATTATTGTTGTGTACTTTTTACTGAACTTAATAAATTATAAAAAATTGTTTTTCACATAAGATTGAAATAAATATTTTTTTGCAAGTGCTCTTTAATTAAAGTAATTATTTACTTTTTGTGTAAAGACCAAAATAATGAAAAAAATTAAAAATGCGAATTTTGTCATGAAACTCTGTACAGGGGATTAAAATAATATTCTGAACAACTTTTTCTTCGATATTTCTAAAGGTAAGTGTAGCTAGACTGAGTGCGTGTACACTGTAGAGCAATTTTCCCTAGGTAGAGCATTCGTAGAGCGGAGAGAAATCTGAACCTGTGTATACTGTCAAACATAAATGCACTACGTAGACCAGTGCTAAAAATTTCTAAGAGCAGTGTGGTCTAGGTTTTTTTGAGCTGTGTTGTGAAGTTAAAATGTCTTCAAGACAGCCTTTATCAGCTGGGATGGTTGTGTGTGTCTTGTTACTAAAAAAAGCTATGAGGAAGAAAATGTTGTGGGTGAGGAATTGAAAAAAGAGAATACGAGGAAATGCACGCTAAATTATTGCATGACGTATGTTCAGAAGATTCTGTAGCGCACAAGAACTTTTTAAGAATGAGCAAAAATGACTATGATTATATTTTGACCAAAATTACCCCCAGGATCAGCAAAAGAGATACACACCTACGACAATCTATCTTTGCTTCAAAGCGGTTGACACTGGCATTGAGGTTTCTTGCAACAGGTAATAAGACAAAAATATTTATTTTCTAGAACAACAATATTTACTAACATTTCTAGAACCAACATTTTCTTGAACAAAAATATTTACTAACTAGAACAAAAGTTATTGATTATTTGTAAACACAGTAATTCTTTGATTTAACTAAATTATATAGTTATATTTTGTATTTCATTGAAGACCAGATAATCTTGTTATTTATCAAACTTAATTGAATTATGTCAAATTAAATTGTTTAATTATGTCTTATATTGTTAAATAACGTTGTTATTTTCTTTCATTGAGCTTATTGTTCCGTATTCTTCCAACAACAATATCGAAAATCATTCCTGAGGTGTGTCAAGTACTGTATGAGGAGTTTCACCACAAGTATCTGCAGTATCAAAGGATTGAAAGTAGTTGGATAAATCAGTAGCTTGTTGTGCAGTAGATGTAGCAGGTTGCAATAGGTGATACTGAAGCTGTCCACAAGTAGACACACATGATGAAGATCCTGAGTTACTATAGTAGGCGGTGGGTACTGATAAAGGCGTTGAATAGTCTTTTTCTTCACCTATTTCCAAAATAGCTCGTTGAATTTTTCGTTTCAATCTTCATCTTTTTTCGTCTGAACGAATTTGTCGCAACTCCACTGCATCAAACTCACGAAAAAGGTCAAATTCAGCTTTTGGTGCGCGTAGTACTGCCACTGCTTCATTTAGAGTTTGTTGGTCTTTATCAGTGAAACCGTTACATAATGGAGTTTTAATAGATTTGCGTTTTTTTGGTCCGGTAGATTTGCAGTCGCAATTACAGGAATAGAAGATGTGAATGGAAGTTCATTATCCTGGTTAGTAGTCTCCTCATTGGTTTCTATTTCCTCAACCTGTTTCTGAAAAAAATTGAAGAATTTCCTTTATTTTTGAAAAGAATTTTGGGTGAAAAGTAACTTAAACCATCGTTAACCTTTTTGATATTTGAGATATTTTAATACAATTTGCGTCGTCCCCACTTATAGCCCCCCGGAAGCCAAATTTGAACACCTATATTATGCTTTCAAATGGTCATATTCTATAAATACTATTTTACAATGTCAAAGTGTTACAATGTGACGTAAAGAAATTTCTGTACTATTTTTGTATTTTACAGATGCCAAGCTCAGCAGATGAATGGGAAAAAGAAACAGAATTCTTCAATGACATGTGGAATTTCCCCAACAACGTTGGATCTATAGATGGCAAGCATGTTGTGGTGAAGGCACCAGCAAACAGGGGATGTTTGTATTTTAGTTATAAAGGAAACATAACATTGTATTGATGACACTGGTCAATGCAAAATGCAAATTTCTGTATGTTGATGTCGGATGTACTGAGAGAATTTCAGATGGTGGGGTATTTGCAAATTGTACTCTATCAAAATGGCCGCAAAAACTGTTTGTTATTTTGGGTGGTGATGCTTTCCCGTTGAAAACGATCATAATAAAACCATTTCCATTCAAAAATCAACCTGTAGAAAATCGAGTCTACAATTACCGGCTTTCCAGAGCACGCAGGGTTGTCGAAAATGCATTCCGTTTATTTTTCGTAAAATTTAGGGCTTTGAGAAAGCCTTTTGAACTAAAGTCCCACAAAGTAACTACGACAGTATTGGCTATGTGTGCCCTGCACAACTTATTGTTGACACATCATTCTTCTATGAAAGGATATGCATCATCAGATACATTTGATAGAGAGGAACAAGAAAGATTAGTTCCAAGTAGTTGGAGAGAGCAAGTTACATTGTTATCGCTGCAAACTACCAACGCAAGAAACCCACCATTGGCTGCCGAAGATCATCGTGAACGGTTCAAAGAATATTTTATCTCTCGGGAAGCAGAAGTCTCTTGGCAATATGAAAAAATGTGAAGTTGAAAAGGTACGATACATCGGTACAATGTACGTGCAGTGAGGAGAATGCAATAAAATCTATCATATTGTACATGAGTATTATTAGTGGAGTAGATCGGCCTATTTCCACAGTTAATGCTTTTTGAGCGCGACGTTTCGGAAGCGGACTCTGCTTCCGTCATCAGGCTTAGTCCTGAGAAGGACTGTTTTCGCACTTGAGTCGAATTCATATGTTATATATAATTTTTTCCCAAGCACTTGACTACTCTCAGATTCGAACTTGGTACCTTTCACTTACTAGTCTGACACCTTTACCACTGAGCCACTGAGTAATCCAATATATATATTTTAGAACTTATATATATATATATATATATATATATATATATATATATATATATATATATATATATATATATATATATATATATATATATATATATATATATATATATATGCGCAGAAGTTTATTGCGCATGTTGCGCAGGTGTATTGCGCTTAAGTTCTTCGCGCATTATTGGAATTCACATGGGTTTCATTTCTACACTAGCTTGGCTTATTGGATTTTCTGCTAGTGCGATGTATGTGGCTTCTTTGAGTTTTCGACGAGTTGTGTTTTCATCCTTTGCCACTATCTGTATGTTATCCCATTGGATGCGGTAGTCTTCGTTGCAGACATGTTCGGCGATTCTTGATCTTTCTGTTTCGCCCTTACGTTGTTCTTGTGTTCCTGCGTTCTCACGTTGAGTGGTCTACTGCTCTCTCTTATGTATGCTCTGCCGCATTTGCATGGTAGGTTAAATACATAATTACTGTATGTCTTTTTAAGTGTGTGTGTGTGTGTTTCTGTCAATATATATATATATATATATATATATATATATCTATATATATATATATATATATATATATATATATATATATATATATATACAGGTGATTCATGTCGATGGTACCTTAGACGTTTACGGAAAATGAGACATCGGATCTTTTTGAAAATGGGGTCACTTGCATGGCTGGCTTGGATATATCGATCTAAAATATTTTCAACGTTGCGACGTTGTCGCTTATGTGGAAAAGTGACATAACCTTTGATATTTTTAATGAGACGCCCTGTATATTGTTACATTTTTGGTTTCGCCATTACTTTTAAATTATTTTTGCTTCACACATTCCTATGCCTATCTTCAACCGTTTTTGAGTAATTAATTAATTTCCTTATTTTTTAGCCAAAACATGGTTTCAATCGAATGTTCATTGTTGTGGTGTTTGAATTTGTAGAAAGTTGAAATTCTGGATGCACTCTATTAATAAGCTGTTCATGTAAAATTAGTAGACGAGAGAGAAAATATGTTTGTTTTATTCATAAAAAGCAATGAGCTATACCAGTAGCATGTGAGGAAGTTCAGAATGATGGATATTTGTGAGTATGATTAGTTTCGTAGTACATATTTCAGTAATTTTACAGTTTATTCAAATTATTTAAGCAGTTTAGAAACTTTACAGATATTAATCACATGAAGTAGGTTAATACTAATATGTAGAACACGTATAGATTTAGGTACAATGCAGGAACTATGTAAACTTTAAGAAAGGGTTATGATACGAACACTGTATATTTATATTTCACAAACAAAGTGTATATAAAGTGCAGGAGCAGTGGTAGTGCGTTCGAAACATTGACTAGAACATGAACAACAGTTACACAATGTGATATTTAATATAAAATTACATTTTGGGTACAAAATTTACATAAATGAGTTAAACAATATGGATTTCTGAACTGACAAAGTTTTTGGACTATAGAGTGAAAGTAAACAGTATTGATGTTAAAGACAGTTATAAGGACATCAAAAATTAACATTTCAAGTGATTTAGGTGTTTTAAACACAAGTTATGAGTAAAAATTGTAAAAAGTAAAGTTAAGTATTATATTTAAGAATTTTGCAAATTTATAGATTCTAGGATAATTTAAGCTTAAAATAAATTATAAAAGCACATAATAGAAGGTTTCCCTCATTTTCATAAAGAAATTTACAATGTACAAGGTATATGAACATAAAATTAGAAAAGTTGGGTTAACTACCTAAAATTCTAATATGAAAAAGGAATTTCTGTTAAAATTAAGTTAAATGATTTTAAATAAATGTATTCTGATACAGTTTTTCATGTAGATTGCGAATATGTATTTAGTTTAGGTGTAAAATATAGAATTTCTTAGATATAACTAAAATTAGATTATAAATTGTCAAAATGCAGAGCTTCGAAGCAAAATAGGGCTTGTGAGGTATCCTTTTATGCAGAATTTTGCCCTGATTCCAAATCTGTTTTCAAAAAGTAAATCCGACTTATTTTAAAAAAGTTATAGCATAATTTGTATTTTAGTTAAGTTAATAATTTTGTTTAGACCAATCAGATGCTTGCATCCTTCGTGTGTAATGTACAGAAAAAGTTGAAAATTTGGTTTCTAAGAGAAATGTATAAAAGACATTGCTCCTGATTTCTCGCTCTCTTGCTTAAATTTTTGTTACTCTTGCTTTTGACATTTTTTATGACTAACAGGTCAAAGTGTTAATAGTGTAGGTGTTAACACGTAAGTTACAAGTTACGTTTATATTATCGGTTTTGAAACGCGAGCAACATAGAGCGGAGACCTCACAAACAGTTGTTTTAACCTATAACTAAATTTAAAAGTTAGGTTAGCGATATAATTGTCGATTATGATAAAATTGTTTCGATTTGTATTCGTGTTCAAATATCGGTTGATGTGTTTTTTTCCCTGTTAATAAAATTATTCAGTTATTTGGATTTGTTTGAAAGCGACGCAGAGTGTTAAATAAACTACATACCATAACAGGATCTAAAACAAAAGTGGAATTAATTAAAATTTATATGAAAAAATATAAATTTAAACTCGAAAATTTTTGTAAATATTTAAAACAATATCTAAACTTACAATTTTAAATAAAGTGCTTAATAAAAAATATATGAGCAATATTACGTTACATCACATTTACCACGAAGAAGAGCAGTTCATCAATAAATTAGATTTCGATAAAGTATGGAATTTATGCAGCACCATTGTAAACAGCAAAGCAGTACCATCGTCTACTTATGGGAAGAAGTTTACGTCCAACATTTTAATATGGAACAAGCCAAATGAAAAAATCCTTGGGGAAATGCAGTAACACATGTGAGTGAAATTTTTTTATCATAACCCATTAATTGCATTGATTATTCGTTTGATTTCCTGTATTTGTTTTTTATTGATTATATGTGTAAATGTTTGGTATAAATATCTGTAGGGTAAATGAACCGATGTTATTATCAACATTATCATTTTATTTTTGAACAAAACATAATTGAACTCACATATTTTAGATCGTTTATTGACATTTTTGATAGGCTACATTTTAATTAATTCAGTTAGGACGCTACGCATGCGTTATTATGCAGGTTCAAATAAGGTCTGTTTCATATACCAACCTATTATTACAATTTACAATTTATTTGACAAAAAACATTTCCATGTGTGAATTAAAATTTCCCATGATTTCACATTTACATTTTAACGCTATTATAATAATTTCAACGATTAAATTATTTTTATTTTATTTGCCAACAATAAGCGTTAAAGCTAATGAACCATATCCCCAATTTAATTAATAAATAATTAAAGCATATATTTTTTTATATAATTAAACATTTCAATTTATATATGTATATATATATATATATATATATATATATATATATATATACATACGTATTTATGTACGATATTGTAAATAAAATCTACTAAACCTACAAGGCTAAACCTCCTTAGTGACCGCCAATATGGGTTTAGACAAAGTCGTTCAACAGGTCATCTTCTTTCATATGTGACCCAAGTTTGGAACAATACAGTAGAGCAGTCCGGTGAAGCAGTTGTAGTCGCTTTAGATATCTCAAAGGAATTTGACCTAGTTTGGCATAAGTGTTTACTTGTCAAACTCACCTCGTTTGGGTTAAATGATACGCTCATCAACTGGGTTTCGAGGTCTTCCGGAGTACCTTTTTTAAAACTACCAGTTTCGCTAAGTCGGCGATGAATATTTGAAAGGTTCGACTATCTGGCAAGGCACGATTAGGATATTTTTCATAATAAATGCGTCTGGTTTATGTCGTATTGCCATCTATGAGTATACGTAATGCATTGCCGCCATTTCCGCATTCGTATAATTTACCATTATTCACTGATATTTGAAAAAAACAGCGAAAAAGTAAATAATTTCAATGACACACTAAAAATGAAAGAAATGACGTACTGAAATGGTTTTGAACACCAACAACTTACTGTAAGTCAACAGCTATTATTTTCACATTGACGTTTGTAACAATGTAATTTATTCCAGAATAACTAAATATATATAACTAGATATGTGTTAAAAAATTATTAGTCGGTGGAGTAAAGTATACATAATTTTTAGGAGAACGACATGACGTGATAATGCGCAGATACCTACATTCGTTCGATGATCTCATTTTTAAAATTGTAGGGGAGTACAATAATTTGACAAATTAAGTTTGTTTTCGCGCGTACGAAGTTTTTATGATTACTGTTGTATTTGCTTGTTTTTATTGATTTTAATAAACAAAGTCTTTTTTAAGACTACAAACAATAATTTATTTACTACGTAAGGTAAGAAATGTTGTTATAACGATAATGCAAATATTATTAGTACGTTGAAACCTACAGACATGAATCCTACCGAATCATCAACATCCAAGTCCACTTATGGCGTGAAAGGTAAAATAATTCACAGTCAAGATATAGAAATTATTACCAATGCCATGCCGATCTTAAAAAAATTATAATCTAAAACTATTTTATTTTTTTAAGCGAAAACCATGCATCCGACAAAATAAAATCAAGAGATCAAATTTGTACACAAATGAATGAGAATTCCAAAAATAATTTTTATTTTAAGAGAAAGCAGTGGCGTACCATTTTTTCTCCAAAAATATTCAATGCAAAACCCGTACGGACGCCACTGGTAAAAATAATAAAATTGTTTGTACATAAGAAAATGCATTGAAGATGTGTACCAAATTATATATATATATATATATATATATATATATATATATGTATATCTACAATAGGATCACAGTCGTTATAAAAAAATATTTTTTTCTGGAAACTTTATCACCCTGTATTTTCAAAAGGTAAGACGTTTACGACATTCGGTCATGTAAAGTTTTTTTCTTAAATGGGTTCAAGGATCGCCCCCTTAAATATTAAGGAACATCTTGTATAATACAACATTCTTAAAATATAGATACAAATAAACGCAACTTCTAATTTGGCATATGAACTTTAAGGGCGCTGGCATACTGATAGTTACTGACTTGTGATGAACTTAAAGTTCGTTCTTTACTACATTTGCTCCTTTTGTGTATCCTAGTATAAGTATTTGGTTAACTTTAATATATACGTAATTTTCTTTATTGGATCAAGTTTTGAAGAGACCTCAAACAACTATGACAGAAATGGCAGTAGGCCTAACTGGTCTAGGCAGGGGCGCGCCAGGAGCATGCGGCGCCTGTGTCAAAATTTTTGATGGCGCCCCATTAATTAAAAACATTTGTATCAAAAACTAATATTATATAATATTTTTGCATGCCTAGGTGATAAGAGCCCCAACAACTATAGGTCCGGACACTTTAATTTTTAATTGTCTAGTAGCATTTTTAAGTAATACGACATGAATAAAAAAATAATGAATAATTAATTTGAAATACTATAATTTTTAGGCTTATGTTTACGGACATTTAAATGACTGTTTTTGTTATATTCTTAACGCATTGAAATAAAAAACACACAAAGATTGAAATAGTCTGTGTAAACTTTTTTATTTAAAATACAAAATCACAAACACAAGAAAACATATAAACAACAATAATAAATGAAAAATATAATATTTATAATATAAACATAATACATATTATACGGTAAATTAAATACAAACAATGTAAATAAGTCATTAAATAAATTTTACTTTCCTAGCTTTAAGCAAAGAAAAAGTTTGGATAATATCATGAATATCAAGTTTATCCAGTATATCAGACTCAATTGAAATTATTGCGAGATCTGATAATCTATTTTGCGCCATTGTGGAGCGTAAATAACTCTTTATGATTTTTAATTTCGAAAAAGACCGCTCCGCGGACGTAACTGACACAGGTAATGATAAAATAATACGTAGTGCTACAGTAAAATTTGGAAAAACTTCTACTAAATCATTTGAATAAATATACTGAATTATTTGGGATATATCTTTTTTTGAATTCGTAATAAATACTTGACATTGTAAAATTTCTTCACATAAATCATCTGCGTCAATATCGGACTGATTTTCATGAGTTAATTTCGCTTGTAATTTTTTGCAGCAAGATAATAGGTATTCTCTATTTTGTAAATTATCTAATGAATATAAAAATTGGAACGAATCCATATGTTCTTTTAATAAGGAAGATCTGTCTTGTGACGAAATTAAAGTTTGATCTATTATACAGAAATAAAAATTTACTTTGAATGAATTTTCAGGATTTACTATAGGTTTATCTTCATGTTCATAATCAAATTGAGTAGATTTTTTACGTCGTCTTAATGGCCTCGCACTACGAAATTCAGTTTCTATGTCAAACTTTTCTGCAATTAATTTGGAACTTTCAACAATTTCTGCAAAACTAGCATCAGATCGATAATTAGTTAAAAATGTATTTAGTTTGTTTAATGCATCCGAAGCAAGTTGCAAATTTGTAATTTGAGATTGAAGCATTTTACTCACAAAATTTACTTGATTTAAAATATCATACCACACTTTAACGGAGCAAATAAATGTAAATGTAGAAATTTTTCTCCCAGACATTTTGCTTGGTATTTAGGTTGTTCGTCGACTCTTGTGTGGTCATTGCAAATTTCAAATAATGCATCAAAACTTCTGGTAAATATTTATAGAGAGGCTTTATGGCATCAATTCTACTTGACCAGCGTGTTTCGGATAAGGGCTTTAAAGTTAAATTAGTAACATGCTTGATTAAGATATTCCATCGATTAGTAGACGCTGAGAAAAATTTGTATAATTCTTGTACTGTATTAAAAAATGTTATTGTTTCATGGTTGATATTAGCGGCATCATTTACAATTAGATTCAGGCTGTGATTCGCACAAGGAACATAAAAGCTCGCGGGTTCAAATCTAAAATTCTTTTGTAGGCCACTATTTTTGCCGCATGTTAGAGCCATTATCATAGCCTTGGCCTCTTATATTATTTATGTCCAAATTTAATGTTTTTAATAGATCAATAAGAAATGTTGTTAATCCAGCCCCTGTAACATCTAAAATTGGATAAAATGCTAAAAAATGTTCATGTATTTCAGTCGATCCTAATGCTAAATTGAAATGAAAGAATCGAATTATTACACTTATTTGCTCAATATGTGAAACATCCGGAGTGCAATCTAATATTATTGAAAAATATTTATTTTGTCGACATAAATTTATAATATGATTTTTAATATTAAAAGCCATTAAGGAAAGTATTTCATTTTGGATTTTGTCTCCTAGATATGTTGGCATTTTGTGAAATTCAGAATCGCTATTTATACGTCGTGTGTTCCGATATAATAGGATCAAACTTTTCTAGCATTTCAATACATTTAAAAAAATTATCATTGTTGCGATTGTAAAGATTATTGCTTTTGTCTCGAAGTGCTAAATTTTGTTTACATAAAAATTGAATTACATAAATTATTCGCTTTATTACTTCATACCATCGTTTACTTTCAATGTCTAATATTGTTTGCTGTAAATAATCAACAGTAGTTTTATTTTTGAACGATAGAAGCAACTCTGTCCATTTTTTGTAGTTAGTAAAGTGAGTAGAAGTTTTTTCATGGCGGTTCAGGTACATTGCTATATGATGCCAGTCATTAAATCCCTGAATAAATCTATTTTGCTGAGAAGGTTCGAAAAGTTTACAACAAAAGCAATAAACATTATTTTTCATAATTGAGTAAATCAAACAATTTGTATTACATTCTTCACCATTTGTTAAGTTTCTCTTATAGTAACTTTCAGAAAATTTTCGACCCAACAAATCGCGCGGAAAATTAAAGTTTTTGATTTGTTTAGGACCCGTTTTTATAATAGCTTGCCTAGATATGTGAGATATTGGTTCCGGCCAAAGCCCTGGGTCATCAAATGCACATTTATTTATTGTATCTGTACCTGTCTCTTCAGTATAGTCCCCAGATCAAAAACAGGGGTAGTTTCTTCAACGATTTGATTATCTTCACTGGGAGTTGGTCCTGGCTGACTTTGTATTTTGAATTCATCTACACTGCAACCGGGTACTGATTCCTGAATTGAATCTGGCGGATAATCTTGGTCAGTTCTGGTCGTTTGTTTCGTAAAATATTGTGTTAATCTTGAATCATTTTATCTCTTGTTCTTCTTGGCGTCTTTTTTTAATTAAATTTTGATGCCCGGAGAGTTTCTTTTTCTTTCTTTCTTGAGACATCTAAATAAAAATATTCAATAAATTATAAATGTAATTATTCTATTACCAAAAGTCTTGTTTGCGTTATTTGCTTTAGTTTTGCTTTAATTATAGGAAAGTATGAAGTAACATTTTCGAATAATTTCGCTTTTATTACTTTTTTTTCTAGATTTTGCAAACATGATCGCTACCCTATTGGGAAATGCGTATTATTATGTATGTATGTTTATTTTAAATGCAAAATAGCTTACCTTTAATCTTTAATGTTCTTGACATTCTTAAATTCACATTCACTCACAAATATTTTAAAAATACAAGGTACATAAATTCTACACTAGTTCAGTACTGCTTGCTGAAGGAGAATGAAGCAAATAATATGTTTGTTCAATCATAGAAGATTTCAAATAATGCATGTTTTAACAAGACTAAACGAGTTAGAACGCTTGCGCTTCATTTTGTAAATTCCTGCGTGGACAAATTTCCGCTCGCCTGTCGCCCGCGCTCCCGCGGCATATATCCATCAGCGATTTAATATGAAGAGTCCACTGTATACATGATATTAACACGACTATACGAACTATTCATGTTAGAACAAGAATAATTACTGAGATCATAAATAAGTTATAATAAAATAAGGCGATATTGAATAATTTTAATCGCAACCTATAACGAATTTTGAATTTATATACATTTTTAAGGCCTCCTGGCGCCTGTGTTCGCTGACACATTCGACACGTGGACGGCGCGCGCCTGGGTCTAGGTTCTTCATGTGTATGAGTACTAAGAGCTCAACGCCATAGACCTAAGTAAGATTATTGCATATACAATAGTACCATTATTAAATTGACACAGCTAAGATATTAACCTAATTTATGAATGTGAATTAAGGTTTCTATTAGTTGTATTGATTTTATCTTTCAATGAAACTTGTCACCTATCAAAAATTCACTTTACAAGTGAATTGCTCTACTCAAAATTACTGCAAGTTGATAAATTATGATTAGATTTGTATTTGTAGATAATTCAAGATATAATATTATTAAAAAAAAACATAATAATATTATTTTAATTAAACTAAACAATCTTTTTTTTCAATCATTTATTTGTTTCTTTACCATTTCTTTTTGTTATTAGCTTAGGCACTACCAGTGCCAATAAAGATCCAGGAAGGCAGAGGTTAAGGGAAATAATGCTAAAACAATGTTAATTATGGGAAGTAGCGTAAACGAAGGTGAGCAATGGAATATATCTTTAACACTACTGACTGAAGTAATCTAATAAAATGTTTTAATATACGATGTTAACGATAACTTTATTTTACTTATGATTTATCCACCAACGAAGGTCAATTTTCTGTTTTAAATAAAACATCTTTTTTGTGGTTCCTTAAAAATCCATTATATGGGGTTTCGGTACCATTATATTTAGTAACTACCGAGATATTAAGCAAAATAATTAAAAACCACTTGATCTAATTACCTATGAAATTATGAATACACAACCAATGAAATCGTGAGAGTTGTAAACAATTAGCGGATGATCTACTAAACAAAAGTTTTTAAGTTTTAGTCCTGTCAACAAAACCCTAAACTTGAAGGTTTAATTACCACTGCCAACCAGATATTATCCTCGCCAGAAGTGACTACCGCTACGTCATTAATTTATGAATATAGCTATATAATTTGTTTATACTGTCTTCTCATATAAAACAGTGAATTAAATGAAGATGGTGAACATTTGTAGTGCATTTGACGAAATCGATATACGGTTAATAATAATAAGCAAATGTAGTAGAAAGAGTAAATCTATAAATGCGAAATCAATTTGTTTTATGTACATATGAATTTAATTCACGTTTGATTAATACTTCATAACCTCCATTTATAGGATATTGTTTTTCAACCGTTATCATTACGATAATCAGCGCTCTCTTATTTTTACAAAATAAATCCCAATAAATAAGTAATTGTATTTGGGAATTTTGCAGCTTTAAATGCTGCCATCTCCGGGTATATTTTCTAATTAGAATTTATTATAACGAAAGTAATTGTGACTAATGTTTTTCATATTACACCATATGATTGTATGTGATGACGTAGCGGTAAACATTCCAGGCTAGGATAGTATGTAGGTTAGTTAGTACCAAAGTTACCAAATTCTAATTGGCAGGAAAAATGTTAATTTCAATTCAGTATTTCCGACATAACAATGGGTTAAACGAGTTTTCCTCCTAGAATCGTAACACGGCTGGGAATTCTTAAACGATAAAAGCGCTACCGACTGAATGAACATTTTCTCTTTTCAATTCGAAGAAGCACACAACTTTCTTATGCCTATGTCGTAGTACACTAGAAAATAGCAGCAAGAGGTAATCAGTCGCGATACGGATATTATTAGTTTAGTCATATTTCTTCTTATATTATATGTACCAAATCATTAAACGCATAAACATATGCAACTTTTGTATTGTACAAAAGTAATAAATATTATATACTCTATCAGCTAAATTTATATATGTATATATATATATATATATATATATATATATATATATATATATATATATATATATATATATATATATATTCATTTAAGTTTCTACGAGTGTAATTATGGAATCAAAGACTCATTTTTCAGATAGACTCGTCTATTTTTAAGGTAAACTGTATATGTCTACGTTTCGGTAGCTTAACTTTGCTACCTACCTTTTTCAAGACAATCTGACTGTTTGACAAGATGTCATATGCACAGGAATAGGTTGATTAAACACTAATTTAAATAAATACAAAAATAAATTAAAGTGAAGTTAATATTAAAAGGTAATATAAGTCTAATTATTATTTAAACGCGTATATCAGAGTAACTATTCAGGTCAACCGTTTGGAAATAGTTGTTTTACAATAGAAACCAAAGTTAATCATCTTGCGTTTGAAGTTCTGTTACGTGTGGCAGGTCCTGTGTAGGTGTTTCATGGGACGTTAAAGCAACAGCTTGATGAATACTGTAGGAACGACCATTAGCTAAGAAGGTTGCATTCGTCTTCTTTAATAAAGGTTTCCAAACAGGTAGTAGTCGTAGGCCATCCTCACGCTTATTGAGAAAATTCGGGCTTTTTTCTGTTTCAATAGTTTCTCGTATAACTCTTTCATATAAATGATATATAGGTGATATTAATTGTTAATATCTATCCGAGGGTCAGTGGCCAAATGCTGAGTGGCTAGTGAAGAACTGGTGATAAAATTTTTTATGCCCAATTTATGTTCTTGAGCTCTAGCAGATATTTTTCGGTTAGTTTGTCCGATATAGTATGCCCGGTATTTCATAGACTCCGTAACATTCACTAAAAATTCGGTCTTCAGGGTTTTGTATTATTTGCCGAAGGGTAACATGGGGTTTAAAAATTCTTCGGAATTGGCTTACAGGAAATTTGTTGAAAATACTGTAGGTAGCGACCGTGAAAATGTTATTATTGTAGTAAACGTTTGTCAAATCGCCATTGTTACCACGATAGAAAAGATAATTAGTGGATTTTTAATATCTTGATAATACGTCGTAATTTGCTAATGTTTTAAAAATATTTTTATTTATATATTTTTATCTAAGGAATGTAGGATTGTTTGTGTAATATATATTGTAAAACACATGTTGTGTACAGACAAGCTTAAAATTTACTGAAGCGTAACAAATCATTGGAACCTTTCTTGTGCGCGTCCTTGATGTAAAAATGTCATTGCTCTAATGATTGATTACGGCTGGGCAGATCGCGATCAAAAGATATTTTTGTTACATGGAAACTCGAGAGACGTAAATATAAGGTTGTTACAGACGAATGTATATTTTTTAAATTCAAATAATTAACATGAAACTGGTCCAACATAAATTAATGTCTCTTGTTTTTTTTTATTAGTTTTGAAAGGCGGGGGTTGATTTTAAGGGAGTAGACATAGTTTGAAATCGGGGGAAAGGCAGTTACAGTTAGAGTGTCAATCGAGCCAGATCGATTTTTGGGGGTAATTAAATACCTTCATTGTAAACCGTTTGTCTTTAGAAATATTTCGTGAGTATACATTTTCTTTTGAATTAGCCAACATCAATTCGTCTTTTCTTTCGAGTGCTAGTTGTAATTGTGTGTTTCAAATATTAATCTATAAATAACAGTCACCATCTTTGAGGTTAAACCGCGTAGGTTAACGATTTGTGTCTGTGATCAAATAGGGGAATATTTATTCTAGTGTAAGTATGTATTTTTATATAACTGAAAGCTCGCAGCAAATCGTTTTACCAGCTTAGATAACATATTAAATACCAAACATTGTGGGTTTTATTGGTGGTTCTTCCCCACAATACTAGATTAACGGGGTGAACCACCGCTGTGCAAACTTCGTTGATTTTAATTTGAGTAGTTTCATTTTTTTACCTGCCGCCTATGATGCAACACGTACCTCATCCAGCCTATCTCATTTAGATAGCACAGCATACCTAACACTGGACGGCGTTTGATCAGATTTGAGGTTTGCGAGTAATTATATATCAGACTTGTAAATAAATTCTAATGTTATAATTATTGCCCGGAAAGTCAAAGCAAGGCAGGCAATTAATTTGAGTAATAGTGACATTATTGTCAGTTAAGCCAAGATGAATCACTTAGCGATTGTTTGTTCTTGAATTTGCATTATTGCAAATAAGTTCAAATTACGCTTTTCAATATAGGGTACCTGGGGGACGCCACAATACGATCTGTCACGCTTTTTATATATTAAGATGATTGGAATTTTTGTTTCTTTATTAGAAATGTTACTGCCGTCATGTTATCTCGTTTAACTTTTTATTATTTTGCTTATCTCACTTTGAGGGTAACCATTTTGAATTATAATCCAAAATGACCTAGATATTAAAGATTTCATTACACCTTGTAGTTGGGTGGGATGGTGACATTCCATTAAGGTACTTATTAGCGTGGGTGGATTTTCTTTACAATTGGTGTTTAAATGTACCATTTGGTAATTTTGTTACTAACGTGAATGGTAAAGAGTTATTTGGCTCTTTTTCCATAGTAAATTTTATATTAGGGTGTAGGCTGTTGAGTAAATCGTAACATCTCTACTAAAGAAACAAAAATTCCAATTATCTTACCATATATAAAAGAAGTGCAAGTAGCTATGTAATTTGCATAGTGAAGTTTTACTTTAGTTGGTACGAAATGGTACATTTCATTAAATAATTCTAGATAAGAATGATTAATAAACATTGAGATGTTTGTAAAATTTAAAGATTTCTTAATATAATTTTTATAATGTTAGTTTAAGTAATCGACAGCACAGTACATTGAAGTATAGGGTATGTTTGTTTTCGTTTTGAGTTAATTCAAGTTTTCATTTAGTTTTGTAAGTTTATTTAGAAATAATATTCCCTAACGACATGTGATACAGGTTGTGGTTGACAGAAATAGTGTTAAAACTAGATTTAGGCTGGTATCAATGTCGCAATTCACATGTACGCAGCCAAGATTCTTGCAAACATTTGTATTAGTGCGTTAAACACATATTAGTGCAAAAATTATGAAAAAACAGATTAAGCACATTAGTGAGTGGGTATAAAACATGAATCAAGCAGCAGCTCTGGGATTATTGTGTTTAATCAACATTTTATGACCTTAAACTAGTGAGTGACAACATTCCGACACTAGTCGTAGGAGAACTTATGAACCTACGAAAGTGGTCAAATAAATTAATTTGTGACTTGAACATTAAGTTTAAACACTTACATTAACAATTATTGTGTTTAAAAGTGTGAAATTTAACATTAAAATTATATAAACAATATGAGGTTATGTTATATCCTCGCATAAAAATTTTTGTAAAAAGTATTTTAAATTGAGACAATTTGTATAAAATAAATTAGTAGAGGCAAAAATAGTAAGGTAGCCTCAATTTTATGTTATAATTCCTTATATTTATGTCCATTTTTGTTAATTTTAGTTTTTAAGAGTATTGGTAGAATTTAAATAATTTTCCTCTCAAATTGGCCGTAGGCATGTTTAAGATGAATATTTGGGTGTAGTAGCATTCCCTATTCATGTAGAGGTAATTTCTAGGCCTGTAAAATTCAATATTCAAAATTCAATAAATAAGTGTAAAAATTAACGTAGTTATTAGCTCGTGTTTGGTTTCAAATTATAGATAAAATTATGTAGATTATGGAAATGTTTTTAGCTTTAAGAAATGTTAAAAGGGGCGAAAGTTATAGGGCTTTAAAGAAATATCGTAATGTAAGAATTACAGTAGCCAATCAGAATTCAGGAAATATTCTTCGTAACTATAGAAAACTTTCGAAGATTTGGTCGTCGACCAAAATCATATAAATACAAGTACTTTAGGTTCACAAACTCTCTTAATTTTCATCTTTTTCAACAACTTGCCAAAGTAAGCTGTTGCCAAATTTTTGAAACAAAACGCACGCAAACGCACGCACACGCACGCACGCACGCACACGCACGCACAGCACGCACGCACACGCACACACGCACAACACGCACACGCACACACGCACACGCACACCACACACGCACACACGCACACGCACACGCACACACGCACACACCGCACGCACACACGCACACACGCACACACGCACACACGCACACACACGCACACACCGCACACACGCGCACACGCGCACACGCACGCACACACGCACGCACGCACACACGCACACACGCACACACGCACACAACGCACAGCACAACGCACACACGCACACGCACACGCGCACACGCGCCACGCACACGCACACGCACACACGCACGACACACGCACACACGACACACGCACACACGCACACACGCACACACGCCACACGCACCACACGACACACGCACGCACACGCCACACGCCACGCACAACGCACACGCCACGACACACGCACACACGCACACACGCACACGCACACACGCACGCACACGCACACACGCACACACGCACACACGCACACGCACACGCACACGCACACACGCACACGCACACACGCACACGCACACACGCACACGCACAACGCACACACGCACACACGCACACGCACAACCACGCACACGCACACGACACGCACACGCACACGCACACACGCACACACGCACACGCACACACGCACACACACACACACACACACACACACACACACACACAACACACACACACACACACACACACACACACGTTTAGTACAAAACAACTAATCCTATTTAGATTTAAGCTAATCAAATACTGAGGTTTCATCTAAACAGGATCTAAAAGGGTTAATTTTTTATTCCGTTGCGATGTGATTAATTATATAGGATGTTGAAATTAATTTTTACGGCTTATTTTTATTTTCGTATTAAAAGCTTTTACAAATAATTCTTTTCTATAATTGAATTACAATTATTAAAAAGCTTATAGCTTAATACATACAGTACTTTCAAATTTACAAAATGTATTTTAATGCCCACTGTAAAGTACATGTAAATGGATTTTGACCAAAATGTAATAGAACCGACATATTTTAAAAGTAACTTAAATATAGTTTTATATATTATAATTTTGAAGTTGTCGTGGCTGCAGACACACACACACACACACACACACACACACACACACACACACACACGCACATACGCGCACAAGAATATACATAAGGACGCACACACACGCACACACTCGCGCGCACCCATACACAAACACGCCCCCCCACCACCACCACACACACACAACCACAGACACACCCACACACACCCATACGCACACGCATACGCACACGCACACCCACACCCCACAAGCATACGCACACGCACACGCACACGCGCAAGGACGCGCACACGCACACGCACACACAAACTCACACGGACAGGCACGCACACGCACGCACACACGGACATCAAGTTAAAGACGGTCTAGATGGTCTTCAAAATGCTGAAAACGTGAAAATCATTACATTACTTATAGGTGCTGCACGCAATAAAGTAAAAATGATAATCCTAAATGTAGCTATTGAAAAATATTGTCTATCCATACATGCACTCATCTAAATTAGTTATCACTAGCGAATCCGTAATCATTTTCCACATCACTTGATTTTCGGCAGTGTTCGCCTTCTCTACGGTGTTCTCATTCCTTTCATCGTTTTCATCGCATTATTAGTAACTTGAACATCACCATATTCACCAATAATTTTTGCCTTTCGTTATAATAATACTTGTAAAACTGAGAGCATTTTAGTCCTGATTTTTTACCTTCCAACCTACATATATACACGTAGATTGAATGGTTATGCTATTCACTTTTACACTATCGTTAAATCGACAAATTGGCTCATTTTATAACGTGCGTATGTGTGTGTACATGTGTGTGCCCGTGTGTGTTTGTATGTGCGGGTGGATGTGTGCGTGCCGCGCGCGCGCACGTTTGTGTGTATGTGCGTGTGGGTGTGTACGCGTGGCCGTGTGCGTGTGCGTATGTGCGTGCGTACGAGTTGATGTGTGTTAATAGCCACGATAATTGCAGAACCATAATACATACTTGAATTTTTGTATTTAAGCTTCCATTCCTTTCTCCGAGCTGATTTGATCTCGGTAAAAATTCAGCGACGGCGATGGTGGTTTGTTAGGCGTAATTTTTGGTTTTTATCAAATATTTTTGAAACAGCTGCGTATTTTATATATAAACGGGTGGTTGGGTGTGTGTGTGTGTGTGAGTTTGTGTATGTGTGTGTGTGTGTGTGTGTGTGTGTTTTGGGTTGGTGGTGTTTGGGTGGTGTGTGTGTGTTTGTGTTGTGGTTGTTGTGTTTTGTGTGTGTTTGGTTTGCGTTACGTGCGTCTTCAGTACTACTTCTGTCGACTCTAAAAAGGATAAATAACAATATTCATAATTAATAAGTATCATTTAACAGAAGTTTAAATATATAAGAATTAAGCTACGCCGCTGGTAGGGGTTTAAAATAAATTACGAATACATTAAAATATTTTGTTTAATAACGTATCGCATACTCGGGTTCAATTTAAGTTAGAATCGGACATCCAGAAATGTTAAATGAATTTTAACGCGAGGTATAAGATAATGTTTCTATTAGACTAAAAGTTAACATTCGTTTCGAAACAATAAAAGGTAATGAGTCTTCACTGTCAACTTATGACTTTATTTTGGTTTGAAAAGCAAAATATGGAGGCACCATTTATCGATAAATTTAGCGAAAATTGTGAAGAAATATAGAAAATTAGGTAGCAATTGAAAGATCATGTTATGATAAATAAGGATTGCACATCTGTCTTGCACATAACCGTTGCGTCGATTTGTATTCAGTAAAAATAATTTTAATGTCACATTTTAAGGTGCGGCCGGCAAATTGTCATATATATTCAATCAGAAATTGATGTCATGTGGTGATATTATAATACATGTCTTTAGGTTAACTAAATGTTGTTTTTTTTTTAATGTGAATCCAGCTGTGAACCCATTTGTTAAACAGCACAATACTTACGCGCATATTAAGTGTTTTTTTTTTTTTGAGAATAGATCATTGAATTAACGTCAACATTTTGTGTTTATGTCAAGTAAAGTAATTACGTTCGAAAGATATATGCGTCAATGGCGTTAGTTTTCATGAATTCGAGCGTATCTTATAACGGATTGAGTGATTTATTTTCAAGTGGTTGTAAATAGAATTGAAGTGATTTCTTTTCTTGGAAGTAAAATGAACATTGAAATTCAGACTTATGGAGTAATGTAACGTAACAGAATTGTTATTTTCGATCCGATTAGTGATTGATTTTTGCGGCACGCAATTATTTTAGATAAGCGCGCGAAAATACTTGTAGCCTCCCAGGTAACGTGAAGGTCTGCTGGTCCCAGGGCCACCTGTTATTATATTCAGGTAAGCGAGTTATTTGTGTATTTAAGCGAGTCGAATCGTCAAAGGATGCGCAATCGGATGATCCGTGCACCTCAGAAAACTAGACTTGTGGTGAGGACGATCCAGATAAACCTGCACCACTGTAGAGCTGCATTGACAGCCCTCAGTGCATACATGATGAAACATCAAATTGATGTAGCCTTGTTCCAAGAACCTTGGACCTACAAGCAGCAAATTAAAGGACTTCTGGTGAAAGGAGGATGGCTTATTGCTAATCCATCTGAAGTCCATCGAAGATCTTGCATTAAAACCAGAAATGGCGTAAAATTATTGCCTATATGGGACCTTCGTTACAGAGACCTGATGGCAGTAAAACTGACAGTGGAGGGTATAGGAAGTAGAAATGAACTGGTGCTCGGATTTGCATACCTACCGCACGACCAACCTGGTCCACCACCAATCCGTGAAGTCACACCGTTGGTGGAATACTGCCAGCGCAAGAGATGGAACTTCCTACTCTGTTGTGATGCCAACTCACACCATACGATTTGGGGCAGTAGGGGCATCAGTAACATAGGTGAGCGTCTCCTAGATTACTTGATTAGCAATAACCTGGAGGTAGCCAATAGAGGCAATCAACTTACCCTCTTTAACGTTACACAGAGGAAGTGATTGATACCGTGGTTGCTTGCAGCCTAGTACACGAATGGCATGTATCGGGTGAGCCATCTCACTACGATCATAGATATATACGCTTTAACATACGACAAAACGCACCTGCTGTGGTCGTTTATTAGAATCCAAGGTTAACCAACTGGGATCTCTATAGAGAAAGACTAGCTGATAAACTTGGGCACGCAAAAACCTTCATTTCGACGGGAAGAGGTGAACCAATACCTTTAGATACCATTTGCATGGAGAAAGGAAGTGATTGGGAACTTTGCCGTCAGGTCATTGATCTAACAAACATTAGGTGGACGGTAGGAGGTTTCCTTCCATACAAATCCCCGGGAATGGATGGAATATTAATACAGAAATACTTATATTTATTAATATTAAGATCTATATTCTACTAAAGTTCACGATTGGTGTGGTACTCCTAACATTTCCACAATTCACGCTATCTGGATAGTCGCATACATGTAATTCTGGATTAAAAAAAAGACCATGTGGACAAGGCATTAAAATTTTTGCTCCATTTGAACACATGTAGAACTGACCACAATTTGTTTCGTGAGGAATTAAAATAGTGACATCAATTGGATCTTTTTTTGGACATTGTATTGTCGCTGCTGCAAATAACCATATTTAATACCGGTTTATAAAAAAAAATGGAGTTCATACCTAATTGAACTGACCTCACCGTCAGTAAAAACATTGCCAACAATTTTAAAGACATTGTTAAACTGATGAGCCAGAAATTGTAAAAGTTAGATTTTATCTCATATCTTATCAACAATTGTACCCAAAAGTGTTGTCCAAATAGGATTGTGACGTGCATAACATACTTCGCAATTTACTATACATTCTTCGTTTTGTTGTAAAGCTTGTGTAAATATACAAAACAAATTTACCTTAGACATATATTATGTCGCTATTCGTTGGTTGTTTTCTTTACTTTGTGTTATTTGGACGTGAATATGTAGTTTTATTTCACAGTCATACATGTAATGAGCGTATTATCGGGGAATTTGAAAATTTTGAAAGCAAGCCATTCCTCACAAAGGTTACGATCCGGGTGAAAAAAAAATTATTTAGTTTGCGTACTATCAATGCGGTCTTGACACATAATCAGTTTATAAAATTAATATTCTCAATACACGGACCACTCAAACAGTTCGTTTGCATTCGCAGCCAGAAATGCAGCCGGCGAGCAGTCGAGTTTCGCCGTGCTGCGGGTATTAGAGGGCTGCTCGACCAATCTATTTGTCCTTCTTTACTTACAAAGTAGTCTGCTAATTTGTCCCGGATAGAGTTCAGTGTAGGCCCTCCTTGCTGAACTTGCTGTTTCTGTAGCTGTTATTTTCGTTGGAGCTTGAATGTTCAGCTTTGTTCCTTGTAACTTTTTATAGAATTCACTGTCTTCAAATACTGTTGAGTTGACATGTCTGCCGTATCATCCGATATTTATGAATGTAAATTTATAATCACTGTCTCAAACAGCCATCAATATACAGTTCGTTTGCATTCGCAGCCAGAAATGCAGCCGGCGAGCAGTCGAGTTTCGCCGTGCTGCGGGTATTAGAGAGCTGCTCGACTGGTCACCGTTTCCTCCCACCGCGCCTTGCTGTACCAGTCTCGGCACCGCTTACCACTCTCACTTTACTTGTTTTGATTTATTTCTTCATTTCGTATTTCGACGTGCCGCGCAAAATGGCGAATATAGAAAATTTAGACGCTTGGGCAGCTCTCTGTGAGAAATTTGTTCACATTTTGATACCAAAACAGCAAAAGAAAAAAACCAAATTGGTAAGTTCACAAAATATTTAATTTCAATGTAGGTAGTAGTAAATATTAGTACCATTTACGCTGAATACCTATTAAATTAATTTCCACTGCCAATTTATTTGTCCTTTACTTACAAAGTAGTCAGCGAATTGTTCCCGGATAGAGTTCAGTGCAGGCCCTCATTGCTGAACTTGCTGTTTCAATGGTTGGTCTTCAAAACCCGTGATTGTCAAGCAATCTTCAAAACGATAACCATCTCTCTCTCGCACAAAATTGTGAAGTGTACAACATGCTTCGTTTTAGATAATTTAACAGATACATTTAATGGTCGATGGAATATGCGCCATTTGTTTGAAAGTATGCCGAAAGTACACTCAATGTATCTCCGAGCACGTGACAGTCTATAGTTGAAAATTCTTTTTTCTCAGTTAATTGTTTTCCTCGAAAGGGCGGCATTATATTTTCTTGCAAACTGAAGGCTTCTTCATCGGCAACGAATACGTTCGGCAAAGCGGATTCTGTAGCTGTTATTTTCGTTAGAGCTTGAATGTTCAGCTTTGTTCCTTTTAACTTTTTATAGAATTCACTGTCTTCAAATACTGTTGAGTCGACATGTCTGCCATATGATCCGATATGAATGTAAATTTATAATCACTGTTTCAAACAGCAATGAATATCAAAGAAAACTAGTGTTTGTAATTATAATATAATGAACCGTTATCACTTGGTTTTATAATTCTCACGTGTTTACCATCAATCGCACCCAAACAGTTTGGAAAGTTAGAACGTTTGGAAACCATTTTTTACATTTTTCCAATTTTCTTCGGTCAATTACACAAAACGCATATTTTTATATAGATCCAAATATTTTCGCACACGTCTTTGACGATTTCTCGTATTGTTGATGCCGACATTTTATAGGTTATATTCTAATTCAGCAAAAGTGCACCCCGTTTCCAGGTATCTATAAACATAAAAACCATGTTTATTTTTTTTTTCTTTCAGTAAAAGCTCTCCATAAAAAATGGAAAGCTCTAAGAGACGGTTTTAATCGATACGTAAGCAAAACAAAAAAATAAAAGCTGGCCCAGGATCAAATAAAATACGCCAATATGTATACTTTCAACAGTAGTCATTTCTACTACCATTGTCGAAAGATAAAGCAGACACTATAGATAGTTTAGAAGATGTAACGGTGTCTGAGGATGCAGTTATCGATGAAGAGCAAACATTTCAACGCGGCCGCAAGCGAATTAGTGCGGCGAAAGAAAATAAATTGCTTAACCAGATGGCAGCAAATATAAATCAGAAATACAAAGAAAACGTATCAAACAATGCAGCAGATGCTGATAAATTATTTAGATTTAAAATTAGACGCTAAAGCAGAAATAGTGATAGTTATAAAAAATACAAACTGTTTATACCCCAATCAGTCCATTCGGTCATCCCACTCACAGTTCAGCCATCAACAATTGTCCTACTCGCAGTTCAGCAATCAACAATCATCCTACTCGTAGCTCAACCATCAATCATCACCCTACTCGCAGTTCAACTATGGTGATCCCAGTAGTGGCTACAGCACTGGACCTTCTACTGGTGGGTACAGCACTGGACCTTCTACTAGTGGGTACAGTACTAGACCTACTACTTCTACGAACGCTCAGCGTACCAATCAAGCCCTACAAAATATTACAAGAACTGAAGTAGCTACCGAATTGTCTCCTGATTCTGTCGATAGTAAGATGTCGCAGTCATCAATACATAGTATTTTTGAACAGTTTGGATTGCCTCATGTAATACTGGCTATAATAAAGCATTATATAAAAACGTGTTATTTTCTTACATTAACGTCACTGCAATCCTTTGTTCAGGTACAATACTTTTTCTCATGATGGCATCTATCCGTTGTATATTGTGTCGTAAAATATTAACCAATTCATCGAACGATGCCACTGACATTCTAAAGTAGTTAAAAAACATTTTATCATCTTCTCTGAGCTGGGGTTACAAAGTATGAAATATTCCATTCTGCTCTCTAGATTGTAATATTGTATGTACCCACGTTCTACGGCATTTTCCACGCATTCGCTTGCGAAATAATAGCACAAGAAGCAATGTTTCTTCGTCAGAATCCATGTTGCAACTGAATGAACAGCGGTATCAGAGCAGTGGTGTTGCGACGCACACAATTGCAATTAGGACTGCCTGGAGCAGTTAGGTTGCGGTCGAACCCGTGCCGCAATACGACTGCTCCCGTGCAACTGGGCTCGACTGCTCCAAGCAGTCCGTTTATGGGCGGCCATTGATCACCTCGACGCTGCGTATCTCGGCGAACTATCTTTTCTCTCGAGATGAAGTTCTTTCCACCTTGGTACGTAATATACTATTATTCACAATGAGTTTGTAATCAGTCATTTACAAACGCTTAAGAGGTTAGAAAATTGGTTATTGCAAACTTGTCACTTTGCCTCCCTAGAATTGTTACATTACCTCCCTCGTACTGTCACTTTCCCTCCCTCGAACTACCTCTCAAGGCAATTGGTATTAATTGAAATAAACAAAATAAACAAGATCAATCAAAGTAATTAGTAATTAGTAATTACATAAAAAACTAACAAAATGAATATAATTTAAGACGTACTCTTGAAGTATTGTAATGGTTAATTATCAAAGAGGTTCCTTGTTTTATTTAGTTACCCCCCTAATCGCTTTAGATACATAACATCTCCGACGTTGTTAGCAAGCAAAGTAGCTGGTAAACATTTCTGTGTCTTTGACTTTCAAATTATTACCTACCTTTTTCGAAATTTGCACGATACTAGTATGCCCATAAGACTGTTCTATTACTTTTCCAAATCTCATCTGTAGTAATAATCTATTATAATCAACCTTTTTTCTCAGATTGATAATAATTAATAATGAAAGCTTGAGGTTCATATGTTTTTGTTTCCGGAATTACAACATTAATTACACACGTACACCCGTACCCACGTACACACGTATACATGTACACACGTACACCCGTACCCACGTACACACGTATACATGTACACACGTACACACGTACACACGTACACACGTACACACGTACACACGTACACACGTACACACGTACACACGTACACACGTGCACATATACACACGAACACACGTACATACGTACACACGTACACACGAACACACGTACGCACGAACACACGTGCACACGTACACATGTACAAACCTACACACGTACATGCGTACACACGTACGTGTGTGTATGTCTGGGTGTGCGCGTGTCCGTGTGTGTGCGTGCGCGCGCAAGTGCGTGTGTGAGTATCTGTTTATCTGCGTTTCTGCGTGTCCGCGTGTCTGCGTGTCTCCGCATCTCCGTGTATGTGTGTCTCCGGCTTGTCTCGGTGTCTGTATGTCTGCGTGTCCACGTATCTCCGTGTTTCCGTGTCTGTGTCTCTAAATGCCTGCTTGTCTGTGTGTCTCCGTGTTTCCGCGTCTGCATTTTTGCGTGGCTGCGTGTCTGCGTGTATGCGTAACTGTGTGTCTCAGTGTCTGAGTATATGCGTGTCTTCACGCGCATGCACACAGATACGTGTCTCAGTGCGCGTGTGTGAATGTGGGTGTGGATGTGGGCGTGTGTATGTAGGTATCTATGTGGGTATCTGTGTGTGTGGGTGGGTGGGTGTGGGTGCGGTTGGGTGTGTGAGTGGGCGGGCGATTATGTGTCTGTGTGTATGTGTGTGTGTGTGTGTGGTTGTGATTGTGGGTATCTATGTGTTGTTGTGTGTCGTATATATATATATATATATATATATATATATATATATATATATATATATATATATATATATATTGTGTGTGGAGGTGGTGGCCTGTGTGGGGGCGCATTCGAGTGCGAGTTCGCGTGCACCTGTACGAGAGTGTGTGCGCGTGTGCGTGGATGTATGTTAGTATACTCGGTCACTCCAGAACGAAAACCCCTACGTACTAAATATTTTGTATTTACGCTTGTTCTCATTTGGTCCAGATTTTGTGCGAAATACAGCGACATAGAGGAGGGCTTCATTAGGGTCAGTTTTAGGTCTTTATCAAATATTTCTAAAACAGCTGAGTATTTCAAAGATTTGAAAATACCTAGATATAGACCTTAAACATATTGATTAATCATGTTCTACGCAGTTTTTTGATACGACGCGTAATTTAGCAGCAAAACATTCCTAAATGTGTATGTGTGTGTGTGTGTGTCTGTGTCTGTGTGTGTGTCCGTGTCCGCGTCCTGCGTCCGTCGTCGTCCGTCCTCTGTCTCTGTCTCTCTGTCTCTGTCTCTGTCTCTGTCTCTGTCTCTGTCTCTGTCTCCTGTCTCTGTCTCTGTCTCTGTCTCTGTCTCTGTCTCTGTCTCTGTCTCTGTCTCTGTCTCTGTCTCTGTCTCTGTCCTTCTGTCTCTGTCTCTTCGTCTCTGTCTCTGTCTCTGTCTCTGTCTCTGTCTCTGTCTCTGTCTCTGTCTGTCTCGTCTCGTCTCTGTCTCCTGTCTCTGTCTCTGTCTCTGTCTCTGTCTCTGTTCTGTCTCTGTCTCTGTCTCTGTCTCTCTGTCTCGTCTGTCTCTGTCTCTGTCTCTGTCTCTGTCTCTGTCTCCGTCTCTGTCTCTGTCTCCTGTCTCTGTCTCTGTCTCTGTCTCTGTCTCTGTCTCTGTCTCTGTCTCTGTCTCTGTCTCTGTCTCTGTCTCTGTCTCCTGTCTCTGTCTCTGTCTCTCGTCTCTGTCTCCTGTCTCTGTCTCTGTCTCTGTCTCCTGTCTCTGTCTCTGTCTCTGTCTCTGTCTCTGTCTCTGTCTCTGTCTCTGTCTCTGTCTCTGTCTCTGTCTCTGTCTCTGCTCTCTGTCTCCTGTCTCTGTCTCTGTTCTGCTCTCTCGTCTCTGTCTGTCTCCGTCTCTGTCTCTGTCTCTGTCTCTGTCTCTGTCTCTGTCTCCGTCTCGTCTCTGTCTCTGTCTCTGTCTCCTGTCTCTGTCTCTGTCTCTGTCTCTGTCTCTGTCTCTGTCTCTGTCGTCTGTCTCGTTCTCTGTCTCCTGTCTCTGTCTCCGTCTCTGTTCTGTCTGTCTCTGTCTCTGTCTCTGTCTCTGTCTCTGTCTGTCTTGTCTGGTCCGTCTCTGTCTCTGTGTCTGTTCTGTCTCTGTCTCGTTCTGTGTCTGTCTGTCTCCGTTCTGTTCGTGTCTCTGTCTCTGTCTGTGTCTTGTCTGCGTCTGCTGTCTGCGTCTGGTCTGTGTCTGTGTCTGTGTCTGTGTCTGTGTCTGTTCGTCTGTGTCTGTGTCTGTGTCTGTGTCTGTGCTGTGTCTGTGTCTGTGTCTGTGTCTGTGTCTGTGTCGTGTCGTCTGTGTCTGTGTCTGTGTCCTTTTCTGTGGCTGTGTCTGTGTCTGTGTCTGTGTCTGTGTCTGTGTCTGTGTCTGTTTCGTTTCTGTTTCTGTGTCTGTGTCTGTGTCTGTGTCTGTGTCTGTGTCTGTGTCTGTGTCTGTGTCTGTGTCTGTGTCTGTGTCTGTGTCTGTGTCTGTGTCTGTGTCTGTGTCTGTGTCTGTGTCTGTCTTTGGGTCTGTGTCTGTGTCTGTGTCTGTGTCTGTGTCTGTGTCTGTGTCTGTGTCTGTGTGTCTGTGTCTGTTACTGTGTCTGTGTCTGTGTCTGTGTCTGTGTCTGTGTCTGTGTCTGTGTCTGTGTCTGTGTCTGTGTCTGTGTCTGTGTCTGTGTCTGTGTCTGTGTCTGTGTCTGTGTCTGTGTCTGTGTCTGTGTCTGTGTGTGTGTGTGTGTGTGCGTGCGTGCGTGCGTGCGTGCGAGCGTACGTGCGTGCGTGCGTGCGTGCGTGCGTGTGTGTGTGTGGGTGTGTGTGCGTGTGCGTGTGCGTGTGCGCGTGCGCGTGTTCGTGCGCGTGCGTGTGCGTGGGTGTGGGTGGGTTGATGGGAGTGTGCGTGAGTGCGTGTGTGTTTGTCTACGTGTGCACGCCTGCGCGCGCGTGTGTGGGTGCGTGTCTCCGTGTGTCCGTGTATGGGTGTCTGAGAGTCTGCATGTCAGAGAGTCTCCGTGTCTGCGTTTTTTGCCACTTCATTATACAGAAATGTGTTTATATTTTATTGACAAGAACTGTAATTGAGAAACTAAGGGCCTTAGCTTACAGTTAAATATATCTAGTATGTGAGACATAATATATCGGTGTTTTTTGCAAAAATTTGATCTTGGAGTAGAATAGTAAAAAGTAAAAAAGTTTCTTGACAAATATGTAGAACTATTGAAGTAAATTAGCGATCATAGGTTAGATCTGTCAATTGTGTTGTGAATAAGCTTAGAAATAAAAATTGCTCTATTAAAAACCAGTAAAAGCCATATAACCTGTGAAAATGTATTTTTACTTTATTGCTCGACGCAGTACAGTATAATCTACTATTTTTAGTTGCCCCCTAGATTTGGGAGTAATTTTTACAAAGTTGGTATAATATTTTCCACTAATGTGAAATTTGATTAATTTTTTTCAAATGATTGATACATGTTACCTTTTTTTTAAAGTATTAAATATGAGGATTCGTGGTTATGATTTTTTTCAATTATATCTGGCAACTGTTAAGTTAATTTTGACACATAATCAGAATTGAGGTTAGTGAGAACCGTCTAATACCAGCATACTTTTGGTCTAATAATAAAACACCCTAAATATAGGGGGCAAATAAAAAAATATAGATATTATATAGGATTTTGGGTTGAGTTAAGCTTAATTAACTTAAAACAAACTTTAAAATTACCTAAAAAGCGAAAAAATTAAATGACGCCATGAAACTGAGACAAACGAAGAAATATATGTGCCTCTTTCTAACACGGTGACTTCAAAACGGCTCTCCTATACAAACGTAGAGCGCGCATTCCAGTTGTTTATAGAGTTCAATGGTACGGGATCTTTACCATGTCAATCATCGTATTGCCACGGAACTTACAGTTTTACTTCATATCTGAGAGGGAGGTCTTTGGTTTTTCTCCTTTTTAGAAAAACGGGCGAGGTTTAAACTCGCGTCACTCTGGTGAAAGGCAAGCACTCTTAACCTTTCCATCGCCTTCCTTCTAATTATAAATTAAAATAAAATTCTAGTATCAGGATACTAGAAAGGGCAGGTTATAGAGCATCTCTCACATTTATGAATAATCAATCAATCAATCAATAATCGTATATTCATTTAGAGATTTTAACAATTATATATATATATATATATATACATATATATATATATAACAAGTGTAAGTATGTATGTAGTGTGCAGCTCGAGGGTCTTCTTCTCCTTGAGCACTAGGATGTGTATTGTTGGTGGTTGTAGTTCCTCTGTGATGTCCGTTGACACCGTGTTGCGAATGTTGTTGTGGTAGTAGCGGAAGTTATATGCTGTGGGTGATGTTTGTGTGGATGTGGAGTTGTGGATGTCCTGTGGTCGGGTGTCGCGTGATGTGGCTCTTGTTGTTGATGCCCAGGTTGATCTATAATAGGAAGAAACAAGTATTAGTAAAACGCATAATAAGTCGTACAGTAGTACTAGGGTTATTACAGTGCGGTTGTTGGGTTAGTATTCCAAAGCGTGAAGCGCTGTTGGAGAGGCGGTAATGTTAGACAGGCCATAAGAAATAAGAATCGATACTTTATACTTAACCTTGGGCGTCAATCTTCGCGTCGGATCATTGTTTGATTACCCGAAGAAGGAAACCATCTACTGATCATGCGTGAGGATCACTCACCACAGGTCAGTCGCAGTTTTCGCCTGTGCGAGTGCCGCTGCCACCTTCCGGATGACAAGTAGGGCCTTCTCCATATCTAGACCTTCGAGGAGGCCCAATATGGCGTTGAACCCTAAGGCGGGTTGAGTAGGCGTGGTATCGGGAGCGGCGGTAGCCGCTCTCGGTACTTTCGCTTTCTCAACTGGGCCTGCCGTCGCTCGGGCATAGCTGACGCCTGTCCGTGTTGAACAAGGCGCCGCTGTCGGCGGTGTCCTCTTCGATCTCTGTGGTCCTTCCGTCTTCTTCCGTTGCGAAGGTCGAGGGAACTTCGGGCATCCTCTGTAGCTGGCGGAGTGGTCCCCACCACATTTAACACACTTTGCCCGGTCTGTGCGGGGTTTAGTGCATTGACTGGAGTGGTGATCTCCGGCGCACTTTACACAGCGTGCTGCCGCCCTGTAGCAACGCTGTGCGTTAACGGAATCTCTGACACCGATGACACTGCCTGATGCCGGATTTCCGCCGCAAGTCTTCGATGGTGACTGGAGCGAAATACTCCACCTCTAGAATCTTCTTCTTGTCCTCTTCGGTTGGTCCTTGTCCACAAGGGGGATCGCTCGGTCTCGCTGCCTCATTCTGAGACAAGAGATTACTTTAATGTCGTGTAACGTAAGTTCCGAGCTAATGTCCGCTTCGGATAGCTCTACGGGGAAGCCTCGTATTACTACCTTAGCTAGACGTTCGCTCCCTACCTTATAGGTGTGGTACGGCGTACCACACCTATCCATATACCTCATCAGCCCGCCTCGGTCCTCGAGTGAGGCAGGCTGGATCTGGATTCCCTCGCTGGTCGTCTTGGATTTCGTGAAGGCGATCCGTTGTCTATCCAGTTCGCGGGAGAAAGCGACCCAGCTCTCACTCTGACGAAGGATTACCGGGATTACTTTCTCCCTGGTGTCTTCTGCGGTCTGCATCTGCTCCATCGCTGTAGGGCTGTTGGTGTATTTCTATAGTACCTGGTACGCGTTGTCCGTCGGGGACAGCGTTGGCGGGCGTGCGGTCGGGGTTTTCCTCGGCCTCTTCTTCTGGGTTACGAAGGCAGCGGGTTGTACCTCGGCAGGCAGGGTGGCGTCTTATCCTGGTGGTGGTGTCTTCTTGGGACGCCATCTTTCCTGTGCGACGACGGTCGGTGGTGCGTTGCTGCTCCGTGGTTCCTGGTACGGCATGTTAAGCAGCGACGGGATCTGCTGAATGACTTGCGGAATCCCTAACGGCGGGAAACCACAGTTATTCTCGGAGTCGGCCGTCTCGACGAACCTCCCAAAACCGCGCGGTTTCGTGAAAACGACACCGGCAGATGTCGTAGCTTTTTTTGAGATTTACATATTAGCTTACGCTAAGTATCGATGTTTCTCGTTCGAGTCCCAATTCAGGGATGATGTGAATAATGGAGACATTCTCTTAATAACCGTTTTTTAAAGTTGTAACACTTTTATGATATTATGGTAGCCAACCCTCTTGTATTCGTGTATAACGTCAAAAGAGTGCCGTTTTCTCTACTCCATATTATTAAATTTATTTCCAATAGATCGAAATAATGCTAATTTATTGATTAAATGTTTTTCCCTTGTGACTATTAATTATGATAGTTCTATCCATCTATTTTATGACTTAGAGCCATGGTGTATGTTTTAAACTTCCCGTCCGCCTCTCGTTTCCAGGATTTTTAAATTACTAGGAATCGACATATATCCGGTTTGCGTTTCTGCTAGGTCAGTTACTTTGAAGAGGTCAATGAACTTTGGGGTAATCATTTCCATACTGTAGCCGTGAGTTTGAAATTTCCCGACAACACACAAGATTATGAAATATGGCAATACCAAATAACTTTAAGCCTTTGCAACGTACCTATCTATACTACTCTGAATATTTATTTTTTTCAATTAATTTTTATTGAATAAAAATTAAATAAAATGGAAAACTAAGGCTGTAAAATTTAAAAAAATTATAATGGATATCGCTTTATTTTTGTTTAGACCAACGTACCGTACCGTACACACTATTAAACTATATATTTTGTAGTCACCTATTAACTTCTACCGTTTCGATTTCGCACAAAAAGTGTTATTAATTATAGCACAAATCTGGGTAGTTTCCATCAAATTATCTATTCATGTACTAGAAAAGCTTCATTAGTTTACTTATCTTTGTTCGTGACTTTTTCTAGTAAAAATGGAATTAAGATCAAAAATTTATTACTTTCAGTAATGTAGTGTTAAATCTATTTAATTATAAAGTTTAGTTTTACTTGTAGTAATCTTAAATTTTTAACAGTCAAAAAAGTTAGGCAATCCATTAAATGTGGTTATCATCTCGTCTCAAAAGAGCATGTGGTGTACACTACTCATTTCACATTCTAGATGAGACACTAGGTAGTTTCTTAAAAATGTGTTTTTATTTCTTTTATAAACAGGGTGTCTCAGAGACCGTTCATTAGAGGTTTATAGGGTTTTGGCAAAAATGAAAACTTGAAAATTTAGAATCAGCTATAATTGATTGCGTTCTCTTCAACTAAAATATTTTGACTTCTAGTGCGTCCGGTTATACCCGTAGTCACCATCTACTTTGTTATTTTCAATGGAACACCTTATATACGTTTGCATTTTTGGATGGGAACCATAACTTTGAGTCTTTTTTATAGAAACTGTACCATGCCCATCTATTTTAGTTTTTAAGATAAAAATTATTTCCCAAAATCTTGATAGCTGGTTGCGTTTACAAAATGGACTGTAACTCCTGCTTGGATTGAGATAAAAATTAAAATCCAATTAAGTTTGTAGTTTAAAGATGCCTTTATCGTATGCATTTTTCCAAATAAAAATCTTTGCCTGAGAATAATGCCTAAATTTATACTTTTCAGCCAGAGTTAAAAATGTAAAAAAAATTTCTTTGAATGCAATACCCTATTTTTTGTTTCGTAATCGAATTGGCGATAAGATTTGCTACAAAGTAATATGACACCTAAATCAAACTGTTATTTCCAGAAAACGGAAAATCTTAATTCCTTAGCCATTATTTTCAGAATGATATGAATGGCTACTGTGGATACAAGACATGATTTTTGAAATATCAAGTTTTTAATGTTTGTGACTTAGTACTTATCGCTTAAATGCCTTAATATCACGCTCTTGTCCCCAATAAAAGAAGCTTTGTAATTAAAAGCTAACACATATAGTATAAATAATACGACATCGACACCCGGTATACACAATTTATGCTTTAAGTTTTTTCTACTGCGCAATGATAGCGAGTACTTCCATAGTTAATACCGTTTAAATTCCATCCTCGTAATTGCAGCACAGCTACCAGTAATCACATACGAGCAGTCTCAGTTACAAGCACATCACAGCAAATCCAAAAGTGAGACGAAAGGTACATAACGTATAATCTCAACACACCAATAAAGGCAAGACGAAGAAGAAGAAGAAAAAGGAGAAAATAAAGGTAGAAAAAGGTAAGGGATATAATATCAAATTGTTCATATAACGTTGTTTTACCTCTATAGATCGGAGACGAGCTATATGTGAGAATTTACCACGAACTGGTTACATATAAGTGGTTTATCGGCCTATTTCCACAGTTTATGCTTTTTGAGCGCTACGTTTCGGAAGCGGACTCTGCTTCCGTCATCAGGCTTAGTCCTGAGAAGAACTGTTTTCGCACTTGAGTCGAATTCATATGTTATATATAATTTTTTCCCAAGCACTTGACTACTCTCAGATTCGAACTTGGTACCTTTCACTTACTAGTCTGACACCTTTACTCCTGAGCCACTGAGTAGTCCAATATATATATTTTATAACTTATATATATTAAACTTCTTTCGTGGTTGCGCAGAAGTTTATTGCGCATGTTGCGTCGTAACTTCTTGCGCAGGTGTATTGCACTTAAGCTCTTCGCGCATTATTGGAATCCATATGGGTTTCATTTCTACACTATCCTGCCTATGCTGCCTTCTAAAATACGAAGGATAGGCAGCAAATCCAAGATACGCACTGCCTTCAAATCGACCAGAACGCTCAAGAGAATACTAACCAAAACCAAACCATACACTGAAGATCAGAATTCCAAGAATTGTGTATACAACCTACCATGCGAATGCGGCAGAGCATACATAGGAGAAAGCAGTATACCACTCAAAGTGAGAACTCAGGAACATAAGAACAACGTCCGTAAGGGCGAAACAGAAATATCACGGATCGCCGAACATGTCTGGGACGAAGTCCACCGCATCCAATGGGGTAACATACAGATAGTGGCAAAGGACGAGAACACAACTCCTCGAAAACTCAAAGAAGCCACATACATCGCACTAGCAGAAAATCCAATAAGCCAAGCTACTGTAGAAATGAAACCCATATGGATTCCAACAATGCGCGAAGAGCTTAAGCGCAATACACCTGCGCATGAAGTTACGGCGCAACATGCGCAATAAACTTCTGCGCAACCACGAAAAAAGTTTAATATATATATATATATATATATATATATATATATATATATATGTTGTAACAAATATATATTGGATTACTCAGTGGCTCAACGGTTCGAATCTGAGAGTAGTGAAGTGCTTGGGAAAAAGTTATATATAACATATGAATTCGACTCAAGTGAGAAAACAGTCCTTCTCAGGACTAAGCCTGATCACGGAAACAGAGTCCGCTTCCGCAACGTCGCGCTCAAAAAGCATAAACTGTGGAAATAGGCCGATAAACTCCACTAATAGGAAACCACAGTTACAAAACACTTATAATACAGAAATGGTTAAATATACTTTTTTCAATTTAAATATCGTAGTTTAACCCTAAAAGAAAGATTATAATTATAGCGAGATTGAAGAAAACCGAGCTAAACTTACCATGTGTATGTAAGTAACATATTTTATTCGCAATTAGTTTGTAACATACCGTTTTTCTAACCATTTAACTGTTGAAAAGTGAATGATTACGGGGTTACTTTAAGCGGTCAGTAATAACAAAAAAGTAGGCAGTAATGAGATGAAACGGTCAGTAATGGACCACTTTCCAACCTGTGGGGGAGCTACTATCGATTTAAACTATCATTGTCAAATTCACAACTTGCCAATTTTAATAAAAGGTCAAGAGTATGCAAGCATTTTTTCTCACGTGCGTAGATGGTGAGTGAACTCAAGCAATAGGTGGAAACAAACAACATGTTTTCTTTAATAAGCATATTTAATCTCGACAGGAATGGAACGCTTTCCGCCTCGGTATGTAATATACTATTTTACATCCGCAATAATAGCGACTTTATTACTTCAGTAAATGAAGAAATATTTTTTTGAAAAATTCTCAGCTAAAGAATGGTGGTTTACACCTCGAAGAAAAGCAACCAGAGAAATTTTCTAAAATAGACTTTACTCCACACAAAATGGCCGTTAAGAAACCACACCTTAGGAGCAAGGCATTCAACAAAATGTAATTATTCAATGGTATCACCATCTAGTGGTGATTTAGCAAACTAGCAGGTATCTATAAAATGTATGAATTTAAAGCTAACCAGAACCCACGTATAAATGGCACTAGTAGGTTTATTTTAAGAACTCTTATAAAATAAATATAAATACGACAAAGAAATTATTTAATCAATCATAATAAATGGTAAAGGCAGCAAATACAGAAAATTTAGATCATTTTGGTAATGAAATAAGTAACGAGTAAACCGAAGTAAATAACAATCCTAACTATTCAGGCTACAGATAAATTTTGTTTTACCAAACAGGAATAATCAGAGAAAATTTATAGAATCGACCAGAAAGTATCCGATATCGATTTTTGCACGTTACAAGTTCTTGTGATACTTCCTGGGTGTAATGGGTTGGTGTTCCATCCAATTGATACCAAAAACCTCCTCTCAAGTTCAAAGGCAGGTTGTCAAGAAAATCTACTACTACAGTTCGTAATAAATTGAGGTAACACTCAGTCATAAATCACGTAAGAGAACCCATCATAAGGCAAAGGACATTAAAACTGAGCCTGACCTGCCAGTTTCTTTCTCGGATCTCCTGCGGATTAGCTGAAGTCCAGACATGGTTGTTATTCCTGTTAAAAAAATCCCTTCACGCGAAATCTGAGATTCGTCCGTCCAGATAGTTTTTACCTCAAAAAATCGTTTCCTCTTGACTTTGAAGATATATTATTTCACACAAGTTAACTCTGTCGTGGGGGTCTTGAGGATGAAGGTCTTGTACTAACGAGAATTTGTAGTCATGGAACTGTTGCTTCTTCAAAATCCTCTATATTGAACATCTACTGATTTCCAGATATTCTTCGGCAGCACGAACAGAGGCGTTGGAATTGTCCTCAAAATAAACCAATGTATTCAGCTCTCCCTATTCATGATCAACTACAGTTTTTGGTCGATTTAACATTTGAACAATTCGTCCAAAGCGCACAAAATTTGTTTCTATTCTTTTAAATCTCCCTTTTGTTATCGGAGGTAAATGTGGATAGTTTTCGTGAAATATTGTGTAAGTTCTACTAAGAATCTTATCGCATTTTCCATGTATAAAAAATAAATGAAGAATTCTTTGATTTGTATAAACATTATTTTCGTTATTGTTATCTATTATATTTTCACTATTTTTAGCAGTAATATTAAGGCACTTAAGGGATAAGTCCTAAATCACAAACATTAAAATCTTGCCATTTGAAAAATCATTTCTCGTATCCATAACAACCATTCACAGCATTCTCGAAATAATGACTAAGGAAATAAAATTTTACATTTTTTGGAAATAACTATAACATTTTAGGTATAACAACATGCCATATCACTTTGTAGCAAATCTTATCGTCAATTCGATTACGTAACAAAAAATAGGGTATTCCATTAAAGAAAAATCGATTTTTTTTACATTTTTAACTCTAGCTGGAAATTATAAATTTAGGCATTATTCTCAGGCAAAGATGTATATTTTAAAAAATGCATAAGATAAAGGCATTTTTAAACTACAAACTTAATTGGATTTTAACTTTTTATCTCAATCCAAACAGGAGTTACAGTCAATTCTATAAACGTCAACCAGCGGTTAAGATTTTTGAAAATAATTTTTATCTCAAAAACCGTAATAGATGGGCATAGTATAGTTTCAATAAAAAATTATGATTCCCATCCAAAAATGCAAAAATATATAGCGTGTTCCATTGAAAATAACAAAGTAGATGGCACTTCCGGTGTAACCGGAAACGCTACAAGTCTGAAAATATTTTAGTTGAAGAGAACGCAATCAATTATACCTGATTCTAAATTTTCAACCCCATAATCTTCTAATGAACGGTCTCGTTGAGACACCCTGTATACTTAACATTCACTGGTTTGATAACTTGTCATTTATCATTACTTAACTGAATATAGATAAGAAAGTTGTCAAAAAGTAACTAAGAGCTTCATTACTTCTTTATAATTTAGCAAAGTAAACATAATTTTATACCTTCCAGTTTTCCTTCAAAAAAACCAAAAAACTGCGTTTTCTCTACCCTTCAATGTCTCTGTTTAAATCCTTCTGAATTTTATGATAGAGAATTTGAAAATAAAAATCAAGTATGACTCAATACAATTTTAATAGTCACACGTACTTAAAAGTGACAAAAAGTTGACAAAAAGGTGATATTAAGTACACTTAATCTGAAAAATGTAATTTGATAAAAAAGATAAAAGTTTGTAATTATTATAAACCTATGTAGGCCGGAATAAAACAGATATTGCCACATACTTCTGTGACAAATTAAGCTTTAGATTAACTGAATACGTAGAATATGTACTTGAAATTGCCAAGGTATCATATTTTAATATTAATAATAATGACTTTTATATGACTATTTCCCGTATTTAAATTACACCAATCACGACTTTCAAAATCCCTTTCAAGACCTATAATTTTAAATTTTTTTCTTTTTTCTTTAAAATCATTGTTGTTGTTATTATGTAAGAGTTTTTTAACAAGTTTTGTTGGATAATTGTTGTTTTCTAATATTTGTTTTAGTTTCTTTAAATTTTTATTGTATAATGAATGATGTGAAAGTAATTTTATTCTGTTTTTAAAGTCTAAAATAAAATTTATTTTTATGTTGAAATAGTGATAAGATAAATAGTTTAAATATCGTCCAGAATTTATAGGTTTATGGTACCAATCTGTAATAATTTTGTCTTCATTTATCATCACTAATGTATCTAGAAAGGGTATACTGCAATTTTCTTCAACTTCAATAGTAAATTGAATTTTTGGATGATATGCATTAAATAACAAAACTTGTTAAAAAACTTTTATACAATAACAACAACAATGATTTTAAAGAAAAAAGAAATCTAGACAACTCAAAATTTTTATATACGTTGTTACCTTACATTCAACCTTTAACCTCAAAATTAATAAAACGATTTAAAAATATTAATGTAAAAAATAGCAAAAAAGAGCCTAGTTAAGATAAACAACGTGCATTCTAAACTTAAAGATCAAACACCAACCTTATTACAAAGAAATTTAGTTTATCAACTTAAATGCATAAACTGTGATAATACATACATAGGATAAACATCACAGTACCTTAAACAAAGCATTGCCCAACACAAAAGCGATGTGAGAGTTAAACCTGTAGCATGTGCTTTAACACAACATACAGTGAGCGGCTAAATTATGGAGTAAATTCAATAATTCTTAAACCGGCAACTTCAGAGAAAAATTCCGATACCCGTCGATTTTTATTTTTAGACGCGCCGTTGTTCAGGTTATTAATTTATTTTTGAGGTTACCTATGTAAGCGTGATGACGTCATTGATTTTCTTTAATGGAAAGGGAGGTGTTGCAATATAACTTTTGAGAGGTCTTTTAATTATATAATCAGTCGTAGCAATAGTTTCAGTATTTGCGTTACGTATACAGGGTGATTCAAGATTATTGTTGTTCTATAAAATACAAGCGAACTAAAAAAGACAACTATTCCAAATTTGGTATGTAGACATAATAGGTCATGATCTATCTTTTAAAACTATTTTCAAAAGTGCAACGTTGCGACTTCTACCAGAAACCCAAGGCAACTTTGAAAATTCATATTGGATACCCAGTATGTTATTGCATTTTCGGATTCTGCATAAAATTCTAAGCAACTTTTGTTAATATTTCCCTATACCCGTCTCTAAGCGTTACATAAATGACCTCTAAAATAAAATAATAATCTGACCAACCGCACACTTAAAAATAAAAATCGACTGGTTTCGGAATTTTTTTCTGATTTTATTTGGTTTGAAAGTTCTGTCATAATAATCTTTGGAAAAAAACTGATTCACTTCATATGTCGAGCAGTTTAGTATCAAGAATACAGAAATAATTCAGTTTAAAACTGACAACAAAAAGAATAGATTTTTTAGATATCGAGTTGGCACGAGTCAAATTTAAGACACTTACTTCTTACTTCAGTACTTAATGGTATTACATTGTAGGTATTTGTACTAAGTGAATAACTGATAATTAATTAATAATAATGGCACCATTAAGTGAAACACAACGAATTGAAGTATTAATTATGATTGGATGTGGAGATAAAACCAGAACGCAACTACAAGTATGTAACTTGTTTAATACAAAATATCCTGATACACCTATCGGACAATCAATAGTTAGTAAAATTGAGAGAAAATTTAGGAAACTGGTCACGTTAAACACATTGAAATGCTGGTCGTCCAAAATGAACGAAAATGTAAAACTTGATGTGTTGTTAAGTTTGGCAGAAAATCCTCATAGTAGTTCCAGAGCAATTGCAGCTGATGAAGACATTTTAGAAAGGTCGGTGTTACGTGTACTTAAAAGGAGAAATACCATCCGTATAAAATCCAGAATGTGCAGGAACTCAATGAAGATGATCCAGATCGCCGAATGCAGTTTTGTGAAGTCATGCAAGACTTATGTAACCGCAACCAAGGATTCCTTCGTCAAATTCTTTTTTCGGATGAAGCTACATTTTCCTTAAATCGTACAGTGAATCGACAAAACTGTAGATATTGGAGTAAAGAGAATCCTCACTGGATAAATGAGTTACACACTCAGTATCTTCAAAAAGTGAATGTCTGGGCGGATAGTAGAGAACAGAATCATTGGTCCTTTTTTCTTCGATGAAACTCTTACAAGGCAACGATATCTGGACTTCTTGCAATATGAACTTATACCTGCCATTGCAGTAATTTTCCCAAATGAAAATGATCCTGATTTACCAAATGATAATATATGGTTTCAGCAAGATGGTGCACCTCCTCACTGTTTGCGATTTTTTAAACATAACTTTTCTTGGTAGACGAGGATCTATAGAATGGCCCCCAAGATCTCCAAATCTTACACCTCTTGATTTTTTTCTATGGGGCTATTTAAAATCTAAAGTATACGTCGAGAAACCACGAAATCAGGAAGATTTGAAAAATAGAAATAGATTAAAAATGCGTAAGATTAGTCCACAAATGATCCACAATGTTCAAGAAGCTTGTGGTCATCGGTTCAATTACTGCCAAGAAGTAGGAGGATGGCAATTTGAACATTTAAATTGAGTTACAAACAATTCTACGATGTTAAACAATTTTTCTCCGTTTTGTGTTAATAGTAGGTACTTATACTTACCTGTGTAAATTAATTTAATTTACATCGTTTATTTGTAAATGACCAGTGTTTGCAACGTGTTTAACGTAACCAGTTTCTATTTTCTTTCAATTTTACTAACTGTCGATTGTCTGATATTTTGTATTAAACAAGTTACATACTTGTAGTTGCGTTCCGGTTCTATCTCCACATCCAATCATAATTGATATTTCTTTTCGCTATCATTTTTAATGTGCTTACTGTATTCTTGATACTAAACTGCTCAAACCAAATAAAATCAGAAAAAATTCCGAAACCAGTCGATTTTTATTTTTAAGTGGCGGTTGGTCAGATTATTATTTTATTTTAGAGGTCATTTAGTAACGCTTAGAGACGGGTATAGGGAAATATTAACAAAAGTTGTTTAGAATTTCATGCAGAATCCGAAAATGCAATAACATACAGGGTATTTAATACGAATTTTCAAAGTTGCCTTGGGTTTCTGGTAGAAGTGGCAACGTTGCACTTTTGAAAATAGTTTTAAAAGATAGATCATGTCCTATTATGTCTACACACCAAATTTGGAATAGTTGTCTTTTTAGTTCGCTTGTATTTTTATAGAACAACAATAATCTGGAATCACCCTATATACGTAACGCAAATACTCAAAACTATTGCTACGACTGATTAGATAATTAAAAGATCTCTCAAAAACTCCATTGCAACACCTCCCCTTTCCATTAAAGAAAATCATCAATGACGTCATCACGCTTACGTAGGTAACCTCAAAAATAAATTAATAACCTGAACAACCGCGCGTCTAAAAATAAAAATCGACGGGTATCAGGATTTTTCTTTGAAGTTGCCGATTTAAGAATTATTGAATTTATTCCATAATTTAGCCGCTCACGGTATACTAAATAAAGGACATAACTTTAACTTTGAAAACGGAAAAATTTTACATTTAGAATCAAATAAAACGAAAATAACTTTTATAGAAATGTGTCATATTTATCAAAATTCTTTGTGCTTAAACAAAAAAAGTGATATTGAGAATCTAAGTGTTATATACTCATATCCATTAAATATAAAAAAAGATAATTCATAAATTATATATTTTTTGATAGTATAAAAAATGTCCATTATTATAACCCACCTTAATGATTTAATAATAATAAAAAAAATCTAGCCATTGTATAATATAAAATTAATAAACAAAACAAAAATAATTTTTTTTAAAATAAGAAACTTTTTTGTATTTTAAGCTAATATTTTATTATTATTATTATTATTATTATTATATATAAAAAAATATATATAAAAAAAATGTAAAAAAAACGCAAAAATGTATAAACCGCATAGTAAGTAAGATCTGTATGTTACAATATTTTTTGTTCAACGTTTTCTAGTTGTAGCCTTTGAAAAAGCAAAGAATAAATTTGCGAAAATTCAGGCCATAATAAAGAACATTCATTAATCATCCAGCTGATCTAACAAACCAAAAAAAAGAAAATAAAAACTATATATATATATATATATATATATATATATATTATATACAGGGTGTTGACGGTCAGGTGCGAACATAGGGATTTAACACGGGATTTTAGTTTTATGCGATTTCCTGCGCCTCTATTCATTTTACGACAAAAACTGTACGGTGTAAGGTTGTTCAGAGTTAAATATTGCATAGAGAACTGTTTCTACACTTTTTATTAAATTATTGGTTTCTGCATAATTTTAAATGCAGAATCAAATGTTGGCTACAGAACTATTTCTTCATTTTTTATTAAATTGTAGGTTTCTTCACAATTTCAAATAATTTAAATTAATAGCAATAGCCATGACTTATTTTCGTGTTTCTCATAAATTTATAAACTTCAACCACCAACCTAACTTAAATTAAACAAACATGTTCACTAATATTGATAGAACATTTATTGTTCAGAGTTTAATAGTTAAATAAGAGCGAATGAATATAAAAAGAATTATTATAACAAAATAACCTAGAAAATAAATCACAAATTACAATAGATATTCGAATAAGCCACCGTTCTCAGCAAGACAGTACCCAAGTCTATTGTAAAATGAAGCTCTTTCATTAGCTAACTGTCTCTCAGTAATTAAATTACATTCTTGAATTATTGCTTCCCCTAATGAGTCTAAATTCCTGAGTCTTCTGGAATAAATTTTACTTTAGAGATATCCCCACAAAAAATCACGAAAAGTTAGGTCCGGAGATCTTGCAGGTCAATTAATTTATTTAAATCCTTATCTGGAGGAACTGTATCTTCCAAGGCAGGACCAACATTATTCTGTAGAAGTTCAAAATAGCTATCTGAAGTCAAATTTCTCACACTTTCAAACGGCCCTATTATTCTGTTGTTAAAAATTCCAGGCCAAATACTTGTTTTCATTCTATTTCTAAAACTTACCTTCATTGCCAAGTATTTTTCGTCCGACGCTTCCGATAAAAATTAGTTAAATTGATCTTTTGTAAATACTTTGGCCGGCTTTGGGATGTATCGTTCACTCTGCTTCTTTAGATATGCACGAAGCTTCAAGTATTTGCTTATATCTATGCCATGTCGAATGCTCAATAATGATTTTATCATCGAATATTGGAACCACATTGTCGAGCTTTTCATTTTCATTTTGTTGCTAATTCGGCAAAATAAGCTAACATTACGGTTTCAGAGTAACTTTTAATATTTTTCCATCGCACCATTTTATAAATTGCTGAAAACCGCGTTCATACTTAGAATAACACGGAGAATTTTCACAATTTTCAACTTGCTTAATGCATTATTTTCAACGAAACCTAGCAACGTCTACTGCTGTTTGCCAGAGCACGCTAAGTAAATCTAACTATTCCTCATTCTCACAACATAATTATTTTCCTTATTTCACATTTAAGTGTAAAAACGTCTGAAGAAAAATAGTATATTTTATGCGGAGAAAGTGATTTGTGGCTCATCTGTATTTGCCGGACTCACAACGTTCGTCCGTCAAACCTACAGATTCGCCACAAAAAGTGTCACTTTAGCTCCTTATAAAATAATATACTATTGTTTCTATTTTTTTTAATCATGGCTGTAGCTATTGAATACTAAATTTTAATGAAAAAAGTCTGAAAAGATTAATCTCCTTTTTTATTATCATATGTTAATCTTCTGTATTTTATTAAAGAGTAAAGTCTACATTCTATGATTTACAGAAATAAATTGGCAAAATTTAAATTAAACGTAAATTAAAGTGTCAAGTGCCAATTGTCTGATAAGTGTATCTAAAGTTAGCGACCACGATAACCAAATAAACATTTATTCAACGTTTTAAAAATTGTACGTATAAATTTACCTATTTCATGTAATTCGACGTTGAAAAATGTTCCCGTCTGGGAGTGGTTACAATTTCGGGCTTCCAGGGACTTCCGCATTTAATAGTCAGTTTTATCCCGTTAATACGAGAGCCGCATATAACTCCTACAATACCTAACAAATTCAATATGCTCAGCGAACTCAGTCGAACATACAAAATGCAAATAAATACATTTAATAAATACCAAGCCCTTTCGCAAGACGTAAGAAGCACTGACCGTCAAAAATCCAAAAATCCAGAAATACTACGGTACAACCAAATGTTCCTGGACCCCCGCCAATTTGCATATACGGACTGCAAGATTACAATATAATGATTAGCAATTTTGTTAAAATCCTAGAAAAGAAACAGTTTTTTGACAAAAGCAATGATCTATGATACAATTAAAATTAATGCTCACACTACTGAATTCTATAGAAAACTACTTGCACACCTTAAAGACGAAGAAATGATTCAGCATACCCATCAACTAAAAAAAGACATACACCATTCGATTCCGACTGACGAAATTAAAGCTGAGTTACACACACTCGTACGAAATATTATGAACGTACGGCATAGGGCAACAAAGGACCTCTTGCCACTGTTTACAATTGATCTTGAGCCAAATGACAACAATAAGAAGATATATGATCTCGAATACATAAGCAACCTTAAAATATCTGTTGAGCCCCAAGGAAAATAAAATATTATATCCCAATGCACTGGTTGCCAAGGTCAAGGACATACAAAGGCATACTGTAGTAAACCCTTTGTATGCGTCAAATCTGGAGGTAAACATAATACCGCCGTTTGCAAAAAAACAGTTGACACACCCATTAAATGTGCCCCCTGTTTTGGCAACCAGCCCGCCAATTACAAGGGATGTTCAGTATACAAAGACTTACAAAGAAGTCGAAGCTCTACATTTGAAGGCCCTCTAACTATGAACAACCAGCAGAAGCAAAGAAATCCAAACGTAAATGACTTCACTCCGCTCAGAACCCAAGCAAATTTCATAAATAATCTTGTGGGTGTCTTACCACATAATAATTCACGATCCTGCTCTCAAGTAACCGCCGAACACTCTCAATCAGAACGGCATGATTTTGAAGATGATTTCCACAGGTATTAATAAATTAACATCATGGGCTCACCAATCCATATTACTGTTTGGAATGGTATTACCAGTCACATTCCTGAAGTAATATTTCTACAAATTAATAAAATTGACATAATGCTAACATCAGAAACCCATGCTACTTCGAGAACAGTAATAAAAATACCAAACTACATCACATGCCTAACCAACCATCCAGATGAGACAGCTCACGAAGGTGCAGCGGTTATAACAAAACAATTAATAGTACACCACCAACTCCAATCTTATACAACTTCAAAAATTCAAGCTTCAAGTATACAAGTAGAAACTCGTGACTTCACACTCGTGGTAGCATCGGTTTATTGCCCTTCGCGGCATTTGATCTCCGTTGACGAATATCATAACTTTTTGCATTCCCTCGGCGACAAGTTCATTGCTGGAGGAGACTGGAATGCCAACAACGCTATATCGGGATCAAGGCTAATTAACCCTAAAGGAAGAAATCTTTTACTGGTAATTCGCAATCGTAACCTCAATTTCCTCATGTTGGCCTAGTGACTCAAATAAGTTACCTGACCTTTTCGATTTTGTACTATTAAGCCAAATACGTATCTGAAAGCAGAATCCAGCTTTGAATTATCCTCGACCATTGAGCAGTATCAGTAACTCTCAGCACAACAGTGATCATAATGGAAGCTCCTGCAAGATTATGCTCCAAACACACAGACTGGGACACATTTAGAATACTTGATCAAGAACTTATTCCTGCTGCCAAAATTAAATCTATGCTTGAATTAGAAAAAGCCACACAGTACTTCACTGCCTTAACACAGACTGCTGCGTGGCAATCAACACCTGCTAAACCCAGAAATATTCCAGAAATCAACAACATTCCTCGTCATCTAAACAATGACAACGAACTAGGGTCAGAACAGAGAAAACCAGCTACAACAGACTTACGCACCAATTACATAAGGCTTTAGAAGATGCACGCAAGAAACTTGTAAACATTATATTACTCAGCTTTCCCCAAATGATCACTCTATATAGAAAGCCACCAAAAAATTCAAACAGCCCATTATAGCAATCTCTCCAATTAAAAAAAATCGCATCTGGGCTAAACCAGACCAGGAGAAAGCTAATAGATTTTCTGCACATTTAGCTAACGTTTTTGTTACACCTCCAGATCCAGTAAATGTGACGCTACACAAATTGAAGGGTTCATTGATGCACCTTGCCAATTGTGTCCCCCACTTAAAACCTTTTTACCGACCGAAGTTCTCAAACAAATTCAGACTATAAAAACTCGTAAAGCCCCTGGATACGACTCAATAGTAGGAGAAATTCTATAAAACATGTCTAGAAAAGGTCTAGTCTTCCTTACTACCATCTACAACAGCATCCTGAGATTGTGTTACTTTCCCATCCAATGGAAGTGCTCAAGTAATCTATCCTATAGACCCAGAAGGCTTCTACGTTTAATGTCAAAAATTTTTGGAAAACTTCTCCGAAGATTTAAATATACCCTAGACCTAGATTCACTAATTCCACAACACCAATTTGGATTTCGAGAACATTACTCCACAGTGCACCAAGGTCATAGAATTGTTAACGTTATGATGGAGACCGTAGAAAGCAAGAAAGTCCGTGTAGCTATATTTTTGAACATCAAATAGGTTTTCGACAAAGTCTGGCATAACGGTTTGCTCTACAAACTGAAGATACTCTTCTCGAGTCAGTTATACCTTGTACCCAAATGCTACCTCAGTGAAAGGACGTTCCAAGTAAAAATTAATGATGCAGTATCTAACACTACAATATAACCGTAGGTGTTCCACAGGGAAGCGTTTTGGGACCACTTCTCTACCTACTTTATACCTCTGACATACCTGCCACCCAGTACACCGGCTTTGTTATCCATAAGCGACTCAGCAGGAACAGCAGCAACAAATTTACAGAGCCATCTCAATTCGTTAGCAGATTGGTTTAAACGTTGGAGGATTACAATAAATAGAAATGCAAATGCCTAAGCGTGAAATAGTTAGCATATTCGAAAATCAAATATTTCCCGCACAACTATTTATCGCACAATAGGGGATACTGAACAAGGTATACCATGCATAAATCTCCCAAAAAGTGGAAGACCCAGTGTAACGGTATAAACGGGTGGTAGAACGGGATTACAGATAAATTGGCCCCTTTTTGCCTCGACTAGTCAGCGTGTGGGTCGTGGATTGATGTTAATAATTTTGCACATCCAGAATAATAAATCGTACGTCAGTCAAAATAGGGAATGAAGTCAAAATCGTTTCGGTTAAGGGCGCCAGGATATTTGATAGACAAAAATAAGGGTTGTCGTGCCAAAATTACGAGTACATAGCGTGTCTAAACATCCAAAAAACATGCGCTTACCTATTCGTAATCAATTCCAGGTGTGCTGGACAGCAATTCAGCAAACCACCTAAAATCGGGCTTAAAAAACACTACACGCTTGTCAAATAAAAGCGTGATCAACACTCAATAACGTTACGTTAATACACCTCCGTGTAAATAATTTGACGTTAAGTAATAATCAAAACAAAACACAAAAAATTCAAATAAAACACTAAATATTAAGAACGCTATTACTCAAAAAAAATAGAAACAAAAGTTACGTTATTACTCAATAAAATCAAAAAACTAACTTCGTTACGTTAAAACTAAATTACCGGTAACTTGCAATAAAGACTTTTATGTAACACAAAAGGGTTTCCATAGAAGTAAAACACATTATAAAACAAAACAAAGCTATAATAAAATAAAATAAGGATAAATATAAACATACGATAAATGCGTATGGACAAAAAACTACAAAGGCTTATTGGGCGACAGGATGTCTGATCAGAATCTGCTTACGCCGTACTAAATCGTTTAACCTAAATATAAATAAACCGTGGATAATATACCCACACTACAATAGGGTCAATTGCCCTTTACTAATAAAATCAAAATAAATAACAAAGTGTGAAGGCGGAGCGTCAAAACTATAATTAATTACGCTAAATAAATTTAAAACAACTTACTTTAATAACAAAAAAAATTACGACACCGCTTTCAAACCTTCATTGACACAAAGAAAATAATTCGAAACACACACAAATAATAAATCTTGAAATATTCAATAAAAAACAATATTATTTTACCTTAAAGGTCTAGAATTACACCATCCTGTGTTACAATATATGGAAGATAACCAGGTGGTCGGTTATGCTGACGGAAATGAACTCCCTGCTCTGGCAAAATGATGAATGAAATGTTGACTATTGTCTACGATACACAAACGATCCCTTGCTTGAATCGCGTTAAAATGTTACTGCATAAATGAAAACTTCTTTTAAAATACTAATAATTTGAGCGTTCAAATTGCTTGATAACTTAAATCTTTTAACTGGTTTTATTTTCCACTGATAATCCAAAATGTTAATAACTTGATTTAAATAACGTTAAATTTTAATATATTGCGAAAGTTTCTTTATCTTTAAATACGCTTTGTACGGTAAATAAGAGGCACTTGGAAGAACGATGATGTTAATATCCGCAGAAGCGATATAAACCAAAAGAGGTCATAGAAGCACTATACAACACGACGATGTCCTCTAGGTAACTTACGTAAAACCGAAATCGGCACTAGGTATAATCCTTTGGTGAATGAACAATTTTAATAAATCCCCAATACAGGTAATCTTCAGTAGTTAAACTACCCTTACTACACAACAAAAGTACGTTCGTTAAACACCACAAGGTCCAAAGTATCAACGTTCTAAACTACCCCTTAAAGCGTAACACAAGCGGCAACGTACAACTACTTGAAAGCGTGAACTGTCTTAGAATGCCCCAAAGTATTCACAAAAATCCATCTTTGAATTTGCATCCCACTACTCATAAAAAAATCTTATCTAATATAATTCAACCAATTAAAAAAACGGAAGGAGAAACCAAAGTACCCCCAATACTATAAATTCGTTTCCGTCCGTAAGGACTCGGTAAATTTTGAAAAACTAACCGTCAGCAAGATCAACGAATACAGCCTCTGTATGTTTACCTTAAAGTACGAACAATAAGGCCCACATGCAATCTCTATGAATCAAAACCAAAATACCTAATAATAAACTGGACAACTATACGTAAGCGTCTGTATGGCGCGACCATGACATCATACAGATAAACCTATACTATTCATTTAAATTACTTCATTTTCTATTATATTTTTCGGAAATCAAACGAAATAAACCTTAATTAAACTTATATACAACTATTTACAAATAAACGTTAACCAAACTTCTATAAACGAGAATAATAAGGAAAAACAACCTAAATTTCGGAATAATAATTTCACAAACAAAGAATCTAAAGCTCACCACATACGTTAAAGCAAATTTACTATAAAACTTAATTTGACAACAAAAAAAAATTATATACGGAATCTTAACTAAGTACATAGAACTACAAACAAAATTACCCACTACGTATACAGGGTGTTCAAAATACCCTGACACTCCCCTTACAAAAATATTTTCCTTCGGAAAATATATACGAAAAACAACTCTACTCTACAGGCAACCTACGCCAGGAACAAAAACAAAACTAACACTAACTGCAAACGTTAACTCCCACAAACTAAATGTACGAAGAAGTACGGAAAATGCGGTGGTGCTGGTCAGGAAAGACCCCTCGCAACACCCTCAAAAGCTAGTGATGTGCTACCGCTCGCACACACCACTAGTTGGGACTATAGGGCCCAAAACCTAAAACAAAGCTATACAAAACTTTAAACTGTTGGGGTCCGTGAAGCGAACCACCAACAGAGGCGCAAATGAAAATCCGGTAAAAAAAAATAAAACTACATTACACAAAACGGACGACGAAACCAACCATGACCTTTGACAGGCAGAGGGTGGGGAACCGGTACTCGGCATAACTGTATATATAAACATCGAAACTAAAGCTCGACAACTCCACAAACTCAACAAACTCCACAAAACTCCACAAAACTCCACAAAACTCCACAAAACTCCACAAAACTCCACAAAACTCCACAAAACTCCATAAACTCCACAAACTCAACGCGTCCCTCGAGGCGGCAAGAGGGTGGTTCCAACTCCCTCCCCCGAACTCGAGTTCTGCCTCCTTGGCACTACAAAACAAAACTTCCACAGTCACGTTCGGTAAAATAAGTCAAAGTCGAGAAGACAAAAAAATTGGATCAAATCCACGATAAACGACAAACCCAAAAATGATCCGCTAAGGATCCGAAAAGGCACAACAAGGTGCAACAACGGTACACGCGTTTGGCTGGTGCACTGAAACTCCGCGTCGAGAGCATACGGAAGAGGCCAGGCCACGGTTCACGAGATCCCCGCTTTCCGTTATTCCACAACCGTATACGCAAGACCCAAAATCGCAACACCTCCAACCAAACTCGCTACGCCTACTTGATTAGTCGCCTCTTACGACAAGCAGTGGCATCTGCTGTAGGAAAATTCTTACTCCGTCCCTACACAGAGAAACGTCCAAGAGGACTTAATCGACATTAGGATTTGGCTTAAGATCTTTAGCATTCCACGCTCCCTTCGAAACTCCTGAAGCATCAGACAGTTCGTAAGTCTGATACGAAACCTTTCTCTTAATATAAAATGGACCGATAAATTTAGGCGCTAACTTAGCTGCAAAATAACGAGACGCGTCCGATAAAACATAATTTTTCCGCCATACGGTATCTCCTACTTCAAAATTCGCTAAACGTCTACGTAAATCATAATTTTGTTTACTCTTAATATACGCGGCATTAAGTCTTTTCTTAATATCGTTATAAACAACGCGAAAAATTTCACTTCTTTCTAACAACGGTGTTCTGTCGGCAAAATTTACATTATCTAGATCGGTACTGTTCGTCGGTATACCCTGCTGTGATCCGTCTATGATCATTTCTCTCCCAAAGTTCGCGAAATAAGGCGTAAGGCCGGTAACTTCATGAGTTGCTGTGCGAATGGCACAGGCAACTTGCGCTAAATACTTATCCCAATTACGTTGATTATCTTCGATATACGACGCTAACATCGTCTTCATAACTCTATTAACACGTTCTGATGGATTCGCCTGAGGATGGTAATTTGCGTTAAATATAATTTTGGCGTTATAAGACGTAACCATTTTCTGAAATTCTTTACTCCTAAATTGTGATCCATTGTCACACAAAACGTACAACGGTACTCCAAACATAAGAAAAACATTCTCTTCGATATTCTTAACTACACTTGCAGCGGTAGCGGCACGTAACGGAAAGAAAAGTACAAATTTCGAAAAATAATCGGCAACTACTAAAACATATGAATAACCTCGAGATGATCTCGGTAACGGTCCTACAATATCCGTGGCAATCATTTGCCAGGGCTTGTCGATAACGGGATGTTTTGCCATGAGGCCGGCCGGTTTCTTCTGTTCCGGTTTATGTCTAATACAAGTCTCACAATGTCGAACATAACGTACTACATCTGCCTTTAATTTTGGCCAATAATACTGTCGTGAAATTCTTTCATAAGTCTTAAAAATTCCTGCATGTCCTGCTCTAGGGTCATCATGACACTGCGATAATATCTGGGAACGTTCTCCTTCGGCACCACAACTCTCCACTGTTCCTCATCGTTTCTCAACTTCGGATAACTACACTTAGCATGCTTCAATAACTTTCCATTTTCTATCCGCCACTGCGGGTACGCGATAGGTCTTGCCTTAACATTCTTCTTCATCCGTGTCAACCACTTATCGTCATCTTTTACATCTTCTACTTCCTTTCCCTCGTCTTCTACTATAGTCTCGTCTGGTAAGTCAATATCGGGTTTATTTGTCACTTCAAGTGCGTCAATAACTGGTACGGAACGCGATAATGTATCCGGTACAACATGATCCTTTCCTTTACGATGAATGATCTCGAAACTATACTGCTGAAGGCGTATAGCCCAACGCGCTAATCGACCGGTAGGTTCCTTTAAATTATGTAACCAAACTAACGATGCGTGATCGGTAATAACCGTAAATTCTGCTCCTCAAATATGGACGTAATTTCTCTACTGACCAAAGTACTGCTAAACACTCTTTTCGGTAGTCGAAAACTTTCTTTCATTTTCGTCAATGATCTGCTGTTATAACAAATGACTCTTTCTTCACCATCAATGGTCTGCGTTAGTACTGATCCAATGCCATAATCCGAAGCGTCAGTTTGCACAGTAAATGGTAGCGAAAAATCTGGACACGATAAAATAGGTGCGGAAACTAAACAATCCTTAATAATTCCAAAAGCTTTCTCACAATCTTCATCCCAAACAAATTTTGCAAATTTCTTTAATAATTTCGTTAAAGGCGCTATAATCGTAGAAAAATTTTGAATAAAACGACGGTACCAACTAGCTATTCCGATAACTCGCTTTACTTCCGTAGCACTCTTAGGTGTCGGTATCTTTAAAATGGCGCTAACTTTATCCGGATCTACCGATAACCCATCCGCGTTAATTACGTAACCTAAATATCGTAACTCCGATTGACAAAAGGTACATTTGTCCCTGCCTAACGTTAATCCTGCCTCGGTAAATCGACGAAAAACTTCTTGTAGAACTTCTAGGTGTTTCTCATATGTAGGTGTACAAATAATCGTATCATCAAGATAAACGAAAACATAAGGTTCTAACTCTGGTCCCAAAACTCGGTCAATAAATCGTTGCCAACTGGCTGGTGCGTTAGCCAAACCGAACGGTAGTCGTTTAAACTGAAATAATCCCTGTTGGGTACAGTAAAAGCGGTATATTGCTTAGAGTCTTCAGCCATTGGTATCTGCCAATATGCTGACTTAATGTCCAACGACGATATGTATTTTGCGTCACGTAAACGGTCTAAAATTGCTGAAACGTACGGTAACGGATATGCATCTCGCTCGGTAACTTTATTTACTTTTCGAAAATCCACGCAAAACCTATAACTCCCATCCTTCTTCTTTACTAGTAGTATCGGACTTGACCAAGCGCTATTAGATTTCTCAATCACATCCATCTTCAACATTTTTTCCAACTCGAGATCTATTTGTTGCTGAATAAACGGTGACACACGATAATATCGTTGCTTAATTGGTTCGCTATTGGTCTTAATATGGTGTTGAACTAAAGAAGTACATCCAATTTCTTTACCTTCGATAGACGTGAAATAATCGGTGACTAACTTGTCTAATCTCTGCAATTGATCGCTACTCAAATCTAATCGGGACTGTATTCCAGGCTCTCCATTCTCCAAAGCTTCAATTGTTTCTAAATTTTCAAATCTCCACTCGCCTTTACGTAAATCCGGTATGATGTTGGTCTGTTTCCAAAAATCTACTCCCAAAATAAGATGGTGCGGTATATCCGGTACGACAAGAACACTGATAATGACAACCTTTCCTTTAATTTCGATTGGTACAGTCGCGGTACCTATACTCTTAACCGACTGACCGTTTGCTACAACACACGTTGACGTAAATTGTTTATCTAACTTAACTCCTAAATGACTTAATTTCTTCCAACCTTTTTCTCCTAATATGGTCTTCGTTGACCCACTATCCAATAAACCTAATAACTCTTGTCCGTAAATTTTAACATTCACAAATGGTCTTTCATCTGAATCTTTAGAATCAAAAACATAATCCAAAACAACTTTTGTCTTTAAAAATTTCGCGTCATCCTTAGCTCTTAATGAATTATAATACACTGCCGACTTAACAAAAATTCTAGAAGACAATACGCGGCTCTTTATTGTCTCCGTAATCCGTTTCCCGAATTCGAACACTTAGGACAATTCTTAACCGTAAAATCCTTCTTTCCACAACGATAACAATAACGATTCTTAATGGTATCCTTACAACTCGACGCTAGATGTCCGGTCTTCTGACAATTCCAACATGATCTTCCCTCAACTCTACGCGGCGTTATCTTTCCTTCCTGGATCGGTACTTCCTTATTCTTGATCGTGACAACCGGTGGGGTTTCTCCCACGTACGCTAAATCTACTTCTAGATCGGAGCATTTCCGACTAGGCGGTACATAACTATTCATCGCCTGAACCCTTTCTTCGATAAGTCTTCCATATTTAATTAATTCGTTAATCGAGTTAACCTCCGTTAAACCTAATTGTGCCTGATAAGAAGGCGCGATATTTTTCCGCAAAATCCGTAATTGCTTATCCTCCGACAAAGTTTCGTTCAAACGCGAAAATAAAGTCCGCATAACCGCGATATAAATTCCTATAGTCTCGTCCGTACCCTGAGTACGACGCTTAATCTCATCTAATAATCTATCGTCATAATCTATTGGCTGGAATTGAATTTTCAACAATTCCACCAATTCACCCAAGTCCTAACTTCCTTCTAACGGAACGAACGTAAATCAAAGCGTTACCCGTAAATAAATCTAAACATTCCGAAAATAATTGTGCGTCATCAACTCTACGTGAAATCTGTAATTCTGAAATCCGTTCCAAAAAAGCACTTAGCGATAAAGATTTAGTATCTCCCGAAAATGATAAATTCCACTTGCAAACCGGTGTACTTTTTACAACTACATTTCTAACAGGTGATGTACTTAAATTTAAATTACTAATCGGTACTGAAATATCTGTATTTGAATTTTGATCGTCATTATTCGAAACATTGCTTACTACTTCCAAAGGTGAACTTTTGAAACTACGTTTATCCAAAATTTCGTACGTAGACTGAGCTACCGCAATTTCAACAAACAAACTTTCTTTAATCTTAACATCGATATCGGTTTTCGGAATTGAATTATTAACTCTACCTAACAAAGCTTGGTTTCTATGGTCGTTAAAATTTTTGTGGACGGATTAATTTTGATCTCCTCTAATAATTTTCCTAATTCCAATTTCGTTTCCTCAATAGCACTCTTATCTGTTTCAAAATCGAAAGGATAATCGGGACGTGATGAAATTTTACCGCTACTTTCCTCACTCAAAATATTCCGTAACAATGCTCGTAACGCAGTTACCCTAACGATAGATCACCTCCTCTAACCGCTATCTCATATCTTACCTCACTAGGTGTAAGCCTATCTACATTAATTTTATAACCCATATTTAATCTTTCGATACGTATATAAAAAACTTAATTCAACAATAAAATAATCCTGAAGCGAAAATACTGAAATACTATCCTAAGATGTCACCAAAATAAAAATCTACGAGAAAAACCACCCTAAAATGTCCCACGTTGAAGCGCCAACTTTACCTGTAACGGTATAAACGGGTGGTAGAACGGGATTACAGATAAATTGGCCTTTTGCCTCGACTAGTCAGCGTGTGGGTCGTGGATTGATGTTAATAATTTTGCACATCCAGAATAATAAATCGTACGTCAGTCAAAATAGGGATGAAGTCAAAATCGTTTCGGTTAAGGGCGCCAGGATATTTGATAGACAAAATAAGGGTTGTCGTGCCAAAATTACGAGTACATAGCGTGTCTAAACATCCAAAAACATGCGCTTACCTATTCGTAATCAATTCCAGGTGTGCTGGACAGCAATTCAGCAAACCACCTAAAATCGGGCTTAAAAAAAAACACTACACGCTTGTCAAATAAAAGCGTGATCAACACTCAATAACGTTACGTTAATACACCTCCGTGTAAATAATTTGACGTTAAGTAATAATCAAAACAAAACACAAAAAAAATTCAAATAAAACACTAAATATTAAGAACGCTATTACTCAAAAAAAAATAGAAACAAAAGTTACGTTATTACTCAATAAAATCAAAAAAAACTAACTTCGTTACGTTAAAACTAAATTACCGGTAACTTGCAATAAAGACTTTTATGTAACACAAAAGGGTTTCCATAGAAGTAAAACACATTCATAAAACAAAACAAAGCTATAATAAAATAAAATAAGGATAAATATAAACATACGATAAAGTGTATGGACAAAAAAACTACAAAGGCTTATTGGGCGACAGGATGTCTGATCAGAATCTGCTTACGCCGTACTAAATCGTTTAACCTAAATATAAATAAACCGTGGATAATATACCCACACTACAATAGGGTCAATTGCCCTTTACTAATAAAATCAAAATAAATAACAAAGGGTGAAGGCGGAGCGTCAAAACTATTAATTAATTACGCTAAATAAATTTAAAACAACTTACTTTAATAACAAAAAAAAATTACGACACCGCTTTCAGACCTTCATTGACACAAAGAAAATAATTCGAAACACACACAAAATAATAAATCTTGAAATATTCAATAAAAAAACAATATTATTTTACCTTAAAGGTCTAGAATTACACCACTCCTGTGTTACAATATATGTGGAAGATAACCAGGTGGTCGGTTATGGCTGACGGAAATGAACTCTCCCTGCTCTGGTAAATGATGAATGAAATTGTTGACTATTGTACTATGATACACAAACGATCCCTTGCTTGAATCGCGTTAAATGTTATTGCATAAATGAAAACTTCTTTTAAAATACTAATAATTTGAGCGTTCAAACTTGCTTGATAACTTAAATCTTTTAACTGGTTTTATTTTCACTGATAATCCAAAATGTGTATAACTTGATTTAAATAACGTTAAATTTTAATATATTGCGAAAGTTTCTTTATCTTTAAATACGCTTTGTACGGTAAATAAGAGGCACTTGGAAGAACGATGATGTTAATATCCGCAGAAGCGATATAAACCAAAAGAGGTCATAGAAGCACTAAACAACACGACGATGTCCTCTAGGTAACTTGACGTAAAACCGAAATCGGCACTAAGTATAATCCTTTGGTGAATGAACAATTTTAATATAATCCCCAATACAGGTAATCTTCAGTAGTTAAACTACCCTTACTACACAACAAAAGTACGTTCGTTAAACACCACAAGGTCCCAAAATTTCAACGTTCTAAACTACCCCTTAAAGCGTAACACAAGCGGCAACGTACAACTACTTGAAAGCGTGAACTGTCTTAGAATGCCCCAAAGTATTCACAAAAATCCATCTTTGAATTTGCATCCCACTACTCATAAAAAAATCTTATCTAATATAATTCAACCAATTAAAAAACGGAAGGAGAAACCAAAGTACCCCCAATACTATAAATTCGTTTCCGTCCGTAAGGACTCGGTAAATTTTGAAAAACTAACCGTCAGCAAGATCAACGAATACAGCCTCTGTATGTTTACCTTAAAGTACGAACAATAAGGCCCACATGCAATCTCTATGAATCAAAACCAAAATACCTAATAATAAACTGGACAACTATACGTAAGCGTCTGTATGGCGCGACCATGACATCATACAGATAAACCTATACTATTCATTTAAATTACTTCATTTTCTATTATATTTTTCGGAAATCAAACGAAATAAACCTTAATTAAACTTATATACAACTATTTACAAATAAACGTTAACCAAACTTCTATAAACGAGAATAATAAGGAAAAACAACCTAAATTTCGGAATAATAATTTCACAAACAAAGAATCTAAAGCTCACCACATACGTTAAAGCAAATTTACTATAAAACTTAATTTGACAACAAACAAAAATTTATATACGGAATCTTAACTAAGTACATAGAACTACAAACAAAATTACCCACTACGTATACAGGGTGTTCAAAATACCCTGACACCAGATCTTTTACCCAAGCTAGGGGAGACAGGTTAGCAAGAAGGGCAACAAATACAGATGGAATGTCGGTAAGGAAACTATCAAGGTAGTACAGAACTTCTAGGATACAATTAAAAATTATCATATTATAATTATAATAAATTCTAAGGATACCGTTTGGAGGGAACCGGTTAGGAATGGTCAAGAATATCGAAAAAGAAGAAAATATCAAAAATATACGCCAAACCAGTTGGCACGAACACCACGATGTAATCGGGCATTAACAAGGATACATTTTGCCAACAACAAAGTCATTGTTATTGATGATGAAAAATATTTCATCCTAAGTAACTAAGAAATTAAGGGTAACGATGGCTTCTGTACTAATAACATAGAAAACAACCCAGAGAATGTTAAATATAAAGAAAAGGAAAAATTTTCTGATAAAATTTTAGTCTGGGACGCCATTTCTATAAGAGATATCCAGGCCTTATGTGGGGCGTATAAGAGGCGAAGCACTAGGTAGCCAGCGCTGTATTCAGAATTGTCTGGTGAAACTGAATGGTTTCATTATCGAACAGCATGGTGAGGAGGATATAATGTTTTGGCCAAACAGAATCATGCCATTACGCCAGGGAAACTCAAACTGGCTCAACGCTCATAATATACAATTCGTACTACGAAACGACAATCTCCCTAATTTGTCTCAGGCCCGTCCAATAGAAGAATTTTGGGCACTTTTCAGTAGAAAAGTGTATGATAGAGCATGGCAAGCCGAAAATGAAGAACTGTTACAGCGGAGGATTTACAGAAAAATTCGATAGATGGATATTACAGCCGCCCAAGACCTTATGCGAGATCTTTGTAGAAAATAGCACCTTGTTGAAAATCACGGACCACTTTATTTCATTTAAGCTCCCAATTTTGTTAATTATAAGTCTATTAATTACCTTTTTGCACTTCCGAGACTAAAGTAGATACTTTAGTCTCTGTCTACAGGGACTAAAGTGGGTCATTTATTCCCTAGGGATTAAAGATGGACTGAGCCCCATACAGATGTCAAACTTCAAATATTTTTTATAATTTTTTTACGAAACATTTACATTAATATTATTACAATTAATAAATATCGGACGTTTGATTTCCGAAACGATACTGGTGGATGTAAGGTTGAAGGCATTTCCAAATGAATCAGTACTGTGGGCCGTTCAGATTGGCACGAGGGTCCTGGGAGTGAGGTAGCTGGTGTTTTTTGATCACCTCCACCTCCAAAAATGTTTTCGGCGATAAGGTTCTTATTATTCAGGGAGTTTTCCACATACCCTTCTGCAACAGTTGCAGACTACCATCCCCCATGTCTTTTTAAAACGTCGCACCTGAATCAGCTAGTAGAGATGCAGAGGTTCGCCGCCAACAAGATCCTGTATATGACAGCGTATCTGGTCGGTTCAAGAATGTTGCAACTTTCTGGGGCAATTTTCCAAATATATTCTTTCCTACAGGTTGCAGTGTACACTGCTTGTTAACGTAACGAACAAAAAATCTTGAATGGGGAGTTTCGGCTTTTCTCAATGACATATATTTCTTGTAGATTTTTGTATAACTAAAGATAGTTTTATCTGAATCTTTTACAACGAAGTTCCCCTCTGTTCCATTTTTGGTAGCTCTAATATTAACAAGAAGTCTGTTGCCCAAATCAGTCACATCACTCATTGACAATTCGACTAATTCAAGTCCTCTACAAGCCCCTGCCACACCAAATATGAGTGCTACCTACAAAAAAATCATTTTTAAAAGTAGGTACAATGATTTTTGGACATACTCACTTTTGTCATTAAAAATGTGTCATCTGAAGCTTCCTTTAGAAACGTATCAATCTGTTCTATAGTTAGTACCTTTGACTTCTTCGCTTTGTAATCAAAATGTTACCTTTTCAGAAGCGTCGTCAATTTGTGGAATTTACTTATATCAACATTATGTTTAACGTTAAGCATAATTTTTAACATTGAATACTGGGCCCACAATGTAGAAGCAACAAATTTGTTTACCTTTTCATTAAAAAATACCAGCAAAACATCTGCGTTAAAATTTGTAATTTTGATTTGTAAATTTGATTTATTACTCTCCAAAATGATTTCGGAGTATTTCCACTATTTCCCAGAAAGGTACTATAATGTTTACTTTTCACTTCCTTTAACTTTTGTCTGTACAACCTTCTTCTACCTTTTAGAATTGAAGGGATGAGTGGATAACGGTGTTATGTCACATTTGTTTAAAAATTGATATTTTCGCGTGAAACCATTTATTTTATCATTCCATATGTGTTTCGGAAATTAAAAACTACCATAAATATGTTATATAATTTTTTCTCAAGCACTTGACTACGCTCAGATTCGAACTTGGTACCTATCTTTCACTTATTAGTCTGCCACCTTTACCGCTGAGCCACTGAGTAATCCAACGTATATTTTTTAGAACTTAAGCTCTTCGCAAATTATTGGAATCCGTATGGGTTTCATTTCCACACTAGCTTGACTTATTGGATTTTTTGCTAGTGCGATGTATGTGGCTTCTTTGAGTTTCCGACGAGTTGTGTTCTCGTCCTTTGCCACTATCTGTATGTTATCCAATTGAATGCGGTGGTCTTCGTTCCAGACACTTATAATACAACATTGTGTCATTTAGTATTTTCGACTAATTTTTAAAATAACAAATATGTTTAAATCAACTAATAAGAGGTCAAGTGGTGCTTAGAATGGTGAGAGATAAAGAAAATCACAACAAATCTATACGTAAGTTTGCATAACTAAATTATTATGTAAGAGATATAAATTTGTAAATTAAGTTTTTTATAAATACCTATAGTTTATTTTGAAATGTCCTTTATTACAAATATAATTAAAAATAAGTAAAATTTATTTCTAAATTCTTATTATAAAACAAGTGTTTAAACGGAAACATTTAAGATACGTTAGTTGTGATTGCATTCATGCTAAATCTGGAATTATACAATCGCTAGTATTAGGGATACAATGACTTTAAATTTTTAAATGTTGAAATATTTGTTTACAGACAAAAGTATCTTGAATACGATCAACATAAGTAACATTTCAATGTTGAACCTGGAAACCACATTGCAAAACGTGTTCAGAAAACGTATCATCAGATACGCCAGATAAGGAAAAGTACCTGGAAAATGATGCAATCGAAGACGAGGATGGGAGTATTAAAGATTTTTCTGTGGGATCTAATAGTGAATATGTTCCCAGTGAACCTAAATCAAATGACAGTAGCAGTATTACTTCGAGTGCAGATATCCTTTCAAGTCCAAAAGCTGATGACCCAATAGATGATACCAATAAGGAATCTTATAGAGCAACAAAATTTAATTTTGAGAAAGGAAATAAAGTAAAAAAGAAGATATTTCATAATCCATAAAAAAACGTGTAAGAAGAGGAAAAGCAATCCAATACAGTGGAAGAGGAATAAAGCTGTAATTTCCAGGGAAAAGAGAGAATCTTACGAGCCCCAATCAGGAAAATTAGTGCTCGCAAAGCAACCTACATTTTCTATGCTTTGTCATGAAAGATGCTATTTGAAACGTGCTCCAAATTCGATTCTAGTGCAAGAAAGGCCAATTTTGATAAATATTATGGTATGAATGACAATGTTAAAAATGCATTATTGTTTTTAAGAGCATCACAATCAAAGATGTAGCTCGTCACCGAGTGAATGTGAAAAAACATAAACAATTTTTGTTTACCTACTTTATTACATATAGTAATAGCTATTTGTATTGTTAGGGAGGAAAGTGGTAGTTTTCCTCCCAACTGCAGAAGGGAGGAAAATACACTTTACTTCAGTGTAATACATATGATTTTTTCCAACACCTTCATGAAAACTGTAAATAATAAATAAAAATGTACACTTTACTACAGTGCAATACATATCATTTTTTCCAACACCTTCATGAAAACTGTAAATAATAAATTAAAATGTACACTTTACTCCAGTGCAATACATATGATTTTTTCCAATACCTTCATGAAAACAAATAACAAATTAAAATGTACACTTTACTCCAGTGCAATACATATCATTTTTTCCAACACCTTCATGAAAATTGTAAATAATAAATTAAAATGTAAATTTGGAAATTTAGCGTCGAATCTAGTAGTTATCATCGTACCAAACATTCGAAAATTTATAAATTTTTGATTGCTTCACAATTTTGTCTTGAAAAAACGTTGCGTTCTCGAGAAAATGGCAGAGATTGAAGAAAATGATGAAAATTCAATTTCTGAAGACATCACGGAAGAGGCGAAAATATTAAATTTAAATTTATTACCAGAAAAATCACAACTGCGGTATGAAAGAACAGTTAAGAGGATAAGTGAAGAGGTAATTTTAGCCTATTTTCGACAACTGTCAAAAAATTTACGCTCTTCAACACTATGGTCAAAATGGTCCATGCTTCGATCAACTGTTTTAATAAAAGAAGATTTGGATATAAAATTTCCTAAATTAGTGGCAGTTTTTAAAAAAAAGGGAACTGGATGCAAGCCGATGAAAGCTGCTGCTTTTACCAGAGAGGAAATTAATAATTTTAACGTCGAAGCACCGGATGAACAGTATTTAATGTCTAAGGTATTTCTCTATTTAGTATTAATATTTTTCGCTATTAATTCGTAGTTATCGTTTAGGTTGCCTTAATTATTACTATCTGTGGTGCTTGCCGGTGTGATAAATTGTGCCAAATGGCTGTTAAAGATGTTGAAGATAAGGGAGATATTATAGTAATAACCCTTCCAGATGCAAAAACCAAAATACAAAGAGTATTTATAATCACAAATAGTACTATTAAAGGCATTAACGTTCTTGAATTGATTAGAAGATATTCCTCTCTGAGACCGACTAAAACGGATCATTCACGTTTCTTTATTTATTATGGTAAATCAAAATGTTCAGTGCAAGTGGAGGGAAAGAACACCATGTCAAAACTACCCCACAAAATTGCTAAATACTTGAAGTTACCCAATCCGGAACTTTATACAGGACACAGTTTAAGAAGGACTTCTGCATCACTATTAGTTGAAGCCCGTGGAGACATACTCACAGTGAAAAAACTTGGGGGCTGACGATCGACAACGGTTGCAGAAGGTTATTTAGACTAAGCTATTTCAAAGAAACGCCAAGTTGCTAATCAAATTATTAATGGATCAATTTCTTCATCAACTATTATATCACATATTTCTTCAGAAACTTCTTCAGCGACACATGTCTCTTCCAACATTTCCTTCGGTTACAATACGAAGAATAATTAGTTTTAATAATCTTACAAATTGCACATTTAATTTTTTCATTGAAAAATCTTAATTTAGTCTATTTAAAATGTTAAATAAAGTTAATGTAAATTCAACACAATAAAAAATTAAATTTTTTTAGTGGGAGCCAAAATATTTTGCCTCCCTAGGGAGGAAAAGTGACACTTTCGTCACGGAAATTAGGGAAGAAAATTGAATTTTCGATAAAGGTGTTGGAAAAACAAGTTTTTCGGGTTTGTAAGAAAGCAATATGTTCACTTTATTAGATCAGTCACAAAATAAATTAAAAGTTAGTTAATCCGCCCAACACCCAACACAAGAAGTGCACGTACAATAATATATTTGGTCATCCTAAGAGTGACTTGGGATTCTGGACAATGTTCTAAAGAACATACAGAACATTACAAAACAGCATTCGAATGTCAAAAAAAGGATAGAGAGAGTGCTAGAACAACTGACGGAATCTTATGTCCATGGATTTGCAGCAAACTATGACTTTATCGTGCCTCACAACTTCTAAATGTTTTTATATGAGGCAGTTGTGATTCTATAACCTTGGAGTACACACGATAATGACGGCTGGCCATAAATCATATTTCTTCACGTGTACAGAGGATAAGTCAAGTAGAGGAACTTCCGAAATAGTGAGTTGTTTGAATTCGTTTGTGAATTTACTAAGAAGTGATTGCCACTAAAAACATTAAGCAACTTATTATTTCGTCAGACTCATGTTCTCGCCAAAACAAAAATTTTAGTATGATCTCGTTTTATCAATATATGATAGCAATGGGCTGGTTTAAAGTAATTGATCATAAATTCCCCGAAGTAGGCCATTCATATTTAGTTTTGAGAAATTATGAAAAAGTACAAGTACTAGATATGTACAAAGATATGATTAAACGCGCAAGTGGTCAAGATTGCTTAGTTACAAACATGTCTAACCGTTTTAAAAAAGTTGATGAAATACTGATGAATTTCAATTAGTGAACACGAAAAAAACATCGTACCTCAAGGGTCCCACTTATGTATCTTATGTTCATTAATGATATTTCTGGCTCAATATTATGTCATCATCTTCTTGTTCCAAATTACATTAAAACTTGTAAAAAAATTACAAATCTACTCTATTGTCTTGAGTTGCAAAAACAAATAGACTCCATTCATCAATGGTGTAAATCCAATAAACTGGATTTAAACGTAAGTAAATGCAAGGTTATATCGTTTAGTAAACAGCGTGAAATAATCAGTTTTCAATATTCTGTCAACTCGGTAAACCTTAGCCGTACTTCAACTATAAAAGACCTAGGAGTAATTTTGGATTACACCGAGCTGGTAGCGTAGTGATGACACGATCTGCTTAGCATTCGGGAGGTAAGGGGTTCGATTACCGTTACCGTCTACATTGTATGAGTTTTTTTCAGGGGGTTTTCCTCATACACATGTAGCGGCATGGTCACTGCGTATATGTACACCATGTGCGGCTACTTAGGCGAATGCTTGTATTTTCTCAGAACTAACTCCTTTCCTTCCGATCCTATACTGACCACACCATTAATCCCACCATGCACATATACATGTATGCATGCTGGGAATCCATGATTTCTGAAGGAGCTCAAAGCTCGAGCATGTTAGAATAAATACTTGGCCTTTTCCTTTTTTTTTTGGATTACCAGTTGCACTTCACTGAACACGTCCAGTACATTTGCTCTTAGGCATCTAAAATTTTGGGTTTTACCGTTAGAAATTGTAGATTATTTACAAATCATCACATTCTATTCTCTTTATACTTCGCACTTGTACGATCTAAACTTGAGTGCTGTGATTTAATATGGTATCCAATTCATGAAGTACAATAATGCGCTATTGAGAACATCCAGCGTAAATTTCAAAAATATGTCACATTTAAAATTGAAGGTCACTATCCTGAAAGAGGATTTCCGAATGAACTGTTACTTTCACGCTTTAATTTTCAATCCATGGAATTACGACGTGTGCGCAATAGCATAAAATTTGTACACTGTTTATTACATAGCCATATCGATTGGCCCTACCTCTTATCACGTTAAACTTTTCGGTTCCTACTCGAACGTCAAGATTTCTACTGACATTCACGTACGCAGCACCAAGAACAAATATTTTTTTTAAAGCACCAACCGTAAGGTTATCCTTAAACTTTAATGCAATTTGTCAGCACTATGATGTGAGCTTTAATTCGTTACTGGAATTATGGAGAGAAGTAGTTAGCACGAAATTTTAATTTTCAACTTCAACGGAATCAAATTAGATTCGAAAAAATTTTGTAATCGAATAATTTGTTTAGTTTTAATTTTAGGTATTTAGAATATGATTTTTAAGTTTTACTATTAGTTATATATATATATATATATATATATATATATATATATATATATATATATATATATATATATGTACATATATTTAATTTATTATTTTTGTTGGATAATGCTGCAATAATTTATATTTACTTACACTACTAATTAATTGTTATGCTCGTTGTTCTGTAATTGGATTTATTCTGTAGAACAACAATAAACCTATTATTATTATTATTATTATTATTATTATTATTATTATTATTATTATTATTATTATTATTATTATTATTATTATTATTATTATTATTATTATTATGTAACTATAACTAACATGATGTTAAATTTTAGTATACAGATCAAACACGCATATCTGCTCTTATTTTCCGTAACTCTATAGTAAACCAATTTTATTACAAGTATATTTTTTTGACAAGTATCAAAAAGTGTTAATATTAAGTAGGTACCTTCTGTTCTGAGAATGTCTACCGTAGACGTAAGAAAATCGATGAGATTTAGTTAAAATAATATACAATTAAAACCCACAATCACAACCACAATAATTAAAAATAAATGTTTAAATAATAAAAAGATTATTATTTTGCACTTCCGAGACTAAAATAGATACTTTAGCCTCTATCTACAGGGACTAAAGTGGGTCATTTATTCCCTAGGGGTTAAATATGGACTGAACCCCCTAGAGAGTTCACAAATATTTTTTATTAATTTTTTTACGAAACATTAACATTAATATTATTACAATTAATAAATATCGACGATTTATTTCCGAAACGATACTGCTGGATGTAAGGTTGAACGCATTTCCAAATGAATCAGTGCTGTGGGCCGGTCAGATTGGCACGACGGTCCTAGGGAGTGAGGTAGCTGGTGTTTTTTGATCACCTCCAAAAATTTTTAGGCCATAAAGTTCTTATTATTTACTCTTCTGCAACAGTTGCAGACTTCCATCCCCCATATCTTTTTAAAACGTCAACAGTCGCACCTGAATCAGCTAGTAGAGAAGCAGAGGTTCGCCGCCAACAATGTCCTGTATATGACAACGCATCTGGTAGGTTTAAGAATGTTGCAACTTTCTGGGGCAATTTTCCAAATATATTCTTTCCTACAGGTTGCACTGTACATTCTGTCCCAAATTCGAGGGCAAGTATGGGGATCTCGCTTGTTATAAGAGATAGGATATAGGTTTAAATTCGGCACTTTTGCTAAATTCGATGCCGAGTAATAATCTGATAAGAAATTTGAGCTAACTCGAATGGATTTGGCTTTATGCTCAAAAAACTAAAAATTTCGATTTTCGTTTTTCGCGTTTGGCCACCTTATTATTAGGAATTTTCAAAATTCGATGAAACATTATTAAGGCACCTTTTTACGCACAATACTAATACGGTATTAAAAATATTATGTGACGTTTCGTTTATTCTGAACCATCATCAGGTTTATTTTTTCTTATGGGGGTTAAGATATATTTTTATGCCGTTGGATGGAGAATGTTATGCTGATTTTAGCAATATATAACACTTTATGGTTTGATCGATTGCGAACTAAAATAATGAGAAAAATACGAAGAACAAGATTCCGCCTTCTTGGATCTATCAAGGAATAATTACAGTAGTTCTACTTATTTAATCTGTTAAACTCGTTAGAACATCCAAAAAAATATAAAAACATTTAAACAATCTAAAAAAAAACATTAACAAACAACTCAAACAAGTATGTCTATGTAACACGGTCATAATAGCGACAACGCAAATTTATCGATAGGTAACAACAAAATAATTACACAGACAAACAAACAAAAATTATTATAATAAATGTTCGAACAAGTTTCCTCCTTCTTGAATACAGTAACGAATTTTTCTTCTACAATTGTTTACGCTTCTTTGAATGGTTCGCCTGGGAATTTGACGAAGTTCATTAACAACCCTATTCTGGAGTTCTCCTATATTTTGCGGTGGCGTCTTATAAATCATATTTTTTAAATAGCCCCAGAGGAAGTAAGCTAAAGAGGTTAAATCTGGACTTCTTGCTGGCCACCTAAGTGGTCCCCTATTTCCCATCCATTTATCAGGAAATTCGCCGTTAAGATATTCACTTATTATCGCAGCATTATGAGGAGGAGCTCCGTCCATTTGCCACCAGAGAGTCCATCTTTCGTTTAGCGGAACATCATCCAAAAGGTCTGATATTTCGTGTGTTAGAAATGCGAGGTAGCGTTGAGACGTTAGGATACCTTCGTAAATAATTAGCCCAAGGAGCCTATCCTTCCAGATTACAACCCACACATTAAAAGACCGGTGGCCTTGTCCTCGCATTTGACTGTTAATTGGATTTTCAACGGACCAGTAGTGACCGTTATTACGATTAAACATTCCACTAGTGGAAAAATTGCACTCATCCGTCCAAATTATTTGATTGAGAAAGTTGCGATTTTCCAGCATTTTGGTATTAAGTTGGTTACAAAAATCCAACCGTCTCATATCGTCCCCAGGTCGAAGAGTTTGACTAACGTGTAACTTAAATGGTTTATAACGGTGTTGCTTTAACACTCGCCAAACTGTCGTTTTCGGCACTTCAATAGTTTGCTCTATTTCTCTGGTAGATGTTGAAGGATTTTCTTGAACCTAAGATGGATAACATAAAGTCATAACTCTCCAAAAAAATGTCTGCTGAAATTTGCAGTGAAGTGAGTGGAAATTCTTAGTCTTAGTATAATACTAACAAATAGTACCTGATGTAATATTTCTTCTTCGGCATCTCTGTCTAGTCTGCTACTATATGCATTTCGAGGTTTCTGAAAACATCCAAATTCTCGCAAATTGTGGTCTAATTTTAAAAAATATCTCTGGTTTGGTTGCTGCCTCTCCGGATATTCCTCTAAATATCTTTGTTCTGCTCTGACACTATTTCTATTGCAGCTATAAAATATCCTTATCATGTCTCGTTTTTCTGAATTTGAAAACATTCTGAAGAAACTTGCAAATTTTAAGCACTAACACGAAGGATCTTGCAGTTATTACCCTTTTTACAATTAGAAAATGACATGACAAAAGCCAACTCCTGAGTTTTGTTTGATTCATGGGTATCGTGATAATGTAATATTTAGTTTTTAATTTAAGAGTATTTTAGTTCGCAGTCGATCAAACCATGAAGTGTTATAAATTGCTAAAATCAGCATAACATACTCCATCCAACGCCATAAAAATGTCTTAACCCCGATAAAAGAAAATAAACCTGATGGTTCAGAATAAACAAAACGTCGCATAATATTTTTAATACCGTATTAGTATTGTGCGTAAAAAGTTGCCTTAATAATGTTTAATCGAATTTTGAAAATTCCTAATAATAAGGTAGCCAAACGCGAAAACAAAAATCGAATTTTTTTGTTTTTGAGCATAAAACCAAATCCATTCGAGTTAGCTCAAATTTCTTTTCAGATTATTACTCGGCATCGAATTTAGCAAAAGTGCCGAATTTAAACCTATATCCTATCTCTTATAATAAGTGAGATCCCCATGCTTGCCCTCGAATTTGGGACAGCCTGTACACTGTTTGTTAACGTAACGAACAAAAAATCTTGAATGGGGAGTTTCGGCTTTTCTCAATCACATATATTTCTTGCAGATTTTTGTATAACTAATCTGAATCTTTTACAACGCAGTTCCTCTCTGTTCCATTTTTGGTAGCTCTAATGTTAACAAGAAGTTTGTTGCCCAAATCAGTCACATCATTAATTGATAATTCGACTAATTTAAGTCCTAAGCCCCTGCCACACCAAATATGAGTGCTACCTATAAAAAAATCATTTTTAAAAGTAGGTACAATGATTTTTGGACATACATACTCACTTTTGTCATTAAAAATGTGTCATCTGAAGCTTCCTTTAGAAACGTATCAATCTGTTCTATAGTTAGTACCTCTGACTTCTTCGCTTTGTAATCAAAATTTTACCTTTTCAGAAGCGTCGTCAATTTGTGGAATTTACTTATATCAACATTATTTTTAACGTTAAGCACAGTTTTTAACATTGAATACTGGGCCCACAATGTAGAAACAACAAATTTGTTTACCTTTTCATTAAAAAATACCAGCAAAGCATCTTCGTTAAAATTTGTAATTTTCTTTTCACAGCGCCACTTTAAAAATATATCATACTCTTTATCGTAAATTTTACGAGATTTGGAAGGCAGTAAGTCTTCTAAAGCCTCTTCAGCGGCTTTTTCTAGATCAAATTCGTCCTACATATTTATTACCCTTTTGTAAATTTTTTTTCAAATATGGCTACCGCTGTTTACTAATTCCCATGCTAACGGACTGTTTTTTTTTTCAAATAGCAAGATTTCTAGATAATTTTATACAAATTAGTCACATTGACACGAACAAATTTGGAATTTATTATACATAAAAAATAAATACTTTGGAAGTGCAAAAAATAGCATATATACTTCGGGACCAAAGTGTCTAAATCCCTTGAGTGGTTGTTGTCCTCGGGCTTCGCCCTCGAGGCAACGAACCCCACTCGCGGGATTAAATGCTGCACTTTGGTCCCTCTATATATAATATATTATTATTATAGGTGATAATTATCAACTCAATTAACTTTTGTCTTAAATAACTGAATAACTCCAAACCTAGTAAAGAATAAGAAAGAGGTATCCAAAAAGGTACTATAAACGTATAAAAGTTTTTAAAATAAGTAAGTTGACACCTACTTCTTGTAGTAGTTGATCGCAATAATTATTCTAGTTGACCTTAGTATCTTTTAACTGTATAATTAAAATAGGGTACATAACACAACGGTACTATTACTCATAATTAAAATTTACATCAATAACCCTAAATCACTGCTTAAACTTAAATTAATAAATAATTGACTTCTAAATATATAGCTTTAAATTGCCATCAACATTTAATTGATAAATCGTCTATTACGTCAATATTACGTATGAGCAACAAATCAAGTATGGATATCTAGTATCTACTCTAAGTTTAATTTTAAATTGCTATTCCATTAAATGTACAGGATAATAAAATAATCAATAATATGTTTGCTTAATCTGTAATTAAACAACATAAGTACCACCTTATCAAAAACTTGTTTGCACTTTTGTCTTTTCCACTAATAAACGCACTTGGCTTGTACTTCTATTGTTTAAAATCCGGTGTTAATTGATAAGAACAATTAGTATAAATATAGCGACGAGCTCTGAACATATCAGTCGAAAAATGTCTCTTAAATTATTGGCACTATTTCTACTCACATTCAGTTTGGTGCAATCAGGTAAGAATCTTTACTTACATGCTTTTAAATTTTATTCCCTGTTTATGAAATATTTTAATATTGCGTTGTAGCACCAAATATTAACAAAGCAAATGAATGTCCGGCCGAGGACCCAGTAGGAAACAGCATTTACCTACCTCATGAAACAGATTGCCATCTCTTCTATGAGTGCTCAAACGGAGCTAAAGTTCTACATGAATGTCCACCAGGTTTAGCATTTAATCCAAATCTCAATGTATGTGATTTTGAACACAATGTCGAATGTCAAAATGCTAGTGCTAGCCCATAAAATAATGAGATATTTATACAATTTTTTGTAAATATACCTTTTACATTTTTATATTTGTTTTAATAAAACGGCAATCCTATATATTAAAATAATCGTGTTTAGTTCACACAGATTGCGAGACACCCGCTTGACGGATTTCGATGATTTTTTTTATAGGTAATTTTGCATATAAAGAAATAACGGGCCAGAATTTTATTTTAAGATTTTAATTTTTTTGAAAAAGTCTAGCAGCCGACGCTAATATTGTTGTCCATTTACATAATATACGTTTGTATTTAATTTGATATGCGGGTTATTAACATCATTAAATTTAATTTGAAACACAAACTTTTGCGGAGGAAACGCTAATATATGTTTATTTTACACATATACTTTATCGTATTTTATGATAGGTATTGTGCAAGACAAGTGATAGACTTTCTTCGACAGTTCAACAAAATATTAAATCAGACTGTATTATATTTTAAACAATATTTAGCACTTTATTAAGTGTATAAAGGTGTAAAACAGTAAACCCAAAATTATATATATAATATATATATATATATATATATATATATATATATATATATATATATATATATATATATATATATATATATATATATATATATATATATATATATATATATATATATCAGGTGCGGCATTAGTGCGTCGAAGTACGATATATCTGTTATTAAAGAAGATATCAAAAAAGTTATTTACCAAAATTATAGGCAACTTCAAACTTCACATTATAAAATTATTTTCGTATTTACAGGGTGTTACATATTACCAGGGTGAACCAAACATACTTTTTTTTAAATGGGACACGCTACTTATTATTTCAAGTTTGAATTAAGCTTATCTCCCTCATACCTTTAGTACAGGGTTTCATTACGTTATACAGGGTATTTCAAAAGTTATGGTCAATTATACACGAAAATCATTCTCATTTCAACGTCTTATATACCATAGACAGAACAACCTAACAATACCTTTTTGACATTGGTACAGTGTTACGAGAAAGTGCTATTTCTTTATTATTGCACCAATTGAATATAGAGCGAGCCAAAACTCGAACACATGATTTTGTCAATTTTTTCAGATGAATCACCCTGTATTTTATTTTAAAAAGTAAAAATACACTGTATGTTCTTTCATTTTTATTAAGCACTCCCTATAGCTAAAATCGTTAATTTCTGAGATATTTTCAATTCAATAACAGAAAGAGATTTTTTTAAAAATTTCTATTATAACAAGTTAGCCGTGAACTAATAAAAGTGTGACGAATTATTATAAAAGTTCAAAAAACATCGGTTATTAAGATAAGATTCTTATAAAATTAATTAATTTCATAATGAATGTTCAAAATGTCCACCGAAAAGATCAGTACAGCACTGCAGTCGATCTTAAAATTCTCGACTGACATTTCTTAACATTTATACATTAATACTCTGGAATGGTTCTCGTATTCTATTCTTCATATCATCTTGTGTGGTTGGAAGTATTTGATATACACGGTTTTTCACATAACCCCACGTGAAGAAGTCAATTTTACTTAACTCTGGTGAACGAGCTGGCCAAGCGCTTCCCACCCATCTTCCAGGAAAATGGGTATTAAGATGATTATGAATTAATCTAGTGTGATGTACCGGAGCTCCAGCGTGTAACAACCACATTCTTTGACGAATGTTAAGAGGAACGTTTGCCAACAGTAATGGTAAATGATTTTCTAAAAAGTGCAAATAAACCTGACCATTCACTGTTCGATCGAAAAAATGTGGTCCAATTACGTGATCTCCGACTATACCACCCCAAACATTCCAAGACCACCTAGTTTGACTATGAGTTGCTATAAGATGGGAATTACTTGTCGAATAATAATGGAAATTGTGTCTATTCACAGTCTCATTTTTATGAAACGTGGCTTCGTTTCCAAAGAGGACAAAATCAAAGAAATCCGCCTGATTGTGGATTTGTTGTTGAGTCCATTCACAAAAAGCAACCCTTCTGGGACAGTAATCTTCGAGTAACTCTTGATGCAACTGGATATGGTATGGATGCATCTTATTTTTACGCAGTACTCTTCGGACGGACATGTCACTAATATCATGCTGAGGCGAGATTTCACGTGTACTAACATGTGGATTATGCGTAACTTCAAGCATCACGTTAAATTCATTTTCCTCATTAAGTTCAGGTTTTATCATTTCCTTTTTTTCATAAACTACTGAACTCGTACGATTAAAACGATCTACTAACCTTTCCAACGTTATTTTCTCGGGTTGTCTTCGTGCGTGATATCTATCTTTGTAAATTCTTTGTGCTAATAAACAATTTTTCATAAATTCTCCCAGTACTCATATCATGCCTGTTAATTCCTTAACAGGAAAGTTCATTTCAAACAGGATTTAAGTGTTTACAAATTAATAAACACTACCCAATCTCAAAGAAGTTTGTTAGTTGACAAGCTACTAATTATTACTGTATAATCTCTATCTGTCATTTGTTCATGGCTAACTTGTTATAATAGAAATTAAAAAAAATTCTTTCTGTTATTAAACTGAGAATATAATTAACATGTCACATGGTACATTTGTGATTACGTTCATTGGTTAAAATACAAAAACAAAATCGCAGAATAGGCTATCAAATCGGTGATAATTTCATCACCGCATGTTGACTATCACATGATTTTAATGAATAAAATAGTTTACTGTCAAAGTGACAAAAAGTTTCAAAGAAATAAATAACTGCATTGATTATCTTGCAACTGTAATATTTACTACCAAAGTGACAGATCGTTTAAAATTGTTAACTTTAAAAAATATATTTTCCATCAACGTTCATTATATTCTCTTATCAAATATAACACGTGTTATGATTTTCTATTAACGTTCATTATATTCTCTTACCAAATGTAACACGTGTTATGATTAATAATCGATGATACCACTCGTTAAACCCTGTAGAAAATTGAACGATTGCGAATCACTCCTTCAATTTTCATCCGTTTTAACTCGAACAATCACCGATGATAATCGTAACACTAGTACTTCTACTTGTAACAAGAACTAAGCTTTAGAAATAGCAACGATTTATTTATAGTACCCTTAGAAAATTGCTTATAACATAACATACAAGCATCCAATAAGTGTATTGTTTCAAATATAGTGCAATCATGGATAAATTTATTATTGTTAAAAGTATTAATAAAAATTTTAAAACATTGAAGCAGATAGCATTACTAAATTAAAATAATCGATTGAACGTATCACTTTGATTCTTAATATTATCGCCGAAAATATCTCAGAAATTAACGATTTTAGCTATAGGGAGTGCTTAATAAAAATGAAAGAACATAAAGTGTATTTTCACTTTTTAAAATAAAATCAGGGTGATTGATTTGAAAAAATTGACAAAATCATGTGTTCGAGTTTTGCCTGGCTCTATATTCAATTGGTGCAATAATCAAGAAATAACACCTTCTCGTAACACTGTACCAATGTCAAAAAGTTATTGTTAGGTTGTTCTGTCTAGGGTATACAAGACGTTGAAATGAGAATTATTTTCGTGTACAATTGACCATAACTTTTGAAACGCCCTGTATAACGCAATGAAACAATATTGGAAGTATGGGAGAGATGAGCTTAATCTAAATTTGAAATAGTATATAGGGTGTCCCATTTAAAAAAAAGTATGTTTGGTTCACCCTGGCAATATGTAACACCATGTAAATACAAAAACATTTTATAATGTGAAGTTGGAAGTTGCCTATAATTTTTGTATTTTGATATCTCCTTTAATAACGGATATGTCGTACTTCGACGCACACTGTGTGTATATATATATATATATATATATATATATATATATATATATATATATATATATATATATATATATATGTATGTATATGCACACTTGTGTTAGCGGCTTTGCTCCCTTGTCGCGACCCTCTTGGGGGAAATTTTAATTTGTTTGTGGCGCCATCTAGTGGTGTATGGACTAATGAACGTTTTCTGTAATAGAGATTGCGGCAATCATGGATAAATTTATTATTGTTAAAAGTATTAATAGAAATTTTAAAATATTGGAGATGATAGCATTACTAAATTAAAATAATCGATTGAACGTGTCACTTTAATTTTTAATTACTGTTAGGATCAAAGAAGTATGATTTTAAATTTACAAATGTTTAAAGCTCTCAAATTTATTATGTCAACGTAGTTAGCCATTTTCGTGTATCCCATATTACTCTAGTTGGTCTTTGATGTCTTGCTACAGTTTGATTTTACGACGGCAACGTAGTCGGGACTCAAGTACCTAAAAGTACATACTTTGTATAAAAAAAACGAATTGTGTAATCAACCCCTATCTCGGGGTTCATGGGGTCAACAGAGTACACTTGGTACCTATATATATATATATATATATATATATATATATATATATATATATATATATATACGATTTCACTTTTGACCTTGAACGTGTCTGGGTAAAACCCACTATTTAGTTATAGACCACGCCCACGTGGGGACGTTCATTTCCCGCCCCTTTTTACCGCCTTCTTTTCCGGCGTTATTTTCAACCCATTGCTGTCGTATTTAGGGTGCTTATCCGCAATTAGGGTGCTTTTGTCCGTATTAAGGGCAGTCTTGATTGGAGGGTCTAATGACAGAACACACCCTGCTGGTTTCTGATTGGTCCTTGAACTCCGCCCAGGATGTGTTCTGGTTGGAGGCCTACTGCGCTGTATTCTGATTGGAGATTCGGTTGCGCTCCCCTTTCATCTGATTCGTCGTGCGCGCCCATTCGTTATAACGGGAAATTTGAAAATAAGGGTGCCCTCATACTATCTCGTAAGACAAGGACTTGTGTTAAGGTCTTCGTCCCCTTGTCGAGGCCTCCTTGCTGATAAACAGTATTCTAATAAGGGGCCTCTATACTATCACATAAGACAGGTATAGGAACTTTTGTTAAGGTCATAGCCTCCTTTGCCAGGGGTATATACACACTTGTGTTAGCGGCTTTGCTCCCTTGTCGCGACCCTCTTGGGGAAAATTTGAATTTGTTTGTGGAGGCATCTAGTGGTGTATGGACTAATGAATGTTTTCTGTTATAGAGATTGTGGCTCCATCTAGCGGTATATTTTTAATAGTAGACCGAGACCCTGCAATAGTTAAGGCTGGAAATTTGAAATAGTGTTTTTGTAATAGAGTTCGATTAGCGATAATAAAAAGATTTTTGTAGTATGAGTCAAAAATGATTTTATTTATTAAGTCAATATCGGTACTACATAAGACAATTATAAAATCGTTTTTCTAAATGAATATTAAATTGGTACTTTTTACCCGTAAACTGTTCATTAAATTGATGTATACGTTGGTCCTCGGCTATGAAATACTTGTGGAAACGGTTAGGTAGCATGCATATAAATTCCTCCATTTCCACAACGACCTTTTCGCCGTACTTTGTCGATATGGATTTATCTACTCTAAATTCATCAACATGCTTTAAACCATTCAAAAACATTAAGGATTTGGAGACCGAGGTCGAATCCAGGATACCCAATCTGAGTGTCATATCGACAAAATATGTCGAAAAGGTCGTCGTGGAACTGGAGGAATTTAGATGCGTGTTACCTGAACGTTCCCACAAGTATTTCAAAGCCATGGACCAACGTATACATCAATTTAATGAACAGTTGAAGGGTAAAGGTGTTTCAATACGACCTTTAGGACCAGTAGACAAAAGTACTAATTTAATATTCAATTACAAAAACGATTTTATAATTATGTTATGTTAGTGCTGAGATTGACTTAATGAATAAAATCATTTTTGACTAAAACTACAAAAAATTTTCTATCGTCGATAATCGCACACTATTACAGAAACACATTTCAAATTTTCCGCCTTAACGATTGCAGGGCCTGGATGTAGTTTCAAAAATATACCGCTAGGCGGAGCCAGGATAATCACTATTACAGAAAAAAATCATTAGTCCATATACCACTAGATGGCGTCACAAATAGATTCAAATTTCGCACAAAAATATACCGCTAGGTGGGACTACCTCTATTACAGAAAACATTCATTAGTCCTAGAAATACACCACTAGATGGCGCCACAAACAAATTCAAATTTCCCTCCAAGAGGGCCACGACAATGGGGCGAAGCCGATAACTCAAGTTCCATACCTGTCTTATGAGATAGTACGAGGGCCCCTTAGAATACCATTTACCGTCAAGGAGGCCCTCGCAAAGGACGCTAAGACCCTAACAAAAGTTCCTATACCTGCCCTATGTGATAGTATAAGGTCCCCTTATTAGAATACTATTTATCAGCAAGGGGGCCTCGACAAGGGGACGAAGACAACACAAGTTCCTGTCTTACGAGGTAGTATGAGGGCCCCTTATTTTCAAATTTCCCGCTATAACGAATGGCGGCGAACGACGAATCAGATGAAAGGGGAGTGTAACCGAATCTCCAATCAGAATACAGCGCATTAGGCCTCCAACCAGAACACATCTTAGGCGGAGTCTAAAAACCAATCAGAAACCAGCGGGGCGTGGTCTGTCAACAGATCCTCAAATCAAGACAGCCAAAAAGGCTCTTAATATGGACAAAAGCACGCTAATTACGGATAAGCACCCTAAATACGACATCAAGGGGTTGAAAATGACGCCGGAAAAGAAGGCGGTAAAAAGGGGCGGGAAATGGACGTCCATATATAGGTACCAATTAGTGTTTGAGAACGAAGGTAGGAAGTTTATATCAAACTCGATATATATATATATAAATATATGTATCTATAGTATATATATACGTATTATATATCATATATATATATACATATATAACATAATAATAGTATGGAATACCGAAAATGTACTACGTTGACAACTAATGAGGTAATTTACAAACTCGTTTTTATACACATATGTATAGGAACACAAGTCGTAAATCAAACTTAAACTCCTAATTTGGAATACAGCTATACGTTAAAAAGTTTTAAACATTTGTAAAATTAAAATCATACTTCTTTGATCCTAACAGCAATTAGAATCAAAGTAACACGTTCAATCGATTATTTTAATTTAGTAATGCTATCAGCTTCAATGTTTTAAAATTTTTATTAATACTTTTAACAATAATAAATTTATCCATGATTGCACTATATTTGAAACAATACACTTATTGGATGCTTGTATGTTATGTTATAAGCAATTTTCTAAGGGTACTATAAATAAATCGTTGCTATTTCTAAAGCTTAGTTCTTGTTATAAGTACAGAGTGTTTGCAATTAACACGTTGTTCTAATACAAAAGTTCCATTCATTTTTTTAACTTAAACCCATTATTCATTGTAATAAATAAAATGTATTGTCATTACCGTAAAGTTTTTGAATGGCATATCATTTAATCGTTAAAATTAAGAAGTATTAAATGTTACATGTGCTATGTTACGTTTTTGTTATTTTGCGTTAATGCAGTATAAAGTAATGGTAATTTAAAAATAATAACATTTGTGATAGTTAATTTTTTTTACATAGTAAACAAGAACAAGAAGCTATAATAAATTCTATTATTTAACTTTTCCGTTTGCGGTGTTAATATCTTTATATTTCACTTTTGGATTAATACTACTGAATAGAACAACATTATAAAAATATTTTTTATCGTAATGGTGATTTCACAAAAAATGGACCAATTGAATACCAGTAGTGATATAGGGCCGGTTCTGACTCACGGTATACGAATTTTCTTTTGAAGGCCAATACTCAATATTTAGAAGTAAACACGGACATAATTAGTAATATAACAATTAATTTGACTAATCAAAATGGTGAATTAATAGACTTTGGTGAAAGTGAACCATTCATAGTACGCTTAGAACTTAAAGAACATGGGTCTGAGAATTAATCAAGGTCCAATTGCACTTTCAAAAATTACATAAAAGACATCATCCCTACAGTAAGTCATTAATTAGTCATCAATCCTCATTGCGGTTAACATCTGCAGAGAAATACTTTCTAACGTCAATTGGTTTAAAAGTTCTCACCGGCAATGGCCGAATCATTAAACGTGTTTCAAAACGTACATTTTGATGATACTATAATTAAATCAGATATTCACACTTATCTTCCATATGTATCTTCTGAAGAAATACCATCTTAATTCAAAACCAAGATCTAATTATGGCTACTTACGATATTTTTCTGTACATAGAAGGTAAGCTTGAGCTCAAAAAGAAGATGAAAGAAAATCATACAACTTAACCAATAATTTTCCCAACTTTCTTTTCGAAGATATTCGTTATGAGTTAGGTGGTCAAAGAGTGGACGTTTGCATAAATCCAGGCATAACATCTACACTTAAGGGATATATTTCTTATACGGCAAGCCAGAGCAAAGCACTAAGCCATTTGGGGTGGTCACCAAAGAATGAAGAACCATTACAAGTAGAATTCAATGAACAAAATGGAGAAAAATCTTTTACAGTATGCATAACATTGAACCACATATTTGTAATAATGGAGGATTATCGTCAAGTTATCGTGAATATGCGCCAAGAGTTGATTTCAATTCGATCTAGGAGCGATACAAACTGCTACTATGGTGATGTTGATGCGACAATAACCTTGAATAAAATTCAATGGACTTAACGCTTAGTGATGCTGCGAAACTTAACTTGTTTCAAGGAATCAATAAACATTCTATTATTACTGTTCCATTTCGTCAATGGGAGTTATATGAATTACCTGCTTTAAAACAAGCAAGTTTGTAAGTACTTAAACAAGTTTGTCAAAAATTTTCGAAAATGTGAGCTAAAAGTAGAACATCCGTTTTTAGATATTAATCTGAGTATTCCCCTAACGATTTAATATTAAATATGCTCCAAACATTAACCGCATGTGCAAAACTCGCATCATTGATTCTCGCATTAGTAAGATGACTGAAAAACGGTTCTTTGGGAGGGAGCCTGGTCTCCCTTAATTTATTCCAAGTATCAATATATTCATAAAGAAACACACCTTTGCGAACTAGTAGTGAAAACTCTTCAGCATTGTTACAGTTAGCACGGCTAATCATTTTTTTTTTCAATACTACTGCTCATAAATCTGAAAGAGTCAATAAATCTAAACCTAACTCTAGCGCCTTCTATTACTTTCGTGAAAGAGATATATTTTTCTTTGTTTATGGACAAAAGTAACAGTAGCCAATTCTCTAATGAAGAAATGATACTCATAACCTGATAAATTATAAAATACGACCGGTAGAATGTGGGTGTCTTTATAGTTTAAATTACAATTCTGATGTGATGCCCCTGGAAATGCTCCAGTAAAATGGTTATGATCTCTAACTTTTATATCATATTCAGTAAATGGTTTTCTACAAATGTGACAAACCATGGCGCTTTAAAATTTCTCAACCTAAGTGGGGCTTAAAGTATCCATAGGAATTATGTAATTTATTATTTCGGTAGTCTAATGTGCAATACTTTGAAATTATTTAACAAACCATTGGATTCCTCTATAAAGTCTAAATCGAGATAAAGTATCATTGTATGAACACTTCAAGTAGTAAGCAATGCTGAAGGGTATATGTTTGGAGCGAAATAGAGTATTACTCTCGATATTTGTTAAATTTGCACACTTTTCTAAAATACTTTCTAAATCCGCATAAATTTACAAACGCCACCTTTTTCTAGAATGCGAAATTTTTGAACTGAAGAAACATTGCTGCTTCGGTAGGTAGCTTGACAGAGCATGGATTAAGTTAATGACAGTGAGTGATGTGTTTTTGTAGAAGGTGATCCGAAGAAAAGTGGTTCAAACATCGATAGCGAATATATTTCTTGTGCTCCCTATTCGATAGTTGATTAGAAAAAAGAGCTGACATATTTTTAATCCACACGAAATGATACACAGGATTATTTCTTGTATTAATATCATCCGCAGCTTAATAATTAGCAGAAAGTACTAAAAGATTTATAGCTTCCCTGACACTATTTTGATTTTCACTTAACACAAATGATATTATTTTCCCTCGAATGCAAAACAAATTAATGGAGAGGAATCCCTTTCGGAAAACTCCTTTAACTGTTTTGTAGTTTATCATAAGCATTTTCACTATACTACTCACGTAAATTGGTTGCAATATCGATGAAATAATTTTTTATGGCAAAAGTCTTCAACTCGATAACATGATTTTGAGGGTGCGTATAATTGCTTACTAAAAGGACATTCCCTTTTAGCGTCGATTGTCTTAGCATTAATTTAACCTTTCGTGCAAAACTATTGAATGTATTTTGTAAAAAAATAAGAGGGTCTTTGATGTTTGCTATATTGACTATAATTCCCGTAAGTAAAGCATAAATGTAGAGAGTACCAACCTAATTTGCGTGTACGTTTTTTAGTGGTAATTCCGCTACCTGTTATCTCTGAAGCGTTCTTTAACCGTTTAAGTTTCAAGATAACACTTTAACAATGATAAATTGCTTTCGAGCTTAAGCAAATTTTCATTCACCTCTAAATAAATTGTATTTTGAATTATATCTTGCAATAGCTTAATATTAGTGTTAATTAGACGTATGTGCTTTACAAATTCATTTTTGGTTTTCAACAATGGAATAATACGTCTTGTTAAATTAACAACATCACTACTATTCGGTATAACCTCACCCACGGTTACCTTCAAAACTGTATCCAACAATGCGAAAATATGAAGCAATCACTGCTGATTATGCAATAATGGACTTGTTACTAGTGCAATATACTGACTGGTATAAAACTGCTCTTTATCTGCTTATAATCATTTAAATCCGGATTCAAGGTCAAACTGGTTATAACTTGTTGCAAGAGGCAGACGCATACATTGCACTTTCTTTACTGATATCTATTGCTTACATCACACGTGTGATACTTATGATTGTGGAATACTTTCACATGCTTTAGATTTCGTTGCAAGATATTCAGACAGAGCCATACATTGCACTTTCTTTAGTGAGAATATCTGTTGCTGATATCACAAGAAATAGTTTCCCACGTCTGCTACTTATGATTGTGGAGCACTTTCACACGCTTTAGATTACGCTGCAAGAAATTCAAACAGACGCATACATTGCACTTTCTTTATCTTTACAGGGCGTTTGCTGACATCATATGAAATATTTTCTCATGTCTAGATTATGTTGCATTCATCACATTTGTTTGCACAGGTCAATAG